>VZTI01002387.1:0-65442 GCA_013397865.1 Struthidea cinerea | reverse complement strand
TTTTTTTTTTTTTAGGAAAATACAATAAGGAAAGTCAAAAACGTCTCATTGTCTACAGCATAGTTGTCAAAAGCTGAGCCAAGGAGGTTTCCTAGTAAATATTCTTGTTACAGTCAGTTTTCAGCATTGTTTTTCTTGCAGCTGTGGATGAAAAACTTAGTTTAAAGTAGATCCTAGGACAGACTTTTTTTTTTTTTTAATATCATCAGGTCCTTTTGGACTGTTTGGGAATATGCAAAGGGTGCTCTGTATTTATACGTGTCACAGTCAGTTTTTGGTGGGATCAACAATTCAATATTTCAGACACCATGTTGCCATATTAGGTTCAGAGGATTGAATTTTTTCCTGTAATTCTGCCTACTGTTGACACTGTAAACACTGACACTGTACTTGATTGGAAAGGGTTTTTCTAGGATAAATGTATTTCACCTACTGTAAATAATGCACAACCTAAATCATCAGAGTGTATGTAATGACTTTGCTTGTGAAGTTACCTGTTGTGCTTAAAACACAGAATATTCTACTGCAATTACTTTGAAATATGTGGATGAGGAAATGCAATGAGCATGATTTCAGGAGACTGCTTTAGCTGCTGGAGCTCTGAGCCCCGGTGAGACTGTTACATGAGCAGTCTAAAAGCAAACAAAATGTTGTGCACCACGTGAGAACTAAGAGAGTTACTTGTGAGGAATAATTTATTAATCCTATTTAGCCTCTTTTTCCATTTGCAATTTGTCTGCAAGCACTTGGTGGTTTTTACCCTTAGATTTATTCACTGCCTGGAATGATTCTCTGATTTTCAGGGTGTTCACAGCCAGCTCGTTACAGACACCAATCTATGATAGCCAAGAATTAAGTTTGATTGGGCACATATGTCAGCTTGTCTCATTTCTGCTCTCCCAGTGTCTCTCCTGTGATTGTATTTATGATGCAACTGTTCATGCTTACAAGTTCAAAATGGAGCTTCTCTGAATATTCCCTGGTAGTCAGTTAGAGAGCTCTGTGTCACCACAGGTTTCTGCCCTACTGCTGGTTCTGCTGAATACTGGAAAAAAGGGCAGACCCCCACCTTCAGCTTTTGATGCTTGGTGTAGTTTTACTGCTGGCTTCAACGGGGATGCCATAATGTTGCTCGGTGACAGAACACCAACCACGGTCTGAGAGACAACATATAACTCACTGCCTTGCCTGGCCTTGCCTTTTTCAACTGATTTTCATTTCTCTGAACTTGTAACAGTCAACCCAGTGTCGCTGGCTTATTTATAAAGTGATAATTAGCTCTGATAAAGACTGATACAGCACACCAGAGTAAGTGATAGAGTTAAAAAAATCCCAAAATGTAATAGGAACAGAGAATTTCATGCTTTGTATTTGGGGGAAATTGGCTGGAAAATATGAAGGTATAATGTGAACCCAGAAATACAAAAAATAGCTATTTAAAAAAATTAATAAAAAGCATACTTTTGGTGTCTTTCTTCTTTGTTGTCCATATTCTCCTTTCTTTAAATTTTTTAAATTAAAAAAAATTCTGATTCATTTCTAAACAGCTGATATTCCAGCAGAATGTTTTTTCATCAGAAAAACTCAATGGGAATGTTTCAGCATTCACAGCATTGCACTGAAAACCAGACCAAATTTTCTGATAGCATGGTCCTTATCTTTGGGATCCTTGATATATCTGGCATGCTGAAGAGGAGCCAGGATCCTGAAAGGAGTAGAAATTGCCTGCACCCAGGGACCCAACACACCAACTGTTGTAACTTCCAAACTCCCTGATCTGTTGTATCTCCCTCTCTTCAAGATGCTTGGTGCAGGTTCATAAAATTACACATTTCATTATCTTGTAGCTTGCTATTTGTGAAGAATTTGAATTCATTAGGATAATTCCCAGTTTCTTCTATGGAATGTACTTGCTGCCTGATTTCTTTTTCAATTTCAGAATTTTTCATGAAGTAGGAATTTCAGCCATAAACCTGTTTTTTTTAGTGTGTTTAACATCGGATCTCTGCTTGGCAACCATTCTACCTCTTTCACCTGCGCATGGTGTTATTGTTCTAACTCTGAATTTGCACCCTTTTTTGACTGCTCCTCTTGTCAAAGGGATGTTTTGATTTAGCATTACAGTGTGGTTCTTCTCACTCTGGTACAGCACGAAGTAGCATTTTGGGGGAATATGTCAACTACCCCCCCGCATTTGACCACATCTGTGGTGTGACAGGACAATACAGCAACTATGACAACCCAGCTGCCTTAAAGCAAGGTTTTCCTTTCCATTGAGAGGAACGTATCCTTTACCTTTCAGTGATGTTTTTAGCTGTTTGCAGGAAGCGAGCGTGATCATTCTCCTTCAGCGACTGCTCAGCCTGAGAGATGAGGGATGTCGAGCGCTCGATGCACTGTTTGCAGTTCGCAATCTGCTGAGCCAGTTTTCTCAACCTCACCACCTTGAGTGGGAACACAGGAAAGCAGTCATGTCTCTAAGATCACAAATCACGACTGGATTTGCAATTCAGAAGCAAAGCTGGGCAAAGGAGGATTCAGGATGAATGGCTTTGGTGACAAGAGCTTGTGGTGAACTCCATCTAGCCATGTAACATTTGTAATAAGGGACAGGCACAGCCTTTCTGCCTGAATATTTTCCACATGGAAAACAACAGGGGAGAGCCAAAACAAGCACAGCTGGCCTATTTTCCAGCAGAAAGAACGTCATTTCCTGGTAATTTCTGCTTACATGATAACTAAGGGCTATTTAGATAACCATTTCCCTGAAATTATGAGATCTGTGTTAGAGGCTACTTATAGATTAACTACTTTTTTCCTATTACTTAGGTGAGTTTCATAACAAAAAAATCTGAAAATAAATCTTAACAGAAAAAGACTTCAATTCTATTAACAATACGTGCCTGACCTTCTCATTATGTGCTTTTAGTAAAACAGGGTGTTTTCTTGCTGGATATTTTTAACGGGACAAAAGCACAGTAGTGTTGGAGAGCTGATTATTATTACTGCAAACATATGTGCTGGAGATAAACACAGTAGATGTGACTGTAATCATTAGCTGAAATGTTAGGGAAGGGCACAGTCCTTCGCTTAAAGACAATGTTGGCTAACAAAACTTTCAGGAACTATTGTAGTTCCTGAAAGGTCTGGGAGTCCTTTCCTTTGTTATCACATCAGGATCATAGTTTTAACAGGAGTAAGAAATAGGAAGGAAATTAAATAATTCTGGAGTTTAGAAAGGCACATTAAGACCCAGTTACATGCAAAATGAGGAAACTAACAACCGAGTGGGTTGGCAGAAATATCCAAATTTATACTCAAGATAACGTTCCCAATCTCAGGAATTAGGGCACCAGCTATGAGGTTGCTGAGTTGTCTTCCAGATATATTGGCATCCTGAACAGTGATGAGGGTATCTTAGTGCATGTATCAGACAACAGAAACAAGTAGCAAAATTAACATTCTTGAAAAACTTTCCAAAAGACACTGGCCAAATGATTTTTGTCATGTAACATTTGTATCTCTTTAAAGATAGAAAAAAAAAAAAGAGGAGAAAATGTTTGGAATGCACAGATTTTGGTAATGCTAATGACTTGATCAGCTTCTAGGATGAACCAATGCCATAATATTTCCTGTAACTGTGCATTTTCAGAGATTACAATTCAGTCTACACCAGTGTAACCAGGGAAAGGTTCGCTTTCACTTTTCAAACACTGCAGTGTTAAAAAATTAATCTCTTTATTTACTAATTAATTAACAAGCAAACAGTGAAATGAAATAAATGTTAACTTGTGAGTTTTTTGCAGTAGAAGGCATGCCATGATTTGTGATGTCTATATATGAACTGTAATTTTGACTTGACTGATTCTTTTTTGTATCTTCAAGAAGATGAAGATGATAAATAGGAAGAGTCTCATCTCACTCACTCCCCACCCACTTCTGCAATGGTAGGAATGACATCTGCCCCAGGATTATCTCACCTAGTTGATATTTCCTTCTTTCCTGTTACACGTTCTGTGGGATTTATCGGGTTTGTGTGATAGGTGAGATTAAGTATGGAGCTGCACAGGCTTTTCAGACTTGTGTAACTGAATCCGCAGCCTTGCAGGCACAGCTAGAACTTAGTATGTGAGTGTTTCCAGCTCTGTAGCCACACCTACAGACCTATAGAGAAATTTGACATGCTCTACCTTCCAGAAAGACTCTTAGCCATAGGTTCCCTTAAAGGATGATACCTTTGGCAGAATTTCCTGTGGCCTGAAATATTTCAACATAAAGCACATTTGAGTCAAAGCATTCCAGATCTTGACTGGACCTCCACTGATATAAGTTTCAGCTCAACAAAATAGAGCAAAGAATGGGGACAGATTCTTATAACAGCTCTATTCAAATAAATTTGGAGTCAATCGTATTACAGATCTTCCATGCTAGTGGAAATTAGAATACATCTTTGCAAGCAACAAAGTTTGCTGCTTAATTAGTAGCACATCTGGTCTCTCTGCATGGACAAACAGAGATGAAACAAAAATGAAGAAGGCCATCTATTTCATTTCAAGGGGATTATATTTTGTTAACAGCATGAGGAAATTCAGGTTTTGTCACACAGTGTACAGGACCTGTGGTTTCAAACGTGTTTAAGTTAGCCTTTGCCTACAGGCTTTTCATTTCAAGTTAATTGGAATATCTTGACAGCCACATGAACCATTTAACCTGCGCTTGACATTATTTTTTTCCTGAGCTTTTCCCACACAAGAAGAATAAATATCTGGTTTAGTCAGTTTAGGAGTTAAACGGTAAACACTTTGTACGTAGAAAATAAAAACATTACTTCAACTCTAATGCATTTCTGAGTTAACAGTTAGCTAGCAAAATATGTTGAAACTTGAATATCAGAGATTTTTCCTGCTCGATGTGTTTGCTACTAATAATCACGGAACTTCGGGAATTAGAAATGCACACCTAATTTAATTTCTTGCACACTTTTGAATGTATTTTTTTGTAAATAAGTTAAGACTTCTTATTCTCATGAATGACAATGACTGGAACAAAATTTTTATGTGATAGTATTCGAATAAACAATTAAAGTACCTAGGAAAAAAAAAGAAGATAATTGCGAGACATGATTCTATATGCTGTGACATTTTGTGAAAGTTAAAACTTAGGGGGAAATACTGTCAGGCACATATCAGAGTGAAGGAAACATTAAGTGGACATAATTTAATTGTCATTTAGCCATCATGACAACATTTTTGGTTTTATCCTTAAAATTCATAATCACCTGTAGTAAAACAAATGCCAAATAAACAGTTGAGGGCTAGCATACTAGTCTTCAAGGATTTCATTCTTCTTCACATGAAAGTAGCAGTAGCCAAGGACTACACAAGGACTTTTACAAATTTCTACTAATAATATCTGCAGTCAAAAATGCAGCAATCAAAAGGAAACAGTGTTGACCTACTTGTGATCTAAAGAATTAAAGCTTTTACCTTTCCTTCCTTGATTTTGGTTCCAATTATTTGTCGTCTTTGCTGGATTATTTCAATGAGTTGGTCACATTCTTCCATTAGCTTGGTTTCTTGGCGGGATGCATTTACCTATGAAGCAAAACATTATGATTAGCAAAACATTTTTTTGACATTTTCCTTTTCCATTTTCTAATTTAAAAATTGCAGTTTCTAAAATGTTGGGTTTGGCATTTTTTCTGCTCCTTTCTGTGTATAATCTGTGTATAATTTGTGAAGTACTGAATTGAGTCTCAATGTCTTGTTTGCAGGAGGCAGGACTTGCAAATAGATAATCAGGTATTTCTAACTCCAGTGACAGAAGTCTGGTCTGGTGAGTATTGAGTGGTGTCAGCTCTAACACACATCAGGGAGAAGCGAGGTGTCTTCAGGAGGTGCTTCACACATCACAGTTTGCAGCCATGTAAAGCACTGCAGTGAGCACCAGTGCGCTTAAGAGCCCAAGCACCGGATCAGAGAGTCCATCTGGTGCGGCATCCCCCCTCACTGCTGCTAGTGCCAGCGTCTGTCAGTAAACAACCTTAGGAGGAAAGGAGTACCAACATACATGATGACTCCCATGAATGTTTTCTTGTCCTCCAACCATTTGCAGCTCAGTCTTCCTGAACCAGACACAATTTATACATCATTACTAACACTCAGAATAATTACGTTACGTGTATTTATTTAGTCTCTCCTTCAAACCCTGGAAACGTTGGGAATCTGCATCTTTCTACAGAAATGAGCACCACAGCTTAACTCACAGTGAAGTGAAGTGAACAACTGTCTCCTTTTAGATGGATTTGAACCTATCTCCTTCCAGCTGCATTTAATGATCCCAAGTCCTTTTACTGGAAAGGACAGTGAATTACTGATACCATATATATCCACATATTGGTTTCTGAAAGATTCAAATTACCAAATATCCAACTACACCAAAACATGTGTGTTGACTGTCTTAATTATTCCTGCTTTGCCTCAGCAATGAATCTGATAGGAAATAATGTGCTCATGTAGTTTTCTAGAGCATAAATATATGAAGAAATGAAACTTTTTTAGTGCAAAAAGCCTCACAAATATTAGCTTTCTATAGTAAATGTTGACTTTTTTTTAAAAAAAGAGAACAAAACTTGTAATAGAAGAGTTTGGGTTGTCAGATGAATATGTTTTGTTTCTGAAGGAGACTGACTTTTGCAGTGAAAAGTCAACATTCTGTACAACCAGAAAAAAGTACTTCCCCTTCAGCAGTTGCATGTTTAGCTTATGCATATGTGTAAAGAGTCAGAGAAAAAGGTAAAAAGTTCTAATCATGTCTAGAATGAGAAAAAATTAAAAAAAAAAAGAAAGGGCTTATTTCAGAGCTGTGTTTCCATTTGCACTTTGCTAAAAGAGGGTAAGAAGGTAAAGCAGCTTTCAGCCCTGGTTAATTGCCCCTACAGCCATGTCACCTTTTCCACTGGGATAGTAAGGGTCAGTGGTATACAACAACAGGCAATGGTTTCAGTAGCTATATTGCACCCCTTGGTTGTTTTATCAGTCTGATGAGCCCCATGATCTGCATCAGTATTCTTTTCTTTCCTTCCAACAATGTGTTTAAACATGCATTTACCTGTAAGCACATTATGGAGCTCATTAAGTGTAAGCAAATGCTTAGATATCTAAATTTGGACCAGAACCAATTTTACAAATAACCTTCTTATGTGAAATACGCAGTGTCCTGCAGGCAAAGAGAGGCTTGTTTATAAAGGCCTGCTTTTATCAAGGTTTTGGATTATACATCTCAAACCTTCATCAAATTAAAGTTTGTTTGCACATTTTAGAGGCTTAATTATTAATCAAGACATCAAGATTACAAAGAGTGAATACATTTGTTTCTGGAAGGGGTCAGATGTAATTGCAAGTGCTGAGGAAGGTGTAGAATGTATTCCCACCATGCTGTTTTAGGTGCCCATGGATCTCCTTACATTTGCTGTTTGCTCTGCCTGGCCTCTCACCACAGTCCATGAGGAGAGACAGAGCACGAAGCAGCTCACCCAAAGCCTCCAGCAGTGCCACTGTCTCTCCACTGATAGCTCAGGTAACCTAGAAAAGTTAGTCAATCAGCCCAGTCCCTCCCATTCCCTCTATTCCTGTCGTCCCACCACCTCAGCTGTATCACTTTGGCATGACACTCTGCAGAGCTGCTTTCAACAAGCTGTACTGTGCACCAGTTTCCCAGCCCTGATTTCAGTTTCACTAGTGGACTGAAATTCCACCAAAGAGCAGGGAATCCTACACAGGCTCAGCCAGAGGCAGTGATCACATCCACCACATGCGGGCACAGCTCCTGTGTCAGTACCAAGGTCGGCTCACGCCACAGCCAACTGCAGCACTTAATTAGAGTAACACTTTTGGCACTTAATTATGGTAACACTTCATGGGATTTTTGAGTAGCTTCCACTCAAAGTGTTACTTCTAGCACCACTTACATCACCAATTTGCTTTGTCAAGCAGACCTAATTAATTTTTGGGATAACTGTCATGAAACACAGAGTTACAGGAAGGTTAAGTCAACATTGTTTCATTTAATGGTCTGGTTGATTTGAATAATAATGTATTAATTGGATCTTAACCTAAAAAGCTCTAGACTAAGAAAAACAAAATGCTTGGAAAAAATCTCTGGATTTCTTAACGCACTGACTGCAGACTTCTCTTTTTCTTTGAAATCTGAAAAGTATACTCTTTTATAAACTCCATTTGAAGACATTTCCAACTTTATAGCTTGGACAAGCTTGTTAAAAATGAAAATAATATTCTAAAATTATATGATATGTCTGAGCTTTGTATGAAAAAAACCTCCAACATTTAATCTGGGGGCTTTTCTCAAGCTGAATACTCCTTAATCACATTTTCAGCCCACAAAGCCTCTGATTCAATAATAACTTTATAATTGAGCACATGCCTAATTTTAAGTGCACTACATTAGCTGTGTCCCTAAAGGGACTATTTGTGAGATTACCAGAATATTATTTACTTGTATGTTCCCAATGAGTCATATGTCAGACCAAAGAGCCACAGGCATGGATCAGGGCTCCCCTGTACAGGTGCTACAAAAATACCAGAATAAGAATTTTCCTTCTGCTTGAGTCCTTTGATGAACAGCAACCTTGACATTAACTTCCAGCTGGGCTGGCCAAGGAATGTGAGTTCTGTCTGGTGAAAATATTTGAGGTTTTATATTCTACATTTTTTCCACATTAAAAAACAAGCCCTCTTTCCAAGGAGTTTGTTAAAAGAGACTGAGAGCTGCCTTATAAATGTCTGGTGACTGTGTCACACACTTTGTGAGAGTCTCCAAATCATACAGAGAGTTGATTTCAGTCTGGGCGTCCTCCACCCAAGATGAATGTTGATTCCTTAATCTGAAGTATCTATTGTCTGAGAGTTTATGCTAGACTTGGGGACATCTTTCTACAGAAAATTTTGCTGAAATCTATACACTTAGTTTTGGCATCAAGCAGTTCCTTAAACATCCATGTCCAGAAATACTTTGAACCTAAAGCTTTGTCTTTTATTGGTATAATTTTTATAAACTTATTTTCCATGCCACAAAACAGTTTTAAAACTGACTAGGAGGCCTTATAATTTAGCAAGAGCTATGATGTCTACAAAGAAGAAAAAGGACAGATTCTAGTCCTCCTGCTTTTGTGGGGAGTTTATTCCCATTTCTGTAACATACACAGACCTCAAATACTTTACTGAAAAAACCCAACAACCTTAACAATTTCAGGTTTCTTTTCAAGTTTTCCAGACGGATCAAGATTGTTGCCCTTTGCCTCAGGAAGTAGGTGTAGCTAAAAAGCAAGAAAAATGGGGGTTCCTCAGATGTCTGTCTGGGAGCTGGAAACAACAAGGCCTCCCAACCCAAAGGGGACAGCAGGCCAGCTCTTCCCAGCTCCACAAGCTGAGTACCGACTGGGAAAATGTTCTGCCCTCTGTAGAGGCTTCCTAGGCTTTCATCTTCAGAGACCTGAGTTAAATTGCAGCTTAGCTCATCAGAAAATGAATGTGGTGGTTTCAAAGTCCCCAGCAGATGTTTGGGAAGTCACAAAAGTACAGAACGACTAGAGATTCGAGGTTACAGTGGAGTTTCTATGGTTAATTCAAAGGCAAACAGAATCAGAGGGCTGGATTCATACCCACAAAAACTTCCTCAACTAATAGACTGAAGCAAAGGATTTTTTTCGTGTCTGAGCAGAATTTTTCTTGCAAGAGCAGAACTCTCCATCTGAGATTCCTTATGGGTGAGGCAATTCTCTCCACAAGTGGAAATCCTCATGTGTCTTTTTGGCAAATAATCTCTAAATGACAAGCAAAATAAGATATCCTAAATTACAGGGGGTCTGCTTTTTAAAAGCTACACTGTCTGTGATAAATTCATCAAAACCAGAACAATTTTTTATTTACTAGTCATCTGCTGATAATGCAAAATGGAAGAAAGTAGGTTATATAAAGAGTCTGATCTTTGGAAATTGAGATATGAATTTGAGTTTCAGCTTCATGATTTAAAAATGGTCTCAATTCCTTAAAAAATAAATTCTTTGCAGCTGTGGCTGTACAGGCAAAGAAGAGGTATGAATTTTTCTTTATGCATTTGATTTGATGGTTATAGAATGACTACATACTCACAAGAAAACAATTACTGTATACTCACAAGAAGACAAAAATATCAGAAAACTATATCGATTGATTCCACTCCAAACCTATTACATCATTGCCACATACTTCACTCTAGATTTGAGCCTGAATTCTTTCTTACACCAAACCTAGAAACTGAGATTAAAAAAAATCTAAAATTTTTATATATAATGGCCGATACCTATTTGTTCTAGGAAAACTTTCTTCATTGTCATGTAGATGTGGAGCACATTTTCTTGGATTATTGTCCCTAGGATTATACTCCTCTAAAGAGAGAGGCCTATTTATTTTGCTCCATGTTGTAAAGTAATTTTCTTCACAGAGCCACGGTACATTGAAGTAATATTTTAACATAATCCATGTTTAGTTTATTTATTTAATGGAAATACAAAGGATAATCATTAATGCACATTCGTGAAAAAATTTCTTCCCTTCTTTTTTATGACAATGCTGAATGAGAGTTGTGGATTCAAACCTCCTTTATTTCATATCCCAGTTTGATACTACAGGTTGCTTAATTTAGTCTTCTGCAGAGCAAAAGCAACTCTTGGAAAATAACTTTTTCAGATTTATCCCTAGTCTAAGTGTAAATCTGATTTTATCTGTGATGACAAACTGTGCCTTTGGAAATACATGATATTAATCAGCTTGCCATCTGAATGGATCTCTTACAAATTCTTTACTCCGAAATGGTGCAAAAAAAAAAAAAAAGAAATGGTCATCTTCCATTTCAAGTGTGCCAGAGGCTTTGTTTTTGTTTGCATTCCACATCTATCTCTAACCAGGAGTCCTGTGTTTAGAGGCAGTCTCAGAGCAGGTTAAACAAAGGTCAGTGCAAAAATGTGCCAGCTTACTCTGGCTACATAGGAATTTTGTGAATGAAGGATCAATTAGGCCAGGATAGCTAAACCACTTTGGGTCAGGCAGATAAGACTATCTGTCCCAATCTTGACTAAAAGTAAACCTTTTTCAGAAGACTGAAGTACTCATTTTACTTACTAAAATATTGTTTTAAAGTTTTTTGTCCTAAGTGCTTAGAAGCACATTGTTGAGAAACTAACCAGCAAGACATCCAGAAGTCCTCTAGTGACATTTACAATCTAATCCCAAAACAAAAAAAACCCCATAATTTCATGGGAAATTTTTTTTGTAGGGACCCCATTATTTTCATTCATTCTTTTTACACTTTATATTAGTCCTTTCTTTAAACCTAAATAATGAAAATACTTTTTAATTGAGCAATATTTAATTATTTATTGTTTTTACTTTGTTTTTCCTGCTGACATGAAGTCTTTGTTGCGTATTGAGCAAAATATTCCACTTCGTGTGTTTCATTTAGAGTGGAAAAACAAAAACTATCAGATAATCTCTGAAGTTCAAAGGACTGCACATCCTTTCATGATGTTGAAACCAGTACACTTGTGAACAATAGTTCAATACTTAAAAATGTCACCCAGGATCCAGCATCTTTAGTGTAGTAGTGTTTAAGATGCTCACAAGAGCATCACAAGATGCTGAAAGGCATCACAAGATGCCTTTGGTCTCCTTGCTGCTCTAGTTGCTCTTCAGCTGTTTATGCTAGGTAGAAAAATGAGGAATTTAAGAACATTTTGTGCCCATAACAACAGAAGTCTCAGAGATAGGAGGTTCCATAAATTGACAGCATTTTGACTGACAAGTTACAGTCTCTGAAAGCAGGCACAAAATATTACCTGCGGCATTAGCTAACCAGTGGTTAATAGTGAGCTAAACTCCATTTACTAGTCTAAGGAAAAACGCATGCAAGAATATCAGTCTAACAAAAATCTGAACATTTGGATCTGAGACAAAGCAAGAGGTGGAGGAAATCAGAACTGGCCACCTTAGCAGGCAGTGGCAAGATCTGCCATTAGTTTATATGCAATCTGTGTGACCTCTTACCATAACTATGACTCCAATTTACAGAAGGTACAAAACGGTTGTAGGTGCAATAACATATTCCAGCATGTGCCTAATCTGTACATAAAATGTACACAAAAGTGCTGCAGTGCCACAGTTAGAGCCAATTATACATTTAATTAGTAATTTTTGAAATCAATTTAATATTTCTTTAGGGAAATAGTATTTGACTACTAGGCTATGGCTTACTAGGCATGCAACTTAGGACATCCTTGAATGAATATTCTGTACCACCATATACCATGCAGCTTGTTTTGTCGGTTCTTATTTCTGAAGTTTCTCTTTTCAGATGGTATATAAAGGTAAGACTCTGACTAAAGCTTACCTGAGATTTCCATTGAATGAAATCAACTTTTATGAGAGTGGAATTAAATGTAGAATGAAAGTAATTAGCAATCAAAATAGATCATGCCACATATTTCATCAAAATAATGTTAGTAGAGAAAGAGTCTCTTGTACCTTCTCTCATTAGAAACTCTCTTAGAAAAAACAAATGCTGTAAACCCCATCTTAGGGTTTTACATTTATCATCAGGTGTGCTAATTTGTACCTTACTGCGAGTGAGAACTCCCAGTTTCCTTCAACTCACATTTTCCTGTCTATTTCAGAAATCAAAAAATATCACTTACTTTTAGCACTTAAATATAGCAAATAAATGAGCTGCTGAACAAGCATCTTCAGAAAAATGGAAGATAGTGGGGCACAGGAAAAAGCAAATGTCAGTGGAGATCCATTCCAAGTTATCTGCCAAGTTATCCCACATATTCCATGCTGAGGGTAAGCACTTATCTAACCCATTGGTCCTCTCCTAAAAAAACAACAACAAAAAAATCCCCAGCAAAATAGATTCATTATTCCAAACACTTTGTATGATTCTGAAGGCCATTTGCTGTGCTTCAGACACCAGGATTTACATACAGGCTTTCCAACTAAATTTTCCTACAGAGAACTTCTCAGTTTACTTGGGTTTTGACAAAAATAATCCCAAATCTCAAGGAGTAAGTAGTGAAAACAGAACACTCACTGTTGTTTATTGTCACAGAAAAAGCCTCTTTATTGTTTGAGTGTCCTTTGGGAATTGTATTGACAGCTGAGTTTTGATTTTGCTGTCTCTCAAGTAACAGAAAAGCCATAGGTATCTCATACAAAAATTGATGGAGACATTTTCTTGCAAAATTTGAAGGAACTATCTCGTAGCTGAAGTCCTACGAGAAATTCAAAATTCCATTATTATACAACTTTCCTATTTTATTCCTTTTTTATCAGCCATATATAAAAATGGCAACAGCAGGATTTTTTAGGTTTTGCCATCTTCTCTTCATTGGTTTTGCACTACTGTTTTACACTGATTTAAAATGCATCTGGTATGTGTGAGAGTTGAGTATCTATGCCAGTGAAATAAAGGTTCTTTCAGCTTTTTATGCAGCTGATTATGTAACGTGACTATAAAAAACACCATTTGACACACAAAACCCCAATTTTTGACTGGGAACTTTACGCTGAGATTTAGCCTGCAGCAGATCTTCGGAAGGGAGCTAGAAACTGAGCATTTCCATTGCATACAAAGAGCAAAGGATGCAGCAGATTGAGGGTTACACAATTAGAGGAAAATGCCTCCTCTTCTTTATACAACCAAAAATTATTTTACAGTGTTGTCCAGAATTCGCTTCCTATGACGTTTGGTGAATTAAAAAAAAAACAAAACAAGCAGAAAGACTGAAATACAGATGTTATAAAGCTGTCCGCAAGCAAAATCTATTTCCTTTCTCCTCCCCCCTAGATAATTGCTGCAATTTCTCCTCCAGCTGAGTTCAGATTATGTTTCTGTCTAACAGATGAGAAGCTTCATGGTATTGACTATATAACAGACATTTAATTATGTATTTCCTAGAAGAGATGAGAAAAACAATCCAAAAACAAAACTCAAATTGCTTAGAAAAAAAATAACTGGCATAAGAGTCTCATGCTCAAATTTGTGCCTTATGTCAATGAATACCGTGATCTAAAAGACTTATACAGAAACCTCACACAGTCATAGAATGGAAATTATGACAAAGAAGCAAATTTTCTGTGACACAGCACTTTGTCAGCCAGAGAAACCTGTGATACCAAAACCAGGGGAGAACCTAAACATTTACAGCATTATATCCTTCCCTGATTCAACTAAGAAGTGGCTAAATCCCGAGCTGCATACAGCTGGGAGAGGCACAGCCAGCAGAGCAGGATGCAGCCCCATCCCCTCGCATGTGGCCGGCGTGCAGGGGAGGGTGGCAGTGCTGCAGGGCTCACAGGCAGGGCGGGTGTGCGAAAGGCCACACTGGGTCACTCCAGCACCCAGCAGGATGGAGGGAAACCTGGCAGTGGGTTGTGGTGGCCACGGGGGTGCTGTCACCCAGGGATTCATCATATCCTGGGCCTGTCAATCCCAATTTTACCACAGTGTTTTGGGAAGACTTGTACAAGGCCCCTGAAGAAAATTTAAAGATAAAATTATCCAAGACAGTTTTTAATGTCCTTTAAAATTTTCTACAGATCCTATCAGATGTGTGAATGCTGTGAACCAGGACAACAAAGAAATATATATCCAAGTAGTAGTGACTTCTATTCTGTTTTCTCAGTTTGTGAAGAAGGTGCTATTTTATCCTATGAATCAGTTTACCATTTTATGCAGCCAGCCCTGCCATCCCGGGGGAGGCAGCCACAGCTGCCTTCCCTGCACAGAGTGAGGAGCAGAGCTGCCTCACCAGGGCCAACCCAGCAAGCTGCCCTGGGTGAGGGGCTGCTCTGCAGAAAGCAGCCAGGGCAAAAGCATGAGGTTGCAGACCTGCCATGGTCTCTAAGGAAGGAAAACAAATCTTTCCTGATTAACAGCCTTCAGGGTTTCTGCAAAACCAAGTAATGACAGACAGGATTACAGAGGAAGGGAGAGTGGAAAGACAGAAAAATTAGTGTAAAACGAAAAACATGTTAGAGATGTGTCTGAAAGATGAGTAGAACCAGTGTGTCAGTGTACTCCTAAAGAAACAGAAAGATTTGGGACAGAAAAGACTGTTATAGTCTCAAGCAATCACATTTCAGGGTGTGGCTCCCTTTGAGAAAATGGAATTTTTAAAATTGTTACTGTAAGTTATTAGCACAGACTATACATCCATGTTAGGCATGAAAGCAGACATTCAGATACTAAATTTATTATTATTATAAAATGCTTAATATTATATCTTACTTAAAGCATTAAAGAATACATGTTTGGCTTGATTTATTCACAAAGGTTTTCCTGCTGTTATGACCAGAACCACCCACAGGAATGCAAGACTGGAAGTGAACTTCTCGAGTGTCCCAAGATCAGGCTCTCCATCAGGATAAATCCTGTCATAAATTGATAAACTCCATCTAAAAATAGGCAAGATTTATGTCTCCATTGCTGTGATGAGAGGCCAAACCAGACACCCACTCCCCAGTGGCTGCTTCCAGCTTCCAGATAATCAACATCACTGATCAGTCCTTGCCTGCTCGTGGGAGAAAAAAGTGAAGATAACTGTTTCAGAAAGGAATAAGCATTTGTTTAAAACAGAGAGATTGGGATTTGGCCTTTGCTATGGATGAAATTACAGTTGGGAAGGATGCAAGGGTGGATCACTAATCTGCCGTAAAACTGGTTCCTGGAAGCCACTGACAGCTCACTTGGTTGATGAGAAACAGTGGCTTTGTGACAACATTTGGTTTGTCTGGCGAGGATTCATTTATTCAAAATACACAGAGCCTGTTTGTTGTTCATTTTTGGAAACATCAGTTTCTGCTCCATATCAAAAGCCAAAAAAGACATTCCTTTTTCATTTTTCATGTCATATCGAGTTTTTTGACTTATGACATGACAAAGGCTTAAAAAAAAGTTACTGTTTATAGCTACAAATAAATGTTAATTAGCATGACTTTAAAAAGTTTATACATCTCAGAATAAAATCTTGGTAACTTTAATACAAGGAATAATAATAATTTTCTTTCCTGCCTTGTTTTTCAAAGTTCAAACTATATGTGAAACTGAAAGCTTATTTCCTGTTTTTTTTTAACTGGTTTTAAAGCCCCCAAAATCTAAATCAAAATTAAAATTATTTCAAATTAGGTAAGGAAAATCAAAGTAAGTAACAGAAGTCTTTAAATTTGATACCTATGTTTTTCTATGTATAGAAATTATGTACAATGTATTTTACATTATTATCTGTAATATAATATATCTAAAAATGAAAAAGAAAGCACTTGCTGAAAAATTAACTTCCTGTTCTGTTTCAATATTTGAATGAGTTCATATGTCAAAACTAATACAGTCATTGGAAACTTCTTCAAATGTTTTTTAATTTTAAATTTGCATCATTAATATTTCAGCTTATCTATTGTTTTTTTCATTTGGGTTCCTGGCTTGGGATGAATTTCTCTCATGAACAAGCAAGAAGAAAAAGAGTGTACTGACTTTTCAGAAAATCTGTCCAAGCCCCAGCTTCTCCAATGCTGGAGATATGCACATCATATCTGAACTTTTCCCAAAGCTCTGAGAAACAGAGATAACTTTAAAGTTTACTTCCACATCCCACTTGCCCAATTTCCAGCACAGCCGAGGTCCCAGGTTTTGACTGAAACTCATTTCTTAATATTTAGCTAATTTAAATGCTAATTAGATTAATTTGATGAATAAAACATGGTAGGAATTCATTAACAACTCTGCTGTGATTGCTTTACGTCTACAGAGAAATTTTCTAAAAGAGGACTCCAGGGACAGTAGCGCATCTGTTACCAGCGGAACAAGTTGGATTCTTTGTGATACTAAACTCAGAGCTGGTAATATATTGCAGAACTGCAGAGAAGATGGAGGAACTTTAGATTTTACAGACCTAGCACATCTTGGACATAGGCCACCAATGAAGACAAGGACTTATGCTGTCCTGAGCCCATCTGCTTCATGAGGTTTGCTCTAAGTTTCAGATGCAGGGGAAGAAAATGTGCCTTATCTCTGTCTCTCATTACCTACTAATGTCGTTCCCGTTGTTCTGCCTGGCGTTATTGGTGCCTATATAAAGAAATTAAACCATTCACCTCATGGCTGTTACTGTGGATAGACTTTTGTGGTTTTATTGAGCTCTGTGAAGTTAATGAGGCTCTAGAGAAGTGGAGCAGATATAAATACAGAGAAGATTATCTCTTTGGAAGAATAGGGGGTTGTTTGGCTTTGGTTGGTTGGTTGGTTTGTGTTTTTTATTTTTTGTTGGTTGGTTGTTTTTTTGTTTTTGTTTTTTCTTTTCTTTTTTTTTGTTTGTTTTGTTTGTTTGTTTTGTTTGTTTGGTGGGGGTTTTTTTGTTTGGTTGGTTGGTTTTGTTTTGTTTGTTTTTGGTTTGGTTTTGTTTGCTTGGCCTTTTTTGGGTGAAATTTTTTTTCACCTTTTCCCAGGGGGTAAAGTATAGGTTCAGATCCCACCCTGCTAAGGATTGTTTGTGATACTCAGAGTAGAATATGTAAGAAAAGCAACTAAAAGACCTGTAAGCACCTATGTTCTTTGGAAGATAAATATATTTAATGTATGACATTTGAGTACCGATATGTATTTGGACAGTTAATTTTGATTAAAAAACAAAACAAAACAAAAACAAAAGCAGTGGTAAACAGAAACCTAAATGAGGTTGGGGATCTGGGTGTTCCTATCTCTTTGCCTTCATTTTCCTGTAAATATTTTTCTATCTCACAAAGGATCCAGAAAGACAATTGTTACAGATAGTAAGTGATGTGTTCAACTATAGTAGTGGTGGAGGCCATACTAACACCATAATTAAAACAGGACAGAAAGGAATGTAAAGGAGGTTATCTGCATTGAAAATACCACTTACCAGTGAAAAAGCTTTAAGTCAGTTTACCATTATTTAAATTGATTTCTTCACTTGTTTGTTTGTTTTTGTTTATTTTGTTGGGGTTTTTTTGTTTGGTTGGGGTTTTTTTTGTTTAAATGTTTTCTCCTGAATGCTAGAAATGAATGCAATTAAGTTTATAAGTATTTCAACTGAAGGTCAGTACTCACTTCTACATGTTGACAGGTCTGAATGAGTTTTGCCAGAAGCGTTTCCAGTTCAGTGTTCCTCTTAATAAGGTTGGTGAGGTTACTCTCCAAATTTTGCTGTTAAAATGAAAGAAAAAAAAATCAGCATTTCAAAGAACTGTTATTTAGGTGAATATTTGCAAAATCTAATTACACAGGTATGAACATGAGACTTTCATATTGATATGTTCCATTACACGTTTGATTAGATAGATGTTTTGTCTATGCAAGACAAGAGAGCAAAAAAATTCAAGAGTGAAGTCTGGAAAATAGATTTTCTAAGGACCTAATAATAATTAGATTAAGCAATTAGTTTTATTCAGGAGGGAAAAAAAATGAGTAAGGAGAAGACCAGAAAACGTAAGAACATCTCACCCCAGAAAATGGTTTATTTTAACGGAGAATATTTTTGACTCCTTATTTCCTGCTTTCAGTCTAACATCTGAATTTAAAAGCCTGCTGCTAACTGAGGTCTCTGAGCTGGTCAGCAGTTTCTTCTTAGGATTCACAGTGCTGCATGGGGTTTGATCGGTTTAATTCCCTAGTTCAGCAGAGTTATATTTTTAAATAAATAATTCTAAAGAAAAACATCCTTTCTATGCATAAGAATGAAATATCTACTCACAAACTCTGCCTTCACTAACTGTTCTTAAGAGAGAACTTGTGGCATGTTTCTGTGTTTATCAACTGATCATGGCTGCCATAAATATCTGCAGCTGTGGTAGAGCACAGTCCTTTCCAGCCCACAGATCTGAGGCTGCATCCTGGCTCTCTTCTAGTGCATGGGAGATTGAGATCTAGCAACAAATGTTTCAGCCTCCCTTCTCCTCCCTGTATCCACTGGAAGGAAACCCAAGCACACAAGGAACAGGTCTGTGACAGCTCTGACCCACTCCCTGGAGTTACTGAACAAGAATACCAGAAGTAGGTCCTGTGCTTTTCTCCTGACAAGGAATGCAAGTGTCTCTGCACAACTTTCATTAATTTCAACCCTCCTCATGTTTTATTAATGACCTTCTTTTCTTCACACTACTACTTTCCCTCTGGTGTATCTATTCTATCATTCCAGTCCCTGCAGCTACCATTAACTCACCTGACTTGTATAATCCTCCCCCAACCCCCACCTCCATACACACATTTAGAGTGCAGGTGTGTGTTTTCTGGTGTTGTTATTGTCGCCTGTTTCATGCTGGTTTAAAACACTTTGTTCCTTGCCCTCCCTTTCTGCAGCCGTGCAGCTCCCTTCCCGTTCTTGCATATGGCTACAAACAAATGAAGATGGGAGTATTTCATTGCTGAATGATACTCTCACTTTGGCATGTACCAGGGCTGATGCTGTAAGGGCTGGGGAGGCAGTCAGCTCTGTTCCACCAAGGAAAGCACCACATTCTGATGGCTTTACGTATATGACCCTTCCAAAAAGCGTGATTGGTGTCTGAAGTACATAATTTTGGCATTTTCTTCCCAGCAGAGCCATGCATATTGTGTATGACAAGCTCTGGCTGTAAAAACACCTTCTACACCACATTTATTTTATAGCCCATTAAAACAAAGAGTAACAAGAACGGGCATTTTTACTGAACTGTTTGGGCTGGATCCTAGATTTCCATAAGCCGTACTGTGAACGATCTTAATTGTGAGGGCATGTTTGCTGTGCTGTCAGATGTCCCTTGGAAGGGCTGAGACTCACATGCAAAGTAAAAATATATAGTTACTATATCAGATAAATTTGTCTTCAAAAAACATCTTCCTTAAGATGATCCAAATGTGCAAATACTCTTGAAATTTTATTTATATAACTTCTTAATCTTATATGTTAATTTTTTACATGTTGTAATGTTTTACATTAAAATGTTTCAGTGGAAAATGTATGTTCTTGATTGAGGTGATCTAATTTAAAATGTATTATTGGACTTAAAAATACTAACAGTTGGTACCTATACATACTATGAAGAAAAAATATATTCAAAATGGTTGTTTTGAATATATATAACTGCAGTTATTTTAAATAACTTTAAGCTATCTCTCTTCAACTAAAGCCATTAATACATGAAGAGTCAGCATTTTTCTCTGAAACAGAAATGTAGTGACCCATAGATTACATATAGATTATTATATTCAGGTTATTTCCAAAATCTGGGTATAATAATCTATATTCCTGCATATATATATTGGATGAAGAACAAAATCTTAGAATAAGTTTCCTATCCAGTGACTATAAATATAAACCCATATATATTATTATGGCTTCACACAGGTCTCTTGATATGTTCTGCATTTCCTGACTGCAAAAATAGAAGAAAACCCCGAAACAAGTGAGTTGCCTTAGAAAAAACTGGAGTTAATCCATTCCCATGCTCTATCTCCTTGAACTGTGTAATTTTCAATATGGGAAGCCTGGAATTATTTTTCCGTGCAGTTTGGTATGCAAGAGATTGTTTTTTTTAAGTCAAGCATGATCAGAATTTTGTTAAATTTTTGTTGAAGAACATCAGTTTATATTAATGCTTTACCAGATGACAAGAACCTTGTGGCTGCTTTCTGCAATAAATGTCAATCTTTCCACTTTCACTAGGGCAGTACTGAATGGCAGCTCTTAAAAGTGGCCTGATTCGAAAGTTGTAAAGGTCATAAAACTTGATCAATTCCTATGTTTATCCAGATTTTCTCATCAGTATCTTCCTCTAGTACTTTCCCCTATTATTTTCTCAGACAGACCATGGTGCCACCTTTGCTACCGCATGATAGTAGGTACCAGAAGCAGAGTTTGAGCTCTGCCTTCTATCTTTACCCCATGTAGGGGGACTCAGAAAAGGCCTGAACATTTATATTTCAGAAACAGATGTTTGCTCAGAGACTTTCCGAAGTGTTGCAACTTCATTTCTCATCCACACCAGGAACTTCCCCAGTTGTGTAAGACTACAGTGCCAGATTTGGAAGTCCGGCTGAGCTGGAAAATTGATCCAGTTGTTGCAGACTAGAATTCCTGGGACAGTGAATTGTAGCCAGGTTTCAAGTCTGAAGAAAGTGGGCTCTCACATTATGATGAGTACATGTGAGAATGAATAGCAGAGCAACCTGATTCCAAATATCTTCCTTCTCCCACCTAATCTTATACTGCTGTTCTGTTGGAAAAACCAAATTACAATTGTATTTTTGGTAACTTTCTAGGGAAATTGTAATTTCTTAAATATTCACACCTGCCTTTTCTTATATTTTTTTGTCAGTTGTTAATTTTCATTGTTATCTGTCTATTACAAACTGATCTTAGAAACTCTGGGGTTGTTTTTAGTAAAGAAGCACAATAGTTGCTCTGCATTTGCTCTGTGGACAGGCTTCGCATATGTTAACACAGTAGATGCAAACTGCTCTCAAAAAGCAAAAGCAAGGCTGAATGCTTCCTGACTTACCAATGTAAATCCAGCCCAAGATCGACATTCCATGCATACTTTGAAACTGTTTTTACAGCATCCAGTATAAAGTAAAAAGAATGCTTACTGTCCATTTAGCATGGTCTGACAATTATACAACATAAATATTCCTACAGTCTTGGGATAAATCCAAGTAGATGAAACCATAGACATGTAATTGAAAAAGACAGTTAAGGATGATGTTTCATTTTGACTCTCCATGCCTATAAAATGAGATAATCCAGGGACTGAAGTCTAAGTTGGAAAAATTAATGCTATAAACTAGAGGAGGGCAACTCAGGACTGATCACATTTTTTAAGCTGCTGTCTAGCTCATGATCATGTTGCTGCTGAAGTCACAATCATGTTGCAGCAACGATTGCGTGAGGCTTGTGCCCTGATTGAAGTGGGAGGTCAGACTAGATGATCATAATGGTCTCTTCTGGCCTTTAAATCTATCAGTCTATGAAAACCAAATGTGAACCCATGCCCTTTGCCAAATTAACCATCTCACGCAAAGCATTGCTTGTCTAAAATAAGAAGGTAGCACAAACAGATAGTCCTAAGCTACTATATGGGTTGGAAATGCTGTCAAAATAAATTAATGTAAGCTTCTAAAGAAGAGAATTGCTGAGTGTGTGTTCCTGCCTTACGTCACAACAGAGAAAACAATAGCATCCCTGAGATCATCTTTTCAGAGACATTTTCCATAAAAAATGTCTATTCCAAAAGCCACAAAATAAAACATACAGCTATCAGATACGAGATTTTAAATTCCATTTGAAGTAAAGCAATTGTATTTTTCTCATCAAAAATATTATTTTCCCTCCCATTGGCAAATATAAATACTCATTTGAATTTTCCACTCACTGTTTACTGGAAAGCTTTGAGAACTGTCCCACTGAAACTGCAGCACATGCTAAGACATGCACTATGGGATAGTATATATAACCACAGTCCTGATCACCATTTATATCAAATCCACCATGATCAAAGCCTTTCAGCAGGAAATATTGACTGCAGTTTGCATTTCCCTTGATCCTGGTGTAGAACTGACTGGAGCAAAGCATATTTTGAGACTATCTCCTGGTTCAAAGAAGAAAACAACTTTGCATAGTGGAAATTAAGTTTATGGATTATACAGGTTTCTTGAGAACCACTGCCACCCTCCCACCACCACTTTACAAACAGTCAAAATGGAACAGTTTATACATTTGCAGATTGAAGTGTGTAACTTAAAGCCACACAGTCACACTGCAGTAAAACACAGATGAGGTATAAAACACCACAAAGCAGAAGTGTGATCGCATTCTAACTTACTCAAGCCAGCAGGGAAACCAGAGTGGTGTTGACACGGCGGATCAATCTTTAGCACTTGCAGGCTGGCTAGAGATCATAAATATACTCCCTGTCACTAACACAGTCCATGCAAACACATCTTCACTGAAACGTTTTCCTCCTAATTCAGAGGTATTATGCTTGCATGTGCTCCAGTTATATTTTCACCTCGTCATAGTGACATGAACTAGTCCTGTTGCCTCCAGGACTTGTGTCTAACCTATTAAAATAGTTGCCAATTAAATCCAGAATAACTGCCACAATATCAAGCATGGTTTTGAGCCAGGTTTTTGGGGTATATGTGAGCTTAATGCTTCCTTTGGTGTTCTTTATTTAAATGCACATGCCAGGTGCACATGGAAAAATTTAAGCTAATTTTTATTCTATGTTCTTGTCCTGAAACAGATGACTACTCTTCTGTAATATTCACGTGATCAACCCTGTATTTCTCCAGCCAGGGAATGGTAACATTTAATAGGAATGACTGACCTCAAGTCTCAAATGTGCAGAGCTTGACAACTGTGCTCCACATTCCTGTGTGTAAAGAAATAACAGCTATGATGTTGATAGACTCCTGGGGATGAAGATTTTTACCTCAAGTGATTATAGTATATCACAAGGAAAGACCCATGAGATACTGCACTGTTAATTAATTGTCCAGGAGTATTTTTATTAAAAGTGCAATGAAAATATCTGCATAGGAAGCCATTAGGACTCCAGTGATATTAACTAAGTTGAGTCTATTTCCATATTTCTTAGGAATGTAACTTAATTTTTTATTAATCTCTATTTAACATGGGACATTGTGGAAACTAAAGGAAATCCAAGCACTTCAAATTGTTGACCACATAAAATCTTTATTAACTGAGAAAGCAATATTCCAGGGAGAACCTCCAATTACACTCTTGTTTCTCTGCAAAGCCATGCCCTCAAACATACCAGGGGTTCTTGCCATTTGTAAGTACAGTTCTGCCCTTTTATTTAACTATGCTAATCTGTCTTGTGAGTTGCTCTTCAACCTTCCTTCACTGCTTCTTCTCCCTTGGAGAAAGAGACATTTCATACCTGGGGCCTCTGAGAAAAAAGAACAGGACAGGAGCTATGTATATGTAGCACATTACAGCAAAAGTTTTCCATTGATGTGTACTATTAGGTTTGGAAAAGAAACAATATATATACTTAAAAACTATTTTCCCATAGCAGGAACCATGTTTACCAAAACCACAGGTCAACGAATCTTGCACTGCATACTTATTTTCATAGTTATTTTGTTATTGTAGGTATTGTATTTTGTATTGTATACAAAAATGAAGTGAAAATAGCATTTTCTCTTAAATGGCGGCAGTCAAACTCGTTACAAGAATTTTGTTCCAGTTTAGACAGTGACAAAACTGACTATAAAGGACAGGTTGTTTTTTTTTTTTCAATTAAGCTATTAGAAGATATCCAAATGTTAACTTGGCTGGGATCTGGGGGGTTGTTTCAGTCCTATTTTTAATGAGTCATTAATCAAAGAAGGACCAGAATAATAATAAGGAATCAAGGATCAAGAAGGAATTGATTTTACATCTGATCAAATTAAAAACTAAAATGCAATTTGGACTGATATGTGAGTTAATAAAGGTTTGCAAAATGTAAAAATATATTTGAGGCCACAATATATTTGATGGTTTTTTTCCTGCCTCAATGCAGGATCCAATCTGGAAGCTGAAGTGTTAAAAGAGCACAACAAATACCAGACACCCTGAATTTAAAGCATATCATTAAAGACTTATTGTGGTGAGCTAGAGGGCTTATAAACTCATTCTTTTCCCTATGGGCTAATCCAGTGCAATGAAGGGGGCTAAGGACAACTTGAACTATTGCACAGCTGTCCTGCAGCACCCTAGCTAAATCTACTTCCAACCTCCCAGGACATGGAATGTACTTAAAACCAGGAGTTCAACATGAGCTCCTGCCCACGAGATGCATAATGTAATCCTATGCAAGCAAGATCTGGGAAGTTTGCATTCCAAAACCTGAAATTCTAAGTTTTTCACATAACTAATGACAGACATCCATACGAAAATAAAGCAAAAGTATTATCTACAGAACCATAATTTATGCAGTGTTATTAAAGTCCTGGTTTCTACAGATGTCTGCCTAAACATTTCTGCAAGTTGTATTTATTTAAGAGGTTTTATTGTGGAAAAAAGATCTGTGTTTAATCAGTCAATACATATTACTGCCTTTTGTGGTTGAAAAACTCCATCTTATCTAAGCGGGTATGTGTAAAAACAATTCAGTATTATGCAAAGCTGGCAGGTTAGAAAGGACAGCCAAATAGGTAAGGAACGGCGAAGGTCAACGTGGTGATTTGGTCTGTGTTAGGAAGCAGTGGTGGAGCTGCCACAAGCCTAATTCAGCTCTTTCTGCTGGCCTGTAATAAATCTGACACCTGTGGCAGCTGCCCCCATCTGCATTTATGTTTCTCAGTACAGCAAACAGCACATTGAAGGATATCTATTGACTGCCCTCCTGAGGATATTAATTGTCCATCCAGAGAATGAAGCTATGAGTCCATCTCCTGGCATGGCTAGAAGGTCTGGCAAACGCAGGACTCACACTGGCTTTGTCTTATTCAAGAAATGGGAGTGACTTTCTGTGCAGTTCTGCTACAGGGAGGAAACGGGTGCGTCTGTGAACACAAAATATTCCCTGCTGTTGCCCTAATGGCACATCAGGAGCCATACAGTTACCACTGGTAAGCCCAAGGGAAGCCAGAGAACTGCACCTCTTTCGGAAAATGCCGATCCCACTGTCCAATGTCACGGTGCATGAGGCAAGTGTCACCAAACCAGCTAAACAGAAACCCCAGTTCTGACATAGGTGAATTACACAAAACCACTTACAATTGTGTTCTTTGGGAGTTTGTTTTTTATGTTTGTGAACCCTCTGACATTTTGCCAAGAATTACACCAGGAGCTAATTACAACACTCTGGAGCACTCTGCTTTTTCGTCACTGAAGTCATTGATGGTTCTGCCTTTTCCTTGCAGTGAATATACCATGTATCATACCTTGCAGCCTACATACCACAAAAAAGTTGGCATCTGTTGAATTTGGTGTTCATTCTGTCACATGTTCACTGCCTTGCTGCCCATGGTTAGAGCTTGCTCTAGACAGAAGTGTAAGTCTCTGTGTGTTGTCTTCTCCTCATTTGCTCTATTTCCTATTCAGCAAACTAAAACCATCTACTAGATTGAGTAAATGGCCTGAAAGAAGCTTGGTATGGGGAACTTGGGCTCCCCACAGTTTTCAAGTTTAGATATAAGTTTAACTTTTTTGAATAGAAGGCTTAAACATTCATCTAAAATACTTGTCAACCTGACCTGATAATATAATTTTTCAGTATTTTTCTATACAAAGTTTTTGACCAAGCACCAGATCTCACATATAGGAGTTACTAAAACAATCGTCTTTGGCTCAGATGTCAGGTACAGAGTTGTTATTATATTTAAATCTTTGACTTTATAAGTTGCTATGGATAAAAGCAGATAACAGCATTAAATAATCTTAGTACAATTACATTCTTAGGGACTTATTAAGAGAATGTGATGGTGGTGAACTGAGCTTAAACTAAATAGTAAGTATAAATTGCAAGGTACAGATCATGACTTGGAAGCAGATTTTGTTTCATATTTCTGTCATAGTCAGGTGAAGTTTCTGTTCTGACCTGCCTAGTCCTAATTGCCAATATTTCATCAGAGATCAACTCAAGATTTCAAATTCACTAACCACCACCACCAGTACCACCAAAATAACCAGCCCGCCCCAAACCTAAAAAAGACAAAACCAAAACCAAACCAGCAACGAACCCCTACAAGTTTTAGCTGGAAACTTAAAGTTCTGAGTATACTTTAACTACTGATGGACTAGAAAAATAACCATGACAAATCCAGCATTAATTTTTCCCTTGCATTTTGCAGCTGATAAATGAAAGAAAAGCATACCAATAAGATACTCAGCAGGCAGAAGTATCATCCTCTCTCATTTCATGTATAACGCTAAAGGCTTTTCCTTCCCTTACCTCAGCAGTACATCCAACTCCATTGCCAGATATCATGATCTCCCTCACTACTCCTACTTCCAAAACATGCTCATATTTTGCTCCCTTTTACCTGGTCATGCTGTGACCTGTCCAGCTGCTGCTACAACCTGCGCCTTGCCTCCTGCTAGACTTTATGAATCTGAGTAGAACTCAGTTTCTGGCTCTTGCTTTGCTGGCAGTGTATGGTGCCAATAGTTTCGGGGAGGAAGGTCTGAAAGTAATATGGATGCTCAAGAAAATGCTCAGGGGGTGAGGGATGCGTGCTACAGACAGTAGAACAGCCGAAGAAATAACTCCTTCCCCTAATAAGATACTATTTTTCACTCCCTATTGGAGTGCATTTTCACAAAGGAATGAAATAATGAATTCAGTGTTAATCCAACTCTCATTTGAGAGGCCAATAATTCAGGGACACATTATTTTTCAACAGTCCTCAAAAATGTATATGCAATGATTAAAAAACCCAACCAGCCAGAAGCAAACATTCCATGTGGAAGCCACAGGAGACTGGCGTGTTCACTTACCTCAGCATTGCAGATGATCACAGGTGCGGTTTACTTTACTAATGTGAACTAATCAATTTGTTTCAACTAATGAGTTGTTCATGCTAGTATGAACAATTGCATGAGGATACTTCAAAGTAGTGAGTTTTAGCTCAAGAAGGCATGTTTGTAAGTATTTTTGTATTTTATTTTTACTGTGCTCCTATAATCACTTGCAGCATGCCACACCATAAACGTAACTCAAGGCAGTTCTACTTCATCGATACTTGAGATCCCATGACTAAGTACCGAACATTATTTTCTATTTTTTATTTCGGATTACACACAGTTTGAAAAGTAAAACTGGAATAAAACTTCTGTCAGTTAAGAATCAGTGGATTGTGACAAAATATTCCTGATATCACCACAGAAGTCTGGTCCCACAAGACATTTAAGAAATACACTAAAAAATGAATCTTCTGCTGTAGTTTGCAAGGTGATAGATCATATCACATGAAATCAAAGGATGTTTTTAGGAAAAAAAGTGCTAGTAGAAGCCCAGATATGTGCACCTGCAAGATTTGAAACTCACAAACACAGGCCTGTTTCAATTTCTAAAACATTATTTTGTACTCTTCTGAGTTAAAACTTTGCTTTCCTGACATTTCATATTTTCATCTGAAAGGCAAAACACAAAGGAAAGGCCTATGTGTTCTCTAAGAGAACTGGAACAATCAATAACAGCTCTGCATCTTCTACAGTAAAAGACTTTGAACATTTTATTAATGAAATAGGGTGAGATTCTTCGTTTATGATCTTTATATTAAGCATACAAATTTGCACTAGTAAATTTAGTAAATCTGTCATCAGAAAAAAGAGCATTTAATCCTTAGAAAATGAAAACAATTTATAAGTACATACATATACTATATTCCAATAAATGCTTAATTAACAACATAATACTTTTGTGTGGGAGTGTGCTAGGTGGTGGTAGAGAGATAGGCCCTGAGGACCAGAGAGAGGGCCTCTTTCCTGGGCCCAGAGGTAACCCTGGGAGTGCATCCAGGTCCCCGGGGATGGTCTGAGAGAGGATTGTGTGTTTATGGACAGACTGGGCCTGTGAGAAGTGTTAATTGTAGTTTGTGGCCTTATAGGGTATTGCTTGCCTATTACCATAATAGGTGAAATCTGTGCAATACCCCAGGTGATTGGGAGACACTGTGGTGAACTTCTTTCCTGTTTATATGATGTTATATCCTGTTGGCTGCTGGCGTTTAGGGAATTCTGACTGTGCAGTAAAGGTCTTTGCCTTTCTCCATCTCGTGTGCAAAGTCCGTGCCCATGCATCATTACTGCACTTATGAATAACAGAAAATAAAATGCCTGAATCCACAGTCCCTTTTCTATAAGAACAGCAAGTGACAGGTATAGCTCAATCCTTCGTTAACATTTTCAAAAATTCAGATAAATCATTATAATTTTAAAGGACCATTTTCCTGGTACCCCTTCTTCCTCCAAAATGCCACATGCAAAAATGATGATCCTCTAGAGGTGTGAGTGATGAAGCAAATGCCAGATTCTGCACCTAGGAGAAAGCAACCCAGGTTGTGTGTATAGACTGGGGAATGGGAGGCTGGAGAGCAGAGCCGTGAAAAGGGACCTAATGGCAAGTTGAACATGAGTCAGCAGTGCCCTGGCATCCAGGAGGGGCAAGCGTGTCCTAGGGGGCATCAGGCACAGCATCACCAGCCAGGCAAGGGAGGGGATTGTCCTGCTCTGCTCTGCCCTGGGGTAGCCTCACCTCAAGCGCTGGGGGCAGTTTTGGGTGCCACAATATAAAAAAACCCATCAAGCTATTAATGGGTGCCCAAAGGAGGACCACGAGGATGGTGAAGAGCCTTGAGGGAAAGCCGTATGAGGAGAAGCGGAAGTCACTTGGTCTGTTCAGCCTGGAGAGGAGGAGACTGTGAGGAGACCTCATTGTGGTCATCAACATCCTCACGAGAGGAAGCAGAGCAGAGGGTACCTATGTCGTCACTCTTATGACCAGTGACAGTACTCGAGGAAGCAGCATGAAGCTGGGTCAGGGGAGGTTTGGTTTGGATATCAGTAAAAGGTTTTTCACCCAGAGGGTGGCTGCACCATGGAACAGGTTCCCCAGGGAAGTGGTCACAGCACCAAGTTTGACAGAGATCAAGAAGCATTTGAACAATGCTGTCAGGCACATCGTGGGATTCTTGAGGTGTCCTGTGCATGGCCAGGGTTGGACTCAATGCCATTTTGGGTCCCTTCCAACTCAGCATATGCTATGATTTTATGACCTTTGAATGATTTACAAAGAATCTTAGAACACTTCGTCTTATCCATTCCAGCATACCTAAACTAAGGATGCAAAACAGAGCTAGTCTTACATGGCCGGCTGATCATCTTTACATCAGGTGGGATAACAGTAGGAAAACGTAGAATCAGCCTGCCTGAACCCTCCCATATAGCTTAGTCTACTTTTCTGTAGCCATTGTAACCATAATATGACAGGCATTCACGTTATGAAAAATAAATGACCTGACATTTTGGTGAAAAGACTAGCAATTTAGAGAGAAGTGCAAATCCAATTATTTCTGTAAAAAGAGAGGGAGATCTTAACATTTCATTTGACACATTTACATAATGTGACCAATTTATACAGACTTCCTCCAGACAAATGATTCATTTGATTTACGACAACCTTTGAAGTTTTGCCTACTATCAAGGCTACCAAACTTTTTCTGCTGATAACATGAGTCAATGCTGATTATATAAGTATGCTTTTCATGGCTTTTCATTGGGAAGATATAAAAACTGTAAAGCGCATGGAAATCTCAACTTGAGGCCTTCAATTAATTCAGTTTGATTTTGAACTCAGACAAAGTTTTCTTTTGAGAAAAATATGGCTTTGATTTACTCAGTGCATTATTTCACATCTGTATTTTCTACATTGTTTCTGAGAGATGAGCCTCTCGACTTTGTGAGAAATACGTTCACTTTAGCCATACAAAACATACACAAAAAAGCATGCATTTATACAGCTGCTCATACATGCCCTGTAATGTGAAAAGAATGAGTAACGCAATGTGCAAGGGGTGTCGAGAGAGAACAGAGTATTCTCTGGTGTTTCTGCGCATGGTCGACAATGGCATTTTGAGGTCACACAGTACTGATTGAGTGCTGGGCCTGCTTTCATATACAACTTCTTAATTTCCTCCTTTTTTCATTGACTGAAGTAAGATGTCTTTTCCTGATGCCTTAGGTTTTAACTTTAATATTTTTCAAATTCTGTACTACTTAGTGTGTAGCTCTGAGGTTTCTTGTAGCCTGTTAATTTCTGCTCTCTCATGCTGGTTAGACATAACAAAGCCTCTCCAGGCCTGCTTTCCAAGGACACTCAGACAGTCCTAGGCCCAAAATGTGTAAACCAAAGACTCTAAAAGGGGGGGCAAGCTTGGGGAAATTACATCATTAGACTGAAGCTTTAATTGGAGAATTGACCCTGATATGCAAATGAACCAAACCTATAAAAGTGTGAAGAACTCGTGACCTGCCGTCCATCTTGGGGTCCATCTTGGCAGCAGCCTCTGGCTCCCCAGCGTGTACCTTTGAAGGCCCTTCAAATAAATACCTACCTTTATTCCCTTATTCTGCATAGTCTCTGTTTCTAGGAGGATGGATAAGGCATCACTTCCTGGATAGGTGAAGGCTCAAGGGGCCTCATAACAGTAGCCCAGTACTTAAAGGGCACCTACAAACAGACGGTCTCTTCACAAGCAGCCTCACGGAGAAGACAAGGAGCAACAGGTACACGTTGCAGTGGGAGACATTTCACTTCAATGTAATAACGGCATCTTTTACAGTGGGAACAATCATTTACTAAAATAGCCTCCCCAAGGACAAGGGAGAGTCCTCATCAGTGGACGTCTTCAAGATGCAATTGGACAGATAGTCTACATAGTCATCTAGGCTCCCTTTTACGTGAAAGGTTGAAACAGATCATCTTGCGAGGTCCCTCCCAAAGTGTGGTGTTCTACATCTAAAGGTTTATTAGCCACTCTTATTAGTTAAAGAGCTGTATCTATAACTGATTCATTCTTTTAAGTATGGCTCTGTGTGTGTGCATGTGCATGCATTTACATATGGATGTGTTTTAGCAAATACTCCAGTAAAATCAACCTACAGGTTAGCTTGGCCTCCCATTCTAGCTCGCTGAGCTCCACAGCTGTATTTTGAGCTGATTTGCCCAGTGTGAAACTATTTCAATGATGCAACTGTTCCCTGATTTTGAACACTACAATGTCATTAACAGTCAAACTGAGTTATGTCCAGGAGAGGAGAACTGACATCTCTCTAATTCCTGCTGGCCTGGTCCACTCTTTCCCGTATCTCCAGATGTTTGGAAAACAAAGCTTGGAAAGACATGCCAACACTCAGGATGTCAGGCTCTCCCAGAGTGGGGGCCTTTGGCTCCTTAGTTCTGTACACGAGCTGGTTCACCCCGTGCATAAACACGCAAGTCTGTGAGATGGCCAAGAAAGTAATTGTGCAAATAGCTGAGGAGGGCCCAGGAGAACCATGCCCTATATTGCCTGTGTAACTATGTCAAGAGAGGCTTGACTCTCTAAATTGCTGTTACACTCTAATAGGAAAAACAAGTTGGTTTTGGTAAGCCTTTCATTTGCTGTAACTGTTCATGCAGGAGATGGGACATACATTTTGGAAATTACATATTCTAGATAACTATTGAATATTGAAAGGACAGTTCAATTAATTTTTTTCATTTGTTTCTGCCAGAGTGGTTGCTATTGAACATATAAAACTAGCTTTTACCCATGATTTTTGTAATTAATAAGGCACTTATTTTATTTTATAATTCAATATCTCTGTTTTCTTTTTTTTCGTAATAATGTATTTGTCCCTGAAGTTAACAGTGATGCAAATCTTCCAAAGTCTTTGTTTCCATAGCAACCACCTTACTTCAACTGAAAGAACCAAATCACATGCCAAATACATGAGGCCCTAAAATGCTTTAAATTACTCATTTAACTAATTAAAAAAAAACTGAAAAAACAATTTTTCTTAATAGAGATAAAAGAGTAATAATGCCTACTTTGTACTTTCCCAATATGAATTTCAATTACTTTTACAAGAGAAAAACATCCTGATCCTTATTTTATAGATTACTCAATTTCCCTAAGATCAAATGCCTTTAATCAAATATGCACTAAAGGCTATGCTAGTTTTCCTACTGGGTCGATGAGCTTTAAATGAGAGTCAACAGAAGCCAGTAAAGTTAAGAAGAACCCTCCCATTATGGATACTATATGCTGTAGGTGCTAAAAAGCTAGAAGCAGAGAAATTCTTCAGCCTTTTCTCAATATTCTGTGAGAAGACTGTCTTTCCTATGTAAACTATTTTAAACAAGGTCACAGTTTCATAAACTTTTTGCACCCGCAAGTTGTTTTGCAAGATTGTTATGGCTTTGACTTTGAAAATATTATGGAATAGGTCTCTTAAGACTTGGCCAATCCTCTCAAGGAGTGGATGGCTGAGGAACCAATTCCCTATTCCCACTCAACACCCTTTTTGCGATCTATCCTATAAAGTAGTCAGAAAATTATTAAAGAAAAGCTTCGGCTTCCACTGTTCATGAGCCTGGACTCTGTGTCGTTTTCTTTATGCACCTCGGACGTAACAGCGACATATGCTGGTAAAATTTTTGTTCAGGCATGTAGTCTGGGTGTTCAAGATAATGATTATTACTTGTTTGTTAGAGTGGTATCAGCTATTTCTCAAACAACATGTACATGGTTACTGAAGACAGTAAAAGCAAAGAGGCCTAGGTTTGACCTAACAGAGGTGTGTTGCCCTTGCCACAGTCAGTTGACATGTGATCAAATGAAAACTTACTGGATGAACATTACCAAGTCAGATTTCTAGAACTAGTCCCTTGGAAACATGTAACCAAAAAAAAAAAAAAAACAATCTGCTGTGCTGCTGAATGTAATTTTGAAACTGCGTGTCTGAAAAAAGAAGATTTCAATAGTTCGTGATGGGTTTGTCCAGACCTTTAGGGTTGTCCACTCTCATTATTAAATATGTGCTGTGGTACGTCTCCACTGTATGACATTAGCTGCTGGGTGCTTTTCAAAGTAAATAGAAATCTGCTTTGTTTCATCTTGCAGAGTTCCCTAAAGGTAACCTCAGAAATGTCTTAGGTACAAATGAAATTTGTACAGCAAAAATGCTTTTGAGACTCAGGGTCAAACAACTAGCATGAAAATCAAGTGTGAATGAAAGAAAGAAAAGGGAATCACAGTAGAAGCAATGGATCTCACAACTTGGTGATTTGCTCTAAGGAAACACTGTATTTTAGCAAAACAGCTGTTGACCCTGACAATTGCAAAAAGGCCCCACGGATCCTGTGGACAAGGAGCTGGCCATGTGCTCTCACAGCAAAGGTGGCTGTTGTTGCCTTGAAGGTGTTTAAATGCTGCAGAGGTTGCACAAAGGGGGGGTGAGGTTCTATCCTTAAAGACAGTCAAAATAGTTAGTCGCTAGGCAACCTGCCTGCATTGTGAAAGGGGCTGCTGACTAGATAACTTGCAGAGGTCTCTTCCAAACTAAATTATTCTCTAATTCTGTAATTGAGACACTTATTTTTATAAATCATAAATTTTACTGAAATTCTGAAAATCTATGGATAATTAGTTGAGCCATAAATATTTTTTATATAAAGAACTTAATGAAATATGTTTTTAGAAGCTAAGTTTATCATATATGACTAATATATGATCATTATAGTACATAAATGACAGTGTTTTATACATTTGACTGCACTATTCAAAGTATGTTGTAAACCATGAGTTCATAATATAGTTACATAGATTTTTCTGTTAACTTTATTTAATCTATTATTTGAATTTTTATCTTCTGCAAGATAACAAGCTCCAGTGAGTAAAATTATTTTTGGGTAGTGTACAGTTACAGAAACACCACATTTTTCTGCTTCACCTGGAATCTTTGACAAAGAACGAGACTGTAATTTATTAAGGGAGTTTTTGTTTTCAGTGCACTTGTGAGAGACAAAAAAGCAGAACAGGAATTGCAAGGCATCTTCAGCCTTACCCATTTCATGTCCTCTACTGAATAGTGAAATCGGATTTATTTTCCTTCATTCAGCATTGGTTGAAGACTTCAACCAGGGGTGGAAAAAATGCCACTCTTTTTTCAGGACTTAGTCTGCCAGCACATGGCATCAGACAGTTGTGGTTCAGGGCTCCTGGGCTGAGCTAACGGGGATGAAAGTTTCAAAGAGCTTTAAATTAAAAACCCATTAATGGAGGGACAGATTCAGACCTGCTTTTAACTGCCTTTAACATTTACTTGCTTGATATGAAAGCTGTAGGGCAAAAGGAAGATAAAGCCTTATAATGTGTGTGGATTGCTTTACACAGGAGTACAAAGAAATTAACAGAATTTAGTCCTTTACGGTGTTAGAAAACTGTAAAGAGAGAACCACCTACATGAATTACAATGCTTATATAAAACTTATGCCTACTTCTCAGTTTTCCCTGAATAGCCTGGCTGCCCTGGTTTTCTCTGCCACATTAAATTGTGGGGGTTTTTTCACAGTCAAAAATATTACTTAACTGAAGTGAAATCCTTTAAATCTTTTAAGGGTATACAGTATGGGTCTCCTAATTAAGACATCCTGTGGAAACACAATTTAAAAAAAGACTGGAGAAAGCGGAAAGCAATACTACATCATACTTTGTACTGAAATAATGCCCCAATTAAATAAAAATGTAAGCTAAAAATTGCACGCTCTTCATTTTTCCCTAGAGGTCTTGCATAAGGCTAAACACGTTTTCAGTTTAGTCCCCCAGATTTAAAAAAAAATGTGTGCTATTATGCATCAGAGCTGTAATTAGTCATTTTGATAATAACAATGGAGTTTATAATTTCACACCAGGCTGATCATCACTTGAAACCATTTATTTCAGTTCAGCACTTCCCCTGTTAATTGGAATGTTTTGCTAGTGGTGTGTTCCCATTAAGATACAGTCTTGTCATTACGGCCATTAGGTTTGACCTCTTCTCTTGAATAGAGCCCAGGAAACAGCCGTCAGGAATCCATGCATATGGATAGCTGGATTCAGATACACTAACAGCTATCCTCTTGTTCCTCTGTGAGTTATAGGTGAAATAAAGGAATTAGTATGCAAAATGTTGCAGTCTCTCTCACATGAGGTCAGGCTCTGCAATTACTGTGGTCATACCTGGCCTTAGAAATAGGTATGCAAATAGACATTTATAATGTCTGCTTGCAGCAAGGTTTTAAAAGTAGAAGTTTTGCTATACACAAAAGGGCTAAATCCAGCCATTAGTTGAATGTTAAGAATCAGATGATTTTGAGAGATGTAACTCAGTTCATAATTTATCCTCAGCTATTGAGAACGTATTTCAGACTTTTTAAAGCTGTTACTCATATCAGCAGGGATTGTGGTTTCATCTGTGATTATGCGTATTTGACATTTCCCATTATTAGATCCTTATTTCACATACTGTAATGTGAAATTTCAGTTATATCAGACTAAATTTTCTAGTTGCAGTATTTCCTTGGCCTGATTTTATTTAATTTTCATTTTTATAGAAATGTCAGATAAAACCACCAGCTAATTTCACAAAACAAGTTACAGAAAATATGCTGCCATCAATGATAAAATGTCTTGCTCTGCTGCTTCAGTGTTTTGAAAGCTGGACTTAAATTTGGCAGGAGATGTTTTTGTGTCAGGTATTTGCCTTTTTGCCTTTAGCTGCCAGTCCTTCCAAATTCAGACAAGGTCTGAAAAAACTGTACATCACAGTTTTGCAACTGAAAATTCTGAAGACTGTCAACACTAGGTGAGCTCCAGACTCCCAGCTGACCAGATGGGATGTGTACTATCATGCTACAGGTCAGGGCTACTCAAACTCCACTACAATATCCTTGTAATGACTTCTCCTACCTGATGACCTAAGGCAGGGTCATATTCCAGATCTAAAAGCAGAGAGAGTTTGTCTCGCCTGTGCCCCCAGTTCCCCTCCCTTGGGAATACACTTATTAATGCAGAGAAGTTCAACTGAAAATTGAAATTAGACGAGCTCCTTAAGTTAGAAACAGAGAAAGGAGCATGACAAATATGTGGAATTAGGTAGATTAGCAATAGATAAAAATGGTCCTGGTGAGGCTAGATTGGAAGGAGGTGCTGGGAAGAAATGGGGATGGATAACTAGAAAAGCGAGCAGAGTGTCACTATGAAAAAGGGTGCTGAGTCTGGGTGATGGGTGAGCTGGAAGCTTCTCTGGAAGTACAACCAGATAAGAGCCTCAACTGAGAGGGTAATATAGTAATGTAGATACGGGAAATAACCTCAGGAACGAAAAAGGGGAAGAGATGGTGGAAAGATAAGGTGATGGGAAGAAGAAACAGCAGAAAAAGGACCAAGGAAAAGTCAGCAGAGTGGGATGAGGATATACAAATGGGAATTACTGTTTTGGGTAAACAGCTGGGAAAATAAAGCCTTGCAGGGTAGAACCACTAGGGCAAGAGACCAGGGAGGGCAGAGCCCTGAGCAGAACAGTGGTCTGTGGGATGTCAGGGGCTTACCGAATATAGCTGAGCATCCATGGAAGTCCGAGCAGTCTGGGAACCAAAGGAAAATGTTCAGAATAAATACAGATGTAGAAGCAGGGAAATACTAATCTCGGGACATGGATGCTGAGCATATACAACTGGAAAAGGATTTGAGCAGACGAGGAGACTGAGACTGGGTGTGAGGAAAGAGGAAGACCAAGTCTAGGGAAGGAAGATGGGAGTTGGAAATTAGACTCCGTCAGAGGAAAAGGCCTCTAGGTGAATAATTTTGCAGGACTTTGTGTGGTTTTATTTAACAGGGAAAAAAGTCAGCACCAGATAACTTTCTAATAAATCTCAAATGATCCCTATGATATCAGTTCTATTTTCCCATTTAGTAAAACATTTCCATCTGCCAGCAGATGTGTAATCATATATTACAACAGAATCACATAAATGAGACCAACAGAGACAACTGGTCTCTCACCAGAGAGTCTGGTTTTATTATTCCTCACAAATCTTTTTTGTGACCTTGGGAATACTTCTTACATGCAAAATGTGAGTAGTGAAAACCAGAAATGGTCCAATGGTTGTCTTTGGAAACACTGCTCTTTTGTAGGCACTTAAAAAGGCAAACATCAAAGGATGCTTTACTCTTCTAAATTATCAACTTGTGATTTCTATGAGTTTTTCCATTGATTTGATTTAGGTAGGATTTCACCCCTTCATTGTTTGTAAAGGAAACGGAAATAAAGCACTTGTTCTCCCAATCCAGCTTTTAATTAACAAAAGACTTCAATGTTAATGTGATTATTTGGGTTTTAATTTGCTGAAGATACCTCAGTGCAAGGATCAAGACTTTGATCTCTTTCATTGGTTTTTTTTTCATTTCTGACATTAGCAATCAAAGAACAAGTTAAAGTGGTTTTGTTTCCCATAATACAATCATTTAACAAAATGTGTTTTCTCACTTTCATGGTTTAACCCCAGCTGTTGGCTAAGTAACAGCAGCCAGGGTGGACAGCACCTCAAGGATCATGTGGTTCAAATTATCTTGGCAAAAGCACAGTCTAGACAAGATGGTCCAGCACCCTGACCTGCAGAATCTTAAAACTGTCCAGCACTGGGGAGTCCAACACCACTTCCCTGAGGAGATTATTCCAATCGCTGACTGTGAAAAATTTTCCTTTCATGTCTAATCAGCATCTCCCCAGTAGTAACTTGTACCCATTACCCCTCGTTTTTCTATGGGACTCCTCGTAAAAAGAAGTCTCTATCCTCTTTGTAGTCACCTTTTAAACACTGAAACATCATGATAAGGTCTCCCCTAAGCCTTCTTTTCACAAGGCTAAACAAACCCACTTAGCTGGGGTGAAATCCTTAATTCTTTTGAGGCTATACACTATGGGTCTCCTAATTAGTACATCTTTCAGAATCTCAATGTGAAAAAAGACTGGAGAAAGAGTAAAGAAAGTCCTTGTTTTAGGCTAAGCACTACTTAGCAACAACAAGTCATCAGCATGTTCTCAACATTATTCTCACACTAAATCCAAAATTTAGCAGTGTCCCAGTCTGACTCTGCCAGCTGGCTTTAGAGATATTTTAGTATTTAACACCTGTCATATGTAAAAGGTGAAGTGTTCTCCTCCAATACTTTTATTCAGTGCTAGCCATTTCTCTTACCCTGCTAGATATTGCTGTTTGTTCAAGGAATAAGTCGCTGTCTGGAATAAAAACTGTTTTTGAAAATAAAATTCATATGCCTGACTTAACCTGCACAAAGAAATCCCAGCAAATCCCAATTCCCTTGTGAAAAAAATACTTTAGCATAACCAGATTTACCACTTCTTTAAAAGATTCTGAAAATGGCATAGTGCACAATCAGCATGCTTTTAAAAGCAACAGGTTTACTATGTTACTTTTTTATTAGTTTTAAGGAAGAAACGTTCCTGACTGGTAACATCCGGAAAAGAAAAAAGTGAAGAAATCATGATGAGAGCTACATTATTTTGAGCACAGGCTGGCAGAAAAAAATCCCCAACAGAGCAAGTTTTTCACAAAAGTTTTTCTTGACTTTTATTCCCAGGAGTGATGTTTATTCTATGGCCTTTGCCACTTCACATCACTGAATATTTCAGTTCTTTCATCTATAAAAGAAAAAATAAAGTAATATTGGCCTAACTCTCTTTCGTGACACAATGCAAAATTTGCCTCAGGGCAGTACCCAGAGGCCTTCCACAGCCACCCTTCATGCACTGGGACTTGCTGGTTTTTATGGGGTGGGAACAGGCACTAGAAATGTCCTGACAGACTTTACATGTTAATTCTCCCCCTTGACTGGGACTGGTTATATACAAGCGTTACAACAACACTGAACATGAGGAGTCCTGTAGTCTCTTGCATGATACTGTCACTTTCTGGCTGCGATGACAAGGCCAGTTTAAGAAATATGGGTTTGCCCTGCCCACTACTCTAATCCTGCTGGCACCACTCTGCACGGGTACGCTGTAAGCCAGGTGTGGGTTAAACCTCTGGAACAAAGTAGGGAATAAGAATCATCCTTTAAAGCATGTATAAGAGACCCATTTCGCAGCACCCCCACAGACAGTTGTAGCAGAAAAACTGAGGAGCTGATGAGCTGTGACAGAGCGGGAAGAGCAAGGTGCTGAAGGGTCAGAAATTGCCAGGCCGTCTTCATGCCAAGGGCAGCATCTCGTGGATTCACTAAAAAGTAATCCTGACTTACTAAGTCCCTTTAGCACTTTAAAATACACTTACATAGATCACTATTTTCACTGATGTTGTGACATTAAAAGGAGAGAGAAATTTACTAACAAAAAATGAAAAGTCAGCATCTGATACTACATGTGATGCTAAAAAAGAAAGGGAGGGAATAGAGCAACTGTACAATTGCTGCCAGCTTTCAGGAAATCTCGTGCCAAGGTGTGTGATCATTTCTTTCGTCAAACATTATTCAATTTGCAAAACAGTCAGTTGATTCCAGATGCAAATAAATGTTACTTGTTCATTAAATCTGATAATTTAATGATGTTCTCTTTACGTAGTTTGAACTGGCATGATGATTTCTGCTATGAATGCCTGTCTTCCCTTCTATTTTAAAGTTATGTATGTGGCCAAAAGGTTTGCTCTACTTCAAATTACAAAACCAATGCTCTATTTTACTGGCACCTCTTATTTCACATGACCACTGGGAATGTATTCATTATGGGATGAGTATACACTTCTATTCAGGAAACTGAATTATGAATGCAGGTTTCCTTACCTGGCCTGCCATGGCACTACAGAGTGATACTGCCACAGCTCCTGAATTCTCAGCAAGTTCTGGACTCCAGGGTGGGGTTATTTCCTTGGTGAGAAAGAAATGAATTGATACAGAGAGAGTTTATGGCATCCTCGTATCTTTTATTTACGGTAGATGCAATTCTAAACAGAGGAATTAGATAGCAAAGTCAGTGTGTGGATGTGAATCAGAGGCTGGTTCCGAAATTCCAGAGAAGACTCACTCATATAAAAACCCAGACTGTTTTTCACAGTAGAGGAAGGACTCTGTTTAAGCTAATATCTCCAGACAGAGAACAACTCTTACCTTTATCTGCCTTACCTATTTTTTTTCTTTTTTGGCAGCTAGTGACTTAATTTAAAAAGTTATTAAAATAACTTAAGAACATGCCATTGTTGAAAGGGTTATTATTGCTCTCACCCTTTCATCAGCACTACAGCATGTGGGGGCATATAGCCAAGTACATCAAAGCATTAATCTTACTGAAAACAAATCCTTCTCCAAGGTGCGTGATCGTAACAACCAGCACCAGTGAGGAGGTGGATAACAAGCTATCATGAAGCAAGTAGTGAAACAGAACCATCTCTCCTGTTAATGAGGTCTCAAATTACCTGAAATTACTCACAAAACTTCTCTAAGTGACATTTTCCTCAGAAGTTTCTAGAGCCTACACTACTTTCTTTAGGCTTATGACTGTTGAAAGTCTTGAAGCCCCTCTGAAAATTAAGCAACTTTTACTTGATGTTAATGATTAGTTTTCCCAGTTGCCTTGGATCTGAAGGATTTTCAAGGCATGGATTAAACAACCAGAAAACCCAAACAAAACAAAACCAAACACTAAAGACCCATTGGAAAAAATAAAGGGTAAGTTAAATCTCAGGTAGTCACAAGTACTTTATTTGCATGGTATTATAGTTCATTTATTTTTCTGGATGAGCAAACTACAACTGTAGAATGGTGAGTATCCTCAGACCACCTGTGTCATGAAGTACTGGGTCATTCAGAAAAATTCAGAAACTACAGAAATATTTTAAACAATTCCTCCCCAGAAAAAATGGGTCCAACTAACTGTGTAGAGTTGTACTGGTGAAAGAGAGAAGAGGAGGCAGTGAAAATGTAGTTTTTTTAACATTCTAGAGGAGATAATATATTGTGGATAGTGAAGAAAACCCTTGTTTCCAGCAGGGTTTCATCCTTCTCTCTAACTTTGACTTGACTGCCTATAATGCCTCCATGCAGCTTTCTTCCACATCTACAGTAGTTGCAAACTGAATGTTTAACTTCAAAGAAACAGAGACAGAAGTTAGACATGTGAACGTCCTACAAATTTCGTTAAAATTTCTTGCTGAATGGGCGAGTGAGAGCTCTGTTACTGATCCTGCTGAGGAGGAAACCACGGTGTGAATTGAACTGACTCAGGGCCTGCTGAAGCATCCACGTACCCGGGACACATCCCCTGTGCTGCCCAGCTGCTTTCCCAGCTGTTAGCTTATGCAAAGGAAGAGGTATTGAGGACATCCACAGGTTTTCAAGAAAGTATAGCAAGGAAGGAAAATTGAACCCATAGAGTATGAGAAGGATCTGGGTTTACTCAGAGCTGTAATCGAGGCACAGGCTGCTGTACTCATAGCTTTGTTGGTCCTGCTGCCCATACAGCCTAATTTGTAATGAACTTGCCACTTTTCCAGAGACTCCAGCCTGGGCTGGGGCTGGGTGATGAACACCAGGAAAGGAGCTAACCTCTGGGCACAGGAGAAGTAAAAGTAAAGAATAAATTCTTGTCTAAATTCCTGAGCATCAACTGCTCTCAAGGCAGAAAGGGTGGTATTGACTGGAAAGTGCTACAGTAAATACTGGTTGTATCCCAAAAATACGGCAGGGTACCACTACAAATAATTGCATAGCACACCAAAATACCTGTGATACTGTGTGCTATGCATTATTACAAGGCATACTACATTGCAATATTGCAATATACTACTGCAGAATCACTAGGTGCAACAGGAAAAGTAAAAGCACAGTTTATGGCCTGAAAAGGATTACAGACAAGTATTGCAGTGAATGCAGCTTTGCATTTTTCGCACATTTTTTGTGTTAGCACATCTTTTGTGTATAGCACAGTTTCACACTCATATTTGCAATATTTGTGTGTCTGTCAAATTTGGGAAAAGAGTCTAAATTAATGACAAAAGTCTGAATTGTCAAAACAATGCAGTTAGATCTATGGACTGGCACATTTCCTCTAAGCACTTTTAAAGAAGGTTCACAAGAACAGTTCCATCCTAGAGAGCTGTTCTTTAGCTAATTCCTTTCAAAGTATAGTGCCAAGCACTCAGCTAATTCATCAAACCTTGGTAGGGAGACTTTGCCGTTTGGGATGATAATGCCCCATTTTTACATTGCAGATGGAAAAGAGAGCCTTTCTCTCACCTCCTGGAATGGTCCAGAGGATTTAGGCTGGAATTTATCAAACTACATAAGCATGTGCTCACTCTTAAATTCCTTTGTAATTATGAGGACTGTTACTCAACACCAGGAATCCATCTGAACTACACCACTCTTCAACATGCAAAATCCAAAAAATAAGCATACAAAGTAAATAAATAGACAGGTAATCAATTAATATGGTAATTATCACAGATAAAAAAGGACAAAACACTAAATTTTGAGCCTGCTGAAACCTTTTTCCTTCCTCAGTGCATGAGACATTTATCTGTAAATAAAATGTCGCTAGTGAATAACTGTGAAGTTGAAAGAAATTTGTAGTAATTAAAAGCAGAGCTGAGCACTGAAATATTCCCTACGGAGACATTAATTCAAATACTGCCTTGTTTAAATGTAAGAGAATTTAGGCTAAAACATAAATAGTGATAATTATCCATAGTTCACAGATGACTAATTGATTTCTGATGAGTGATAGTTGGTTAAAATTATTTATCAACTTTATATATAAATATTATAGAGCATGCTTTTAAAACCATAATTCATGATTAGAGAACTGTCCCAAATGTTTATAAGCCAAAAAACCATGAAACTAACATTTAGAATTTTTCCCTGAAGTTTTTGATTCTTACTATATTGTTATACAGTGGATCCAAAACTGAAATTAGTCATTAGTTTTGAAATACCTGTGATAAAGCAATCCATTTATAAGAAAATGAAGTGATACTGCATTCTTTCCTCTGTCTCCTGCTACAGAGTGGTGTCCCACATCAGAAGTCTGCTCTGCTAGATGCTGTATCAATGTAAGATAAAAATGCAGTTCCAGCCCAAAAGCAGCCAAACATTTCAAGCTAAGAGCCTAGCATTAAATGATCAAAAATTGATACCACCTTTTATTAACATCATTTTTAAATTCCTTGACATATGACATTCTGAAAAAAGCAAAAATTCAGACTTCACTACTTTGGAAGTGCTGTCTTTGAGCCTGAAGTGACCTCGCCCTGAAACATAGAGCATTGTTCTAGGTAAGAGGATTAAATATGAGAAATGGATATTTATTTGGAAAATGGCAGCACTGAGACAATGACAAGATCAAGCAAGATGCAGCAGCAAAGTATCACCATGTAGGCTGTTCAAAGGAACCATGGGAAGCTGAAATTCAGGGAACATCAAAACAGGAGGATACTAAAGTAACATGGCTGAAACAATATCCAAGACACACAGGCATCAGTTCCTTGGACAATGAGGAAAAAAGTGAGCCAAGGATTAAATTAATGAGGAGTAGGAGCCTGTATTGGGAATGATCAGAGTATAGACAAGCAAGGACTTGAGCATATGAGCAGCTGTATGAGAAAATGAAAGGTTAAAGATATGAGAAAATTCAACCTGTCTGAAAATATTGTTTTAGATAAACATATGCATATTGATACACAGACATACACGTACAAAAATGTATCTACTTGCGCATGTGTGTACATACACAGACACACACACAGACACTCGTCAGTGTCAGGTCAAAAATATCTTGACCTTGAACGAAAAAACTTCTGTAAATGTCCCATTCTGTGGATGCCCCATCCCTGCAAGTGTTCAAGGCCAGGCTGGACAGGGCCCTGAGCAACCTGATCTAATGGGAGGCATCCCTGCCCATGGTGGGGTCGGGGGTTAGGTCCTTTCAGACTCAAGCCCCATGAATGCAGATTGTTCAACCCATGTGACTGCCTGATTTTCTGCAGATTGCAGCAATTTTTAATTTTGTTTCAAGCTGTGTTTGCTTCTCCCCAGCTCTTTTGCCTTCAGACCTTGTTCCTAACTGATCTCCACTACAATAAGCTAAAGCCAAGCATGCTGATGAGAAGTACAGCCTGAGCCTACAGGGGGCTGAGATATGACTCTCAGAGAGAGATGTCAAGCCTCCCAAATGTCATTAAAGGTCATAGCATCAAAAATTTTAAAAATTAGTTTCTTAGATGCACATTCTCTGAGGGGAAGTCTTAAACAGTGGTAGACAGATGGGGACAAGGAAACAGTTGTCACTGTTGAGGAAGGAAGCCCACGTGGTTTAAAGAACAAAAGAAAGTATGGGAGCACAGGGATGCAAATGTGTACGAGGGAAACCACAGCTGGCTGAATGTATTCTACAAAAAAATGAATGAAGGTAGTAGAGCTTTATAAGAATGATGGTAGAAAGGTAGCTGAATTAACTGAATACACTAGTCAGAAACTTCATGAGATAAGCAAATAGTAGACTTTAGTTTTTACATTCTCTATTGGCCCCAGGATGACTCTTTTAACATAGCTACATGTACTAGGAGCTATGCTTTCTGAATTGCAGAGCAATTTTCTTATCAGGTATGAATATATTAGTGTGAGAGATCCATGTTCCAGCTGTGATTTCAATGTTTATAAATGGTTATAGATTGAGAACACAGTGTATGGAACATATACTTGAACTTTGACATCCTCTCTTATTGATTTGAACAAGTTTCCTTCAAGTCCACCTGTAACAGGAGCATACAGTTCCTATCGCAGTATTTCACAAAGTCACCCGTTATATTATGTTCACTTACAGAAACAGTTGTGAACTTCCAACATGGAGCTCTCCCTAATCAATACTGAAGAATAAAAAGGTTCATCTGGTTCCCCTTTTCTCTTTCTCTCAAGCAATTTCTGGCTTTCTGCAGAAATTTTATTAAAAATGGACCATACCTGGAGAAAAAAAATGTTACTACCAGCATACAAAAAAAAACAGCAATAGAAAGATCATATTCAAATTTCTAGTTGTCCCTGCTTCCAGTCCCATAGAGAATCCTATCACCTTGATATCTATAGATGTCTGTAATAACAGTACTGTAAAGATAGGTAGGGTTCACCTTTGGACTCTTTTCTTTGCAGCACAGATTGGAATGCATTAATTAGGAAAAAAGAAATCAACTAAAAAACCACAAGTTGTCTCCATTTGAAAGTTTACACTGGAATGGAAATTGAATCCTTGTGACCTAATACTGTGTTTAAGTGACAGGAGATTCAGTTACTGGTTCTGAAATGATAAAAAACTGCTGAAGTGAATTGCAGCATTAAAAGTGGATCTGTGCCCAGGCATTAGACTATATTTCATTTAAAGGTTTTGGGCAGTTTTTAGGGGGTTGCTTTTTTTTTTTTTGGAAGCTGAAAAATGGAGTAATAGAAGATAATTAATTGAATATTAAGAGTAACAATGGCAGGAGAGTATCCAATTTTACTTCATTCAGTCTTAGCTTTGTTTTAAATAGAGAAAAGTAATTAAATAATTAATTCCTCATATAATATAAATAATAACTGTTTCCAAAGCTTATCTCATGTTCTCTATGAAAACAAAAGAATGCAAAATTACTATCATTATCTCCTGATGTGTTTGGCTCTTGATCAAAGATAAACTTAATCTGCTCTGCCTGTGCCCTATACTGAGATTTTCTACTGGGAGTTGCACTGCAGTATTCATCATTTGTAAAGTTTCAGGTTGCTCTTTTTGTTCTAGTAAGGCATAATGCTTTGTCAAACTTCTAAGATATTTCTATTTAACATAGTTAAAAATAAAACATTTGTTCAGCTTCCCTGCTAGAAATAAACCCTGAACCCTTTGGAATAAAATAGGTGACCAGATCTGAAACTTAGATAGGAATTCAGAAAATTTTCTTCATTTACTTGAGGCAGCATTGTTTACTAGCTAGAATATGAGCACAATAATCGTACTTGACAGAAGAAAAAACCCCTGGGTTCCATCTCAAGATTTAGCAATGACTGTGGGTGAGACAAACACAACGCTTTCTGGTTTTGCTTTAAACTAAGGGTGTAGTCACAAAAACTGTGGGAGTAGATATGGTTTTGAAGTGCTTCAAGGAGAGAGCACAACAGAAATAATGAAAGAATGTTTGTGGTGGTTCTGCAGTGTCACGTTGCTTTCACTTCACACTGTGGTTTTCTTTCAAGTTCTAACAAAGATCTTCTCTCATGCTGCCTAAGTTCTGCTAGCACCTTAATCCAAAAGTTTAGATAGAGAATCTATCTTAAAAAGTTCAGAAAAACGTCAAGAAATCATGGCTGTAGCTGTCATGATGTTCAAAGTAATTTTCACTCTCCAAAATTCTTCAAGAATAATGCTAACCCAGTGACTGAAAAAGTTGATTTTCAGGTACAATCCACTGAGCAGTACAAAACCTGTATGATCTCTGTGATCTCTGCTGCAAACTTTGATGGTGACTTACAGGAATAAATAAAGTCACAGCTAGAAGTAACAGGCTGCATCTCTGATTTTCAGGTTGTTTATAAATTTGAGGTGTGCAGCACTCCTACATTGCAAGGATGACTTACAAGACAATAGTGCTACCTGTAATACTTTAAAGGGATCCTGGTGCAGACAATTATTAAGACTCAATAATTTTTCATTTAAACTTAGGATACCAAGAAATTTAAACACCAAAAAAAAAATAGACACTTCTCTTTTTCATTTTTCATGTGAAACTGTCCTCCTTAAGGTAACCCTATACTTAAAAGAGTATGTTCTTTTCTTCCTAACAGGTGTAAGTAAGTTTGTCATGTGGAGGAAAATATGCCAAACAGAAGGGCTTGCTTTCAGTTTGTTGTTTTCTGTACTGTGGTAAAAAGTGCTGGTTGGAGGCATTCCTGAAAAATACTACTGTTTAACAATTCAGTTTAGCACTTTGAAATGGCAGCCCTGTACTTTATCCCATTACTCCTCATAAGAGTGATCCTTACTGCTGCAAGTAGTACAGCTGGACAGAGAAACAGATTATTTACCGTAGATTTCCATTACATAGGGCTGATAAACTATATTGTTTTTAACTATTCATGCCTCTTCCTTCTTAAAAGCTTTGAGATAACATGTTCAGTCTTTAAAAGTTGCATTCCCAATGGTAGCACAAAATAAAGGATAACATTGATTTGCAAACAACATGCATTGAATTGCAGTGATCTCTTCCAGGTAGAGGTCCAGTCACAGTTATCTCACCTTGTGGGACCTAAGCATACTGAAGGGTCAGGTTATCCATAAGTGCAGAAAAAACAGCTTCCCATTATCCCTAGCCTAGGGCAACAAACAGATAAATATCACAAATTATCCAGTGCATGTTTGAAAGAAGTTTATTTTTTGAACATATAACCTTTTTTTCATGATGTCTTGAATTAACGTTAATCCTGATAGTTTTCACACTGTACAAGTGCAGTACGAAATGACATGTGAATTAGTTATGAACCTATCAAACCTATCAAACAAATACTGCTATTAAGCGCCCATCTTTAAGAGTGTAAAAGCAGAGGTCTTCTACATCACAGAATGGTGTTCACAGAATCACAGAGTGCTTTGGATTGGAAGGAAACTTGTTGCAGCCTCCCTGCCACGGGCAGGGATGTCTTCCACTAGACCATGTTGCTCAAAGCCCTGTCCAACCTGGCCTTGAACACTTCCAGCAATGCAGCATCCACAATTTCTGTGGGCAACATCTTCCAGTGTCTCATCAACCTCATACAAAAGATTTTTTTCCTAATATCTAAGCTAAACCTACTCTCAGTTTAAAGCCATTTCCCTTTACCCTATCACTACACACCCTGGTAAAAAGTCCCTCTCCAGCTTTCCTGTTGGCTCCCTTTAGGTACTGGAAGGTTGATGTAAGGTCTACCCAGAGCCTTCTCTTCTCCAGGCTGAACAGCCCCAGTTCTCACCCTGTCTGCAGAGTTGAGGTACTCCAGCCCTCTGACCATTTTCATGATCCCCTCTGGACCCACTCCAGCTGCTCCTGGCTGGTACCAATGTGAAAGAACAGCAGCAGGTAATAGTCAGTGGGCTGTATGAGGGCTGGCAGTCTGTCAGTGACGCCCATGACACAAGCCCCTGGTAAGCAGCACCTCTCTCTCGAGCACACGGGTGCCTCTCTCCGTACCTGGCAGAAGAGTCACCCACTGCTGTCGCCAGTCCCCTTTTCTCTGCACAGGTTGTCACACAGGGAGCAGATGGAGCTGTGCTATTTAGCTCCAGCAGCAATCCTGATCTGACAGGTGTTTACTCTCCAGAGCAGTGAAGTGGTTCTGTGAGGGCACCTCAGCCTCCAGGGGCAGTCTCTTCTTCCTGCAGGTCCTTGTCTGTTCAAACTTCCACTCTTCTGCATTACTGCCCCCCTCCCTCTGTGTGTGCTGGGGGGGGAGCTTTTGCCTGTTTGTCCATGGGCTGCGGGTCCCCTGCAGACTGTGCTTGGAACCAGTTCCCTGACTCCTTCTCAGTGTCCCTAACTCCTTCTCAGTGTCCCTGCCATCGTGCAGCCTTCTTTTTTTGCAGCTCAGTCACCAACCTCAAAAGCATAGGGTACAGACACTGTAACATCCACTAAAAGTTGATTATAAAAACTGGATGGTACTTTGTAAGAGGTTACAGCCAGCATAGAAAAATCCAGGGTGGTATTAGTTCTGATTCCCTAAACATAACCCACAGTACTTACAGTAAGATTTAATTTGGTGATTCTGGATAATATTTTTTAAGTTAAGAAACGCAATTTGAAAGTTTCTCACTGAATGTCATATCTATATTCCCTGTGCTCTTCAGTGGATTTCAGAGATGTAAGCACATTTCACACCTAAAGACACCTTACAGACTGAAATATGTTCTGAGTTGAGCTAGATGTCTCCTGCTGTACTCTTAGGGCCAAAACAGCACAAAAGTGTGGTACTGTCAGTGATTTAACTCTAGATTTGACCTACAGAGGCAGGTTTCTATGGCATAATGTTAAGTCATTCAATATAGGCTCATTGAGTCCTGAGGTCTCTTGCAAACAAAGCTGTCAAATTGCAAGGCTTCTTTGTGAAATCACCTATTGTACATCAGACACCAAACTGAAACTCTGGTGTTCATCCTCTGCCAAGTTCTCAGACATGAACAGCTCATGTTTAACCTCACTAAAGACCCTTTTTTTTGACAGCAGAATGAGAGCTGCAACAGACTGCAGACTGCCATTGAAAGTAAAAGGTTTACAAAACTTGTATTAGACATTAATGCTAGCCTGGAGATCTTTAGCTCTTGGGTGACATGAAGAAAATATAGCAAATACACAAAACCATTTTACACAATGACAGTCCCATGTCTTGTAAGCAGTCGTTCTGCTAAAGGGCAAGTTCCTGCTCCCATTTAAGTGAAAAGCACGATTTCCATGAATAAGACTGGGGCCTTTACACAGCTTTTATTTACCTTTTCTTTTCTCACATATTTTCTAGTCTGATTTTCATTCTTTCCTCTCTTTCTCTCTTTTATATTTTTTATAAATTAACTGAGCAAAATATAACTCCTGAAATACTTTTAAGTATTTACTATTAAGTAAAACAAGACCTTTCACCAATGAATTTGTGCGTCATCAAAATAAGCAGCTCTTCATTCCAGACAAATAGCAAATTTTAATGCTCAGAGAGATCAAAAATAGGACCATGAAACTTGATGTTTTCCAGATAAAAAGTCAATAAATAACTAATAGGCCCATCAAATATCTGCCTCAGAAGCATCTTATCATTATAACTTATTATATCTCATTATTAAGCATCTATATTAGAACCAGTAATTTCAGAAACATAGCAATTACTGTCTTTTCACATGAAGTTTGAAAGCAAAAATGCATTAGGATGCTCAAAAGAAATGTAATTATATACTGTAAAACTTAAAGTAGTTGAGTAGCTTTGTCTTAACTCAGAAGGAAAGAATACTGTCTCGGAAGGAAAAAAAAAAGGAGTTTTAAAGAGACATCAATGCTTGTTCTTTAAAGTAGACACTAATTATACTGTATCTGTTATAGCTCAGTGACCAGATATAATAAGTCATTCCAGAAATTCAAATTCCTAATGAAATAGTGTTACATGAATTGGAAGTATTACCAGAAAGACAGGATGTATTTTCCCACTATTTTCACCATAGCTTGGTAGGCAACTAGTTTATGAATGAAATAAAAAGAAGAATGAAATGGAGAAATAAAGAATGAAATAAAGATCAAACAGAACTCGTTGCCCCACACACCAATATGCTTGCAGGACATTTATACAAGCTTTAAATATTCACTAGAAGTATTTCCTCAACAGGGCCAGTTTTTCTAGTGAAGCAACAACATAGTGTTAAGTTGGTCAGCAAAAGTAAAATGGACCACTTTTACTGTGCAAAAACCTCTTTTCAGTTACAAAGTTGGTGGTGATTTTGTTTCCATCTATGTCTATCGTAATATGGACAATCCAGGAGGTCAGGAGCTTGGGCTACCCAGAAGAGTTTTTGCTAGGCAAGATTTCCTAATGTAAAAGCTGTGAACACTGGCTGTATATTGAATAAATCTGAAATATTGATGGTGTATAGAATTTCTGTGGCTGCGAAGGCCATGTGGGCACTGTGTGACCTTTGCCAGGGACCTTCTGAAGGCTTATTACACAGTTGACAATGAATATTTAATATAGTTCATGTTCAGGAAGGCTGGGATGTCCTGACAGCATCAGAATTCCTCTGCACAGGTGAAGAGCAGCATGCACATGCCTGGGTAGTGATTGCTGGAAATTCCAAAGATGTTTAGGGTTCCAGATGAAGAGCAGTCAAATTAGAAGCATGTGAGCCATTAGTTACCATCTGGAAATTCTGGCCTTTAAAATTGGCACAATCCAAGAGAGGACTCACCTCAGAAAACCTGAGTATACGGAAGATTTTTATTACAAACTTGTCAGGGGTTAGAAGGTGAAAAAGACATCATAATCATGAATGCTGATGAACTTCATTTAGCCAAAATCAAGGAACAGCAGTAGGTTCCCTGAGCCCTTCTCACCCGCCAAGTCCAGCTGAGCAGAATGGACAAGGCTAATAGAAAACATTCTCATGATGTGATGCAGAGTTGGTGCAGTAAAAACGCATTAGTATACAAGCTAAATTCAGATGAAAAGCTGAGTAAAAACTAGACCTGTAGCTTGCTCATCAGTGAGAAATTCCACATACCCTAGTAAGGTGTTGTTTTGCAGAAATGGATAAATGCCGTCCATTATCTACTAGAGCATCTGTATCTCATGAAAAGCATTAACTTACAACAGAAAGGACCCCTGGCTCACACATAATAACTATTGAATACAAGATTTAAAATTGCCCATTCTAACTTTATTCTATGACAGAAGTTTTGCCACTGTAAATTTCTACTTAAATAAGAAAAAAAGAAATAGAAAATAAAATTTTAGATGGGAGTCCTTGTAGAAATTAAACTCCATTGCTTCTCAGAAGGAGAGGTTCATTATGATAGCAGTTAGTTTAAATGAAGAGAAATCAACCAAAAATTTGAACTGATCAGAAACACAACTTTTTTCTGTTATTGCTTATTTCATATTGCTTATTATCGGGATAATTTTAATTCCCAGGACTTCACTCTATGGTCTGTTGTTCAGACCTCTAGGCTTCTGGATTTTAGCTACAACCAATGTGAGACCACAGGGGAGAGAAGCACTCTTTTGGCATTTGGCATGTTCTAAAGCTATCAAAAATAAGTGGTTGGGAATCAGCCCTTTTCCAAGGCATCACAGTACTTACTGACATTTCTTGATTGTTCTGAAAACCTTGGCATCCAAAAATCTTCCTCTCCTCTGCCATGTTGGGGGACCTGGTTGTGTTCTACAGGACTTGGCAGCATCTCTCCTGGTCCCTTCTGCTGTTTAACTGCATGCTGCCCTGCGGTGTCCGCATCAGACACACATCAGGCTTCACGGCACACTGCCAGTGCAGAAGCCTTTGAGCAATTCAGATCTTCTTTAGTGTGTGGTTCACAAACCACAGAAGCCCTTCAAAGCTCTGAGGCTGAAATAATGCTCGCAGGGATGAGCTTCTAATAGTTTCCTAATGCCTGTAGTACAAACCAGGCAACAGCAGCCATGTGCTTCAGTAAAGAAAACCTGCCTTACCTGAACTAATGTAACATCGCCGTGTTGCTGGTGGTGTGCAAAACAAGAACAATGAAATATTTCCTTCTTCTTTCTCCAATTACTATTAATTTGTAATGCCAACATGCAGAATCCAGTGATCAAAGTGATAACTCAAGAAAACAATAAAAAAGCTGATAGAACAGCACGAAGTTATTTTATGCAAACTCTGTGGAAAGCTTCTGAACCTGAGATTTAACCTCAGGATTTGCAAAATTACACAAACATGATTTAAATAGCCCTGTTTGAGGAAGTTGGCCCACTAGTGATGCAACTAAATTACATTTGGCCAGTTGATTAAAGACAAAGGTATCCAGAAATGACTGGATTTCAGGACCACAAAAATCCAGCCACAACAGCTGGGCTGGAACAGGCCAAACTTTAACCATTGCTCTTTAGTAATAAGTGTCCTGGTCAATGATCTTTGAATGTCAACAGCTGGGATCAGATGGAACACAAGCAAAGGCAAGCTATGGATGTGAGGAAACAAAGATGGAATGTTGCAGAGACATTACAGGGATCAAAACTGGACTGACTGCAAATCCCAAACCAGGCTGCAAGAACAAAAGAGCATTTTAATGGGTGGAAATTATTTGTAATATATTATTCTCCTCACATAATAAAGAGGAAATATCTTTTTTCCCTTTTACTGTTGTCTTATATATTGGATTGAAACACTTCCTTCTGGTCCTCTCTGCCAAATCTCAGTATCAGAGGAAATATCAGCTCACTATTGTTACTATATAAATTAGTTGAACTTCATCTAAGACCAGTCTGTAAAACTACTGTGCCAAAAAGGAAAAAAAAATGGTATTCTCTTAACTTGCTACATCTCTGTTTTAAATAAACCTGCACAGAAAACGAGACTCATTTGGAGACTATAAGACTATAAAGGACTATAGAGGGCTAAATAAGGCAGTACATAGTAAGCAGCCTCTGCAGGTGTCTGAGCTCCACCTAGGCCAGACATAGTCACTGTCATACTGAATATTACCTGATTGTGCACTACGTAAGGCTGTGACTGTAATTGATTTTCTGGATCAGCAGCCAAACTGAAATACTGGAAACAAAAAGTGGCTGTTTCTTTGGTCCCTGCTCTGGACTGGGAAAAGAACACACTTGACCTGGGGTTCCAATTTCTCTGGGAGAGAATGAACATCCAGGCTCTGTGGACAACCAAGCAGGAGGGCAAAGCCTACCAACGATGCCTCTCCTGTTAAAGCTGTGCCAGCAGCAGCGTGAGTGCCAAGGCTGTGTTCTGCCAGGGACTTTGTGGGCCAAAGCAGCCAAGACAGCAGGCTGAGAGCCCCAGAGCCCATCACCACTGGCTGGCTGGGCCCAAGAGATAGGGCCAGAAAAAAAAAAAAGAGAGCACTCCAAATTTCCTCAAACTTTCTCCTCAAAAACATTGTCTTTTTGTAGAGGGTGGTGTAGTTTCTAGGACCCTCATCTGAGATTAAATCCAAATTCCATAACCCCTGACTTAGCAGGTAAAAGAGGGGTAACAGAGTTTATCTCCATGCTACTTTTTCCTTACCTCAAACAAATTCTGCCCTTCCACTAAAAAGTGGAAACACCTTTAGGTTCAAAAATCCATTTGTGATGAATTTGCAGTCACTAAAAATGTTACCCAACTCTATTGACTAAATTGCAGGATAAAACCAGTCTGATCCTTCCATTAAGCTCAAGATTATGCCAACATTTTCTCAGTGACTTTACAGAGCTTTACAGCAGCCAAATAACCTGACCAAAGAGGCCAAAGCTGAAGTCATCAACAAGTAATGTGAAAAAAAGTCACAGTGAAGTTGTTGAGCAACTGCTACAACCTTTTTTGGGGCAGGCACAGGATGCTCTTAATTGGCACAGGATAGAGGCTCTTAATTGTCTCCAGCATTGATGAAACTATTGCATGTGAAACCCAGGATAACTGTTAAGCTTATGGTGAGCTGAAACAACTTGGCAACAAATTATTTCAGCCTGTCACTAAGATTGCCAGCACTCTGTCATTTGACAAACCTCTAAGAAGACACAAATATTTATTTTTCTAGATCTCAGACAGCTTTGGGTTTGCAAAGCTACATAAACAAATGAAACTCATGACATCCATGACGAATCTACAAATCCCACCCTGCCTATTTCTCTTTAACTTCCCTTTGTGGCAGTTCAAATTCAGGAGACATCAGTCTGTTGCTAGAGTAGATTTGTGTTTCTGGAACACTCACCCGAGGTCAAATGTTAGCTCTAATAGCTATTTTCTATTTCCATACAAAAGAATATTTACTGGTCAATACTGAGCAACAGAAGGATACAGCAGGCTCATTCTTTCTTCAAGTCTCAAAATACAGTTTTTCTCCAAGTATATACATATAATAGGGATTCCCATCTAACTTTGAACCCATTCCTCTTAGTATTTTTAATGTTCTTTCCACACTAAGTTAAGTTAAAGTTGTGTGAGCTTTACTGTTGAACATGTTGATCTTTAATCTCAACATCTGATCTCTACAGTTTTCTTTCTTTCTTTAGCAAATTATTTATTTTGGTTTTCATCAAAACTCTGAAATTCCTCTGTTTGTCCCTTCCCCCAAGCCCCCTTTTCAATTACTTCTGCTGGCAGCTGCTGCTTCTGCAGATTTGCCAGTAACTGCTATGCACTAAGGAATAAAAAGAAAAAATAAAGGCTGGGCAAAAAAAAAGATTGAAAAAGAAAAAAAAACAAAAACAAAAACAAAAAANAAAAAAAAAAAAAAAAAAAAAAAAAAAAAAAAAAAAAGAAAAAAAAAAAAGAAGATAATGTGAATGACTCTGTTGGCTTTATCTGAATCAGCCGTCCCTGAGCTGAAGTGTTAGGTAACTACTTTGGGGACATGTATTGTTAAATATTGATGGATATCTGATTCTGAAGCCATAATAGTGAATATTCATATTGGAAACACAACCCCAGGAGATTTGCCTAGCTTATAAAGGAACACAAACGTTGTTAAACAAAAGTATGCTCTAAGCTGCAATATTTTATGTAAGCTTAATTAGAATGGGTATAGTAAGGTTTATTAAACATAAACCTTAGGCTTATTAAACATAAACCAAAGGCTCAGATTTGGCCCAAATGCAAATTCCTCTCTCCTGAAATTAGAATTCAATTTGTGGTCACTTTTAAAACAAATTAGAAATACAACCTGCTTTCTTCTGAGACTGGGTGATCCTGGTTTTAGTTTTACAGTTTTCCAACTCTATTGACTATTGTAGTCACTAAAAATGACTACACTACACTTCATCACAACTCTCAGCACTTTAATGGCAGTTCGTTTGACCTTGAATGGCCTTAGCAAAGACAATGATGTGTTCATCACGGAAGTTTTTACAGATGTTTGAGTTGTATGTAGAATCTCCATGCGCCAGCCTGGATCCTGACAGCTCTGGGGAATTCATCATGCAAGAGGCCAACATCACGGCTTTCCCCCAGATGGAGGAGGCTGTTGCAGTTACAGCCAAGCATCCACACATGCCCTGACAGAAGAGGGGGGGCAATGTTTTTGCAAGGGAGCAGGCAGGGAGGACGAGTCAGCTCCAGGCATGAGGCCCCGGAGTTACCCTTGCCTGATCAGGGGTTGTGACTCTTGTGACCCTGATGGTGGCAAAGTTGTGGCTCCTGCAGGCTCCCTGTGGTGGACCCTCTTTCCTTGTTGACCTTGTCACTGCACAGGGTGGTGGGGAATTTTTCTGATGTAACATATTCAAGTTTTCTCATCCTGTCCTCCCCTTGCCATCCCAACAGGTTTTCCGGCATGGCTTGGATTAGCCTTAAGTTCTTGTGGTTTCTTGTTTCAGGTTTTGGTCTGGCCATTTGTCATCCTGGTTCTGTTTCTCCTCTCTCTGTTCTTAGAATGACAGAACACAGGATCACCTCTTTGGATAAGATTATAAATGCTTCGCTGTCGAATTGCCAGTAATGAGTCTCTGCCAAATTTATACTCTAAAATTCCCCAAGCAGCAATTTAATTACATTATTTTGGATACAGCACCATAGCAGCTGCATTCATTTGATGACGATTCATTATGGTTTATGGTGAAAACAATGGCAAATTAGCTCTGGTGTGTTTTGGAATTTGCTCTTTATTTAGTTTAGAATAGCTCTGTTTCAGTGAGCATGTCTCCCAAGCCCATTTGATCCTGCAGTCTGTGAGAAAGTGGGAAAGCTCTGACAAAAGTTTTTAAAAATCAGATATATCTACACCTGTTGCAGCTCAGCTGTTGAACTCCTGCTGGTTTGTGGTTAAAAGGGAATTACCAGACAGATCCATCCACTATATTTCAAAGACTATTACAGGAATATTTCCAGTCATATGAATAAATCAAAATAAACACATAAATAACAAATCCTCAGTCTTGCCCATATTTTTCATGGATTAATCTTTTCTGCAGAAAAGTATTATATCCCTACCAGAAATCTAGTATGGGTTCTCAAGGAAATCAAAACCAAATGACTACTACAACTATTTCCAAGCTCAAACTTTAGGCCAGCTTTGTGAAATATTTAATTTTTTTTTTAACTCTCTGAAGGATTTATAGTAAGTTAGGGGATGACATGAAGCCTAATCATAGAGCAAAATTCACAGCTGGGGTGTAAAAAATCTCCTAAGGTAAAATTTGTTCTCCTACCACTATTCTAAACAAAAGCCACAGCTTCACACTAGAAGCTTTTGCCAGAATGCCAACATCATGTGAGTGGCATAACTTCTGCAGGGAATTTTTGTACTGAAAAAAGTCTCTCTATAGACACAGTTATAGTACCACTTTTGTATCTCTAGTTTATTTTGATTTGTTCCTTGATACTGGGGATTTTAATGATAAAAATAATTTTTGGCCACTAAAAAAACACAACGAAAAAGAAAGTTTCTGTTTTCAGTTTTCCTCAAATTCTGTGACATTTGTACATCTTAAACAGTCCCTAGTGATGAAGAGAACAGCCCTTAACAGAGCTGGACATAGAGAAGTTGCTGTACCCCCTTTTGTTAAGGGCTATAGGTGGAATTGCTTCTCCTTCCTTAGGATAATATTTAAAGTTCATTAAATCACTTTCCTTCCTGTCTTAATCTGCCAGATCCTTGTCTTTACTTTGTGCCAGAACCAGACTAAGTCTGACCCATCACTGCGTAATTTCAACTTGCTAGACATCCAGGAAATTATTCAGTTACTATGCAGAGTGGTTTTTTAATTGCTCTTGAGAGCTGGCCTAGCTAGGGTGGGATTGAACAGGCATGGCACAGATGCTGAGGACAAGGTAGGGATGAACTGCTACAGGAAAGGGAAAATGGTGGATGCGCGGAAACCAGCCATTAAGTTGTTATTGCTGCTGGGGAACTGTATTTAAGGCACCTAATTTGTGCATCTACTATCAGCATCGGGGGCAGAGTACACTTGTGCAGTCCATGGAGACTGCTGGGTGCCTAAACGGGGAGAGAACGGAGCAGACTCAGTGGTCCCACCTCAGGCGTGCCAGCACCACTGCGCTGTTGGGGCTGCTCATGGCCAGCAAAAAACGTAGCGAATCAGTTCCCCAAAGGGTTGCACAACTACTGAAGCTGCTCCAGTGGGACGATAGCAGCATGCAGAAAAGGGAGAGAAACACAACAGAAAAAACAATTTTTGGTGACAACAGGCTTGTTAAATTAGTTCAGCTATCCCACAATATACCTTCAGCACTGAGAGAAGTAAGAAAAATCCTAAATTGTCAATGATAAGTAATAAATAAGCAAACATATAATAATTAAAAAATCCAATAACATTTGTTATAACCCAATGCAGGATTTTGGTGGTCTGCCTGAGACCAGAATTTGGTATATGCTATAAGTATAATACAGAGCAAAAATAGTAATAGAGCCAAATGTTAAAGACTGAACAGGACACTTTTTACTCCCACTACCAAAGTGATATTGCTTCACAGCACTAGAAAAGAATTACATGTGAATCTTAAACAGGAATGCTGAAATTACATATATACCATATTAGAAAACAAAACACCAAAGCTTCGAAAGACTTTTCTTGTGCCTGGCACACCCAGTTTAAAACAGCTTCCCATTATGGAAGCAATTAGCTTCTCTGGGGTTTATGACAGACTTTCCCTAAGAATTTTTCTGTACAAATAATGACTCAGAGAGAGCAGCCTTGAGACACGCAGCTTCCAAGATCGGATATTTGCCTGACCTTGCAGACCTCCTCAGGAAGGAAATGAGTTCCTCCAAGGAAAACACGTGACAACAGATTCAGAGCCTGTTCTGCCAGCAGGAGTCATTCAATGCAGCACTCCAGTCTTGAACTTCAGGGTGAACCACGGCTCCTACCATGCTTACAGCACGTCAGAAAAAAACCCCAAACCAAACTACATGAACAAACAGGCACCCTCTGCTTTACTTTCTGTTGTTTTCTTCCTTGGAGTGACAGTTTCATTGCAAACTATAATCAGAGTCATTTCAAAATAAGCTCTCCCACACCTGAATTTTTAACTTGTGACAATCGTTTACCTGTAACAAAACAATTTACTCGTACCCCTATACTGCAAACACTCAATTCTGCACATAATAGATGCAAAAATTAGACTAAAATAGCTTCCTAATTTATTCAAAATTATTTTGATATTGTACACATTAAAATCTGAAGCCTTCACTCTTGAAAAGAAGTATTATGAGATTTAATAGAAGAACTCCAAATTGGTTTTATTTGCTGTTTCGTTTTTATTTTTCCTAAAGTGTGGTAGTGACTTTGACAGAAAAATTGCATTGCTACATTGCTTTCTAGTGAGAGTGTGCTAAATGATTTAGGCAGAGCAAGAACACATTTAAAACTACTCAAAATTCAGACCTCATTTAAATTTTTTTCATTTGTTCAGAAAAATGTTTTATTAGCTTAGCACTCTCTTTACCCAACCTCTTCTAACAAAAAAGATTAACCTAAAGAGGTAGTATTACTCAGAGTAATTCACTGTATGTTCAGACAAAGGTTTTCAACTAGTATAAATATGAACAAAGCTGGAAGTAATCAAGTAAATTAAAGGGGTAGAAAAAGATTCCTCTGATAATATTCTTACCCCAAAAGAACTGCAGTAATTAATAGCATCCTGCCTGCATAAGAATTTCAGTGCATTGAAATTTCAGAAGCATGTGTCTACCAAGTCTGAAAAGAAAGCTTATTCAGCAGAGGCAAAAAAAAGTGTAAAAAACAGAGAAAGGCTTCATGGTGCTGCTCTCTTTGGTGGATTTGACTGGAAAGGTCAGTTTTTCCTCAAGAGCAATCATAAGAAATGCTCAAAAGAGGGTGAAAACATTATTGTATGGCTAATATAATGCCCTTTCCCCCGCAAGCTTCAGCATGTTTTTGAAGCTGAAGGTTGTAATCAAAGGCAGGGGAAAGAACAATGTTTGCCCATACTTAAGGGGCACAGGCAAGAAAAGACTGAATGATCATATAAATTTACCCAATGCTTGCATGACCTCATAGGTGCTTTTGGTAAGGTAAAGGCTATAGCCTTATTGACCCTTGGGCTGAAAAAGGACCTCAATGCAGGAGCTCCCTCACATGACAGATTTTTCAATGTAGTTGAAATGAGTTTTATTTTGAAATGAGGTGAGTTGTAACCCTCACTGCCAGCCTTCCAACAGCAAACACTTACTCACAAAGCAAATGCAGCTCACTCCTGCCTAGCTGAAGAGCACCCTGTGCAATGGGAGAGCCCCAGCACTGCTGGGCCATCCTGGAGTGACCCTCTGCCCCAGCAGTCGACTACACAGGGGAAGCAGGAATGACCATATGGTCACCAGGAGATCCATGACTACTGGAAAAACACAGGAGCTTTCACTCCCAAGCATTCACTTCAATCCATCTCTTACCTATCTGTACATATATTTTTCCCCTTTTATAGTTTACAGAATATAGTCAAGTTTGTTATATTGGGAAAGGCATTGAAAATATCTATTCTTGGATTGAGAATTTTAAAGGTGTGGTTTTTTTTAAACTATATCATTCAGATATTATTTGCAGTATTTTAATAATTACTTGAATTATTCCCTTGAAGGGATTTCTTGCACGCATGTGTTTCAAGTCTTTGGACCAGAAATAAAATCTTTTAAACACCTATTCAGATGAACCTTCAGTCATACACTGATCAGAATGTTCTTTTCTCTTTAGTAACTTATTACTAGGATAGATATTGCTCAAATTCAGTTTGAATGGGTTATAATCTCCATATGCTACTGACTTAATTTGAAAATAAATTTTGCACACACTGTCATTAGCTATATCTTAACGAGTCTGCTTAACGCTTCTACCACAAGACACACATGTTGTGAACAGTTGCTCATCTCTAATCTCTTTCAAAGTTTGACAGTATCATAATAACAACACTCAGGTTTATAGTCTCACAGTTCAGAATAGCCAGGACATCTCCAGAAGTGCAGAGATGAGTTTCAGGAGGAGAGGCTACTGAAGTTTGGGAACCTATGGTCTGAGGGTTTCAAAAAATAAGACTGAGATTACATTTAGACAGGAAATTTTCAGTTCTCAAGAAATGCAAACTATGTGAGCATGGGAAAAAACCTAAACCACTACATCCTCTTGCTTTCAGTCAAGCTGACAGAACTTTGTTCATTTAATAAATACAAAAATATAAATAGCCCAAAAACTCTAGAATCGTGATAGTCATAATTGAGATGAACAGGGGAAAACATTTCTACAGAACCATATTCCTGTCTATGGACTCATTGCTTTTGTCTTTTTCTGATCCTCTCTGATTTTCAGTGGTCAGTATCTCAGGGAGCTCTTACAGAGGAGTCACGGTGTGTGTACAAACACAGGTGCTAGTAGGGGGCACAGAATTTTCTAAATTTTGAATTCTAGCTACTGCAAGGGCTCACATCTTGGCAACTGGGAACAGTTGAAAATGGTTTAGTGAGCTTTAATGGAGGGGACTTGTAAGGTACAGAAGCAACTCAAAGGTCCAGTCTTTCAAGTGCGTTTGTCTGAGGAACTAAAATAGGTCTGTAGATGAGCCCCTTCCACTGTTGTAAACTCAGATATTGCATAGGACCAACACACTACACAAAGGAGAAATACGTAAAAAAGTAATACTTCCGCTCCAGCCAGTATAAATTAAAAGAGAAAAGACTATCAAAGAAAGCAATCCTGCCGGCACCATCAAGGTCCATCATCAAGAAAGTCAGTGATATGTTGTATATTTATTAGGTAACCAAGATATTATAAGCATTCTACTGGTGAAAACAATGCACTTTCAACTAAGCATTTGTTCTCTAAAAGGGTAAGGATTACTTAAGTATGTGTTTTTAGAAGGTGTAAGAAAAACTCACTCTAGTCACATTATGATAAAATTAAGTTTTCTTTGCTCTCCTTTCACTTTTCACTGACTTGAGACAACTGGAAAATAGATTTGCGAGAGTAACATTATAAATGAGATGTGAAAGCTGTGAAGGGCAGGAATCCCCTTGCCTCAAGTCCTTGATGTGGGTGTTTGCTCTCAAGGGCAGCGATGTCCTTCTCAGCAATAGAAAATGCTTTCATGGACAGTCAAGGGATGCCAGCAGAGATAGGGGTCTGGGTGACTGGTTTTGGGGGGAGGTAAAAACAGGAGAAAAAGGGAACACACAGCCTCGTCACCCATATCAGGCTTTTAGTCCAAAGTGTGTTTTAGCAACCCAACATGGCTTTCCAGTCCATGACCTTCTGCAGGAGTTTCCCTTGGCATGGACTATTGAGGCTTTCCAAATTAGGCACTGTTTCTGTTTGGTATAAACCCTATGTAAGGTTCATGGTTCTAATGACACATACAAGTATTGTTGTTTTGAAAGGAAATGTGTATTTTACTGAAGAAAGAGGGCCAAAGTAAAACATAACAGATGTACACTTGTAAAGCCCCACATTGAAAGTAGTATATTGGGATTGTTGCTAAATTTGTGTGTGTTTTAAGATCAGAAAATGTAAAAAAAAATAAAATATAAGAGGTCATGAAAATTACTCAATATAAGATGGAGAACTAAAATGCTTTTGTTCTCTATCTCCAGCTCATGCTCCTATAATTGTGTGTCATTACTGGTCAGAGTTAAAATAATTTGGGTTTCTCTTCATGGAGCAATTTAACGTATTAAATTAAGTCTTGAAAAAGAACTGAATAATGAGTGTCCTGCAGTGCTTATTTGGGAGATATTTCCATCCAGATTTTGGGGTGGGTTTTTATCCTATTTAAAGTCTATTATTAATAACCTTCATATTTGTCTGAAAATGTATTTTCTGCCATATTATTTTTTAAAATATTTTCATTCAAATGAGGTTATGTTTTAAAATAACTTCAGAATATACATACATAAAGTATAGACCTACATATTTAGGGTACTTCACACACCTCCCAAAGCCACTGAAGACTGTGTGTTTTAGCCTACTCTCCACATTGAGTGGCTTTAGCCTTATGCCCCCAACTGTCTTTATCATTCCCTGGTAAAGCACTAAAACAGGTAACCAACTCATTCTATTTATCAGTTATAACAAAATGCAGTGTTATGCTAAAACCCATAAAAACCCTGCTTTTGAAGACTACTTGTTTGTTACTTTTCCTGTTACCACCACTATCTTTGTTACTCTGGTAGGCAGACTACATTTCCTAAACCTGTGCCCAGTGTTCTAAAACGGCTTGTTTGTTTGCCTTTATACTCATCTACTTGCTTAATTTCCAAATTTATCACTTTATTATTTACTGTTTCTACACAAATCCTCATTCCAAGGAAGTATCTGTCATGAGTTATATTCCACCAACAACTTTCAAGCATTATATTATCTAAAAACACATCAGCAATGAAGGGTCAGGCAAGAGATCATTACAATACACCAGTTTAGAGCTTGAATATGGATTTAAAGTCTGTTGTCTGAAGAGTTTGGACCAGAACCACGGAAAAATATGACAATATATTTTACTTAACTTCTAGTCTGGCCTCCCTGGAAACCAGAGTCATGAGAACAAAGATAATAATGCTGTACTATTCACAATTTTGTTTAATTCTTTTGTTCTTCCTGAGTAGATTAGACCTTCAACACCATCATTTCCACTAAAATTGAAGGAAATAAGTAGTATGTGAAAGACTTGCCAACTATTAAATTTGTGAAATTAGGTTAAAAAAACTATGGCTTATATTATTTAAGGAAACTTGGGCAGACAAAACACTCTAATTTCATAATACTTAGAACTATTGTAACGTCATCGTCCATTATCCACAGTCATACACATGAAGAACTTCAAAATGCATCTAAAATAATAATAAACACACACACACACTTCCCCCATGAAAGACTAATTTTGTTTAGTATTACACTTTATTATTAACACTTTCTGTTATCCTTCTAAACTATGACAATGAAATACCAAATGGAAGAAACAGACATTGCAGATAACACTGCACTAAAGAGAGAATTTTATAAAGTCTGCCTTAATAAATATATTTCAATGAAATAAAATAAGCGTAGCTGGAAAACCATTGTAGTAAGAGAGCATATTCCTACATCAATCCTCTTCCATGCAACAGTTAAATTTTATATTTTTGGATCTTTGTAAATACTGAAGCATAGCCAGTTAGTTATATTTTTGCATCCATTTCTGGGTTAAATAATTAAGTAATATCAAATAATATTCTATACTAATCACTGCGACCATTCATCATTTTAATTTCATAAAAAAATTATACACTGAAATATCTATCAAGAAGTATCTAATTTAATAATGATATGATAATAATATCAAGTTGCTTCTAATCTAATAATAATGAAAGCCCATGAGCTCTGCACTTTGCCAGGCTGGATATGATGTTCTAACTATATGTTAAACTTGCAGAACTGGCACTATGGAAAGTAACACTCTCAATCTGTTAAGTACAATGTAAAGGAAGGTGCCACTTATGTAAATGTTTGATAACACATATCACTATTACACTGACATACTATGTCTTTACATATTGATGCCGAATTGATTTCTGCCTTTTTGCTTTTATAGATTTTCTATATTCTCCACGTATATTTTTGTAGCTCTGTAGCCCATTATTGTATTTATAGCTAGCATTTTACCTACTATCAGACCGAAAGACAAAATAAATTCCCCAGCAACTCCAAGCTGGGGGTCCAAGGTTGCATTTCTCTGTGAAGCCAGGGTTGAAACCAGCTCTCCGAGACACATTTTCATAAACAAAATTTAGTTCCTATTTAGGATGGGGTGTAATTCACAAAAGGGTAGAACCAGGGCAGAATTATTTCATCACTTATGTCTCTAACTGGGAATTCTTGTCAGTTATGCTAATTTGCTAAACATATAAAAATTGTATGCGCTTTATGTTACGTGTGCATCTTCAGCACTTTCCATCTAGCAAGTTGTGCACCTAAGGATCCTTATAAAGGTAACCCCTTTTTATCACCTAACTGTATCTGGCTCGTGATTTTAGGACCAGCAAAAAGGCATCAATATCAGTTGGATTTTATTAAAATATTTTCCATTAAATAGAAAGTTAGTAAAGTTAAGGGTATGCAAAGAAACTATAAACTTAG
>VZTI01002386.1:60461-96129 GCA_013397865.1 Struthidea cinerea | reverse complement strand
TACAAAGTCACCCCAAGACATGTTTATATAAAGCAAAGCCAGTATACCAAGCACAAAGTGCAGAAGTAAGTGGGAAGATTAAATGTCACATTATCCAAGTGTTAAGGCAAAAGACCCCAAAAATTCAGAATTGTTAAAGAAGCAGGGAGGTGTTCCAGGAGAAGCTCATGGCAACTTTGGATCTTAAAAATATTCCTCACAAATAGAAGAATATTCATGGAAAATTATCTTTCGTCTTGGGGAATGTGATCATAAACTGCTGCAGTGAGGGCAGGTGGTTTCTCTGTCTGTCTTGTGGCCAATGACAGGAATATCTGATGAGTTCACTGAATTGCATGACACTGTCATTGAAGACCATTATTTAAACTCTATGATCACTTTTAAAGACAAGTCTGCCACAGGACCATTACATTTTTAGGTTTTTTTTAATTGAGTGGAAGAAGTGTCTCTGTATCTAAAGTTAAAGTATTGCAGAGTTTGATCTTTGAATTAATGGAAGGAGTTGTTACCTGCTTTGAAGTGTTTGATCTCTTTTGTGCACTGCAAAATTCAGCTGGAATTGATGAAGGCCACCAAAAAGTTTACAAGTCTTGAAAAATAACAGCTTCATTGGAAATAAACACTGAGGATTATTTTGAGAGTATGATTCTGATTTCATATGGGAACATCTGTCCTTTAATTACTGTAAAATAACTGCAGATAGATCAGTGAGATTGTGTAGAAATGTGTGACTTCTGAAAAAGTTGTCTTTCAGCTACATTGGAAGTCTCACATTTTCTAGGATGTTAACTGATGTTAACATTTTATTCTTATTATAACACCACATACACTGAATAAGTAAAACTTCAGGCTAGTTATCTAGAGGAAAAAAGAGAAAACAGTGTTACTTCAATCTAATTATCTATTTACAGCTCAACTAATAAAGGATTTTTTTTCCAGAAGGACACAGGAAAACCATTTCCCTCACTATTTATAAATACAGCAAAAAAATTCCTTCCTAGAAACTCAGGATAAAAGTTATATTAGTATTTTTTTACCTCAATTTTTATGCAGGCTGATTTAAAACAAACAGAAAAAAAGCACAACACAACCTTAATTAGTACACTTATGCAGATAACAAACCTGTCTTCTTTCAGGGGATTATATAAACAACATTTTCCTCTAATCTTTGCCTCCTTCTCACAATATGAGAAACTGTTTCTTTTGTACTAGAAAAAAAAAAAAGGAGAATAGATCCAACTAAGAAAACAGATTCATGGTAGAGCAAAAAGAAGCTTAGGAAGTAATTTCTTCCTTGCATTCCTGTGAGCCAGTATTGAAATTATACTCCTAAAACCTCACTTTCAAAGCTATGACTAAAAACTTTGATTACAGTACCCTCTTCTATCAGGAAATTATTTCATTTTTCACATTTCCATTTCTGTGCAGTCAAGCAGGACTACTTATATCTTCCTTCCCGAATTAAGTGTCTTGAAGGTCCCAGGTTAAGGTCCTGTTATATGAACACCATTAGAATTTTGCGCTGTGATGAGCTGATTCAAATCACTCCAGTATTCTCCATTCCACCTTTTCTAAGGCATGCCTAAAACCACAAAAAATTTGCATGAAAAGTTATGCCAATTGATAGTCTGGGAGAAAATTATGTCCATAATTTCTATGAAAAGTTGAGGGATCTTTTTTCAGCTCTGTATTCCTGTGAAGCTAGATGCAAGGATTAATTTTATTTATTTATTTTTGATTTTTTTTTTTTAACTGATAAACACAGCTATTTAAAGTTAGGGCAAAAATGTGAAAAAAGGTGAAATGGGATTTGGTATGATGACTAAAAGCAGTTCCACTTTTACTTTCCTTAAATACCCCTTGAAATTCAAACTTATTTAAATAGAAATCTGCAATAAAAAGAAGACATAATATCAGAAAACTGTGCAGCTTGTATTAAAGAAAAGGGCATATATTCACTAGTTATGGCTTGTAAATTGAATGATCACAAAACATTCGAACACTATTTCCTAGTACTGCCTGGATTATTAATGAACTTTTCTTACTCTTCAATGTCCCTCTCAGTAATGGCAGCAAAAATTTAGCCTGACTAGAAATATAACTCAATAAGCATTTTCTTGGAATGGGCAGATTGCTTTTTGGTTTTATTAATGGATTTTTTATTTTATTTTACCGAAGAAATGCATTGGGTTTGCAGAGCACTAATTGCAGAGACAAACATGGGGCTTCTTTGGTACAGAATCACCAGAGTTAAGAGAGGACAAGAACAATTTCTTCCCTCTAAGTAACAGTTTTTAAGTAGTAGAAAAAAGGAAGGACTGGCAGCACCACTGGGGTTCCCTCATTACAGCTGTTAAATTCACTTTGAAATCAGATTATAATTCATATTTATGTCCTGTTTTTAATGCTTGAGTTGACATTAGTTTTTGATCTACATACATGGCAAAAAAAGATTATTGTCTGTCTTTTTAATTGTCCTTTTGTTATTATTATTATTGTGATTTGCATGGACTTTGGCGAAAGGGCAAACCTTCTCCCTGTGTTCTTTCTGCAGAGAGGAAGCTGGGAGAAAATAGAAGGACAGTATGAAGTGGTGCCAAGAATAGGTGGTTTAGTGGTTGGGATGGCTCTTGATCCTGACATGGGGGAATGTTTTCCTCTGGCTGTCTGTGCTTTGCACCATTCAGAGCTGAAGAGATGCATAAAAATTACCTAAAAGGATTAGATCAGTATTTGGGTTCTTAGAGTGGTTACTAAGGATGCTAAGACACAGTTGAAGATAACTGAAGCAGTCATTTTCTATATTCTTTGATTTTCCAGACAAGTTCAACCCCTTATGTAGTGAGTATAAGCAACAGAAAAATTGTGGTATTTTTCACATGAGCTTTTCATGGTTCCTTTAAAGGCTTTCTTATGGTTCTGAGGAGTTTGTACATCCTTACTGATCTTAGAAATAATTAGCCCAGAGGGGGAACAGTTCCACCACAGAAGATGTGGAAATTGAGGTTTCTCCTAGATGTTTAATAGTTTGTTTTTTTTTTTTTTTTTTTTTCTTTCCTTCTCTTTTCTCTAACATGCATTGGCAGTTCCAAGCACTTCCTCTCCGAAATTTTACTGCCAGCTGTCTGCTCTCCTCTCTGGCTTATGTGGCATGATTCCATCAATCTGGCACTGCCTCCTCTTTGTTTTAGAGCTTTCCAGTTATTGAAAAAAATTAAAAATCAGTCTTCATGTTGCCACCTTCTCATACATTCAATAAAAGAAGAGCAGGCTTTTAAGGGAAAGCTGCTTCCATGCCTTCACTCTTTTTCCTTTAACATGCATTTATTTTTTCACTTCCAATTAGCCCTTTTCACATGGGTTAAAATAAAAAAAAATAAAAATTAAAAACAAAACCAAAAACAAACTAACAAACAAAAAAACCCCAACAACAACAAAAAAAACCCCACAAACCAAAAAAAAAAAACAACCCAAAAAACCCCCCAAAAATACCAAAAAAACCAACTTCGAAACATTTGGGAGAAGTTTTCTAGGTACTTCATGAAATCTACCAATTCATAAGTCAGATGTCTGAATTACCATATTTGTAGTTATCAGTATTTTCAGTTACACGTTCCTCAATGACACTCACAACTATTTATTTAATTATTTAAAATACTCTATGTCATCTGCTACAATGTTCACCCTTATGTTTGAAAATGATCCCTCTTCCATGGGGAAAATCCATCTCTGGGCTGCCAAGGCCTTCGATCTCACCCGGATGATTTGTCAACAAATGGCTCATTGAAGCAGTGTTACTGAAGTGGTCCAGCTCTCCAGAGCCCCTAAATACCTTTATGGGATGCATTAAATGTATCTCAACTTCCCTCTGACCCTGAGTTCAGCTCTGCCTCCCTGTTTGGGAGCAGGCTGCTCCACGGGGAAGGTGGCCTGGGAGCTGACCTTGGCATGGCAGGCACTGCTGAGGTGACAGTAATCTGCTATCCTTATCAATTTAGATTCCTTGTGGTCATGGGGAATTCTCATGCAGGAGAAGAAAGGAAAAGCTGTAATTTTATATTCACATCCAGGGCTTTTCCCAGCTCCTGTGCCTTTTTGTGGGTGACCTCCGTGGACTCAGGGACAGATTCTGTTCTCGTAGCTTGGGGTTTGTTCGAAGCAGAGCACATCTAAAATGCCCGTTTCCTTACAAGCTCAGTCAAACCCCAACACTTTCCATCTACTTTTATCTAAAATAGGTAATAAAGACGGATGCTACTGAAAGTTTCCAGCTGCAGAATTTATACCAGATGCTTTGTTTTGGTTTGGTACCAATTTCCTGTGTTTGTACTGATGCAGAGCTTCAGGTGAATACTTGCTTCCCTTCTACTCCTTTTCTCAAGTGGATCATGGACCTAGAGTACACCATACGAATTATGATGTACTGTTGTTAAGCCCTGATATAGTACTGGAAGCTTTTGTTATATGAAAAGTCAGGATTTTTTTTGTAGTTTTACTTAAATGCTTTAAAAAATATTTATCTTTAATCTGCCACAAAAGTAAAAGTGCTTTGTTAAAATTTGAGGTCAACAAAAGTGTTTTAAGATAAAGGGGATTATAAAAAGCATATGTTACTGATGTTTGGAGGAATCTCCCTGTGAAGTTGTTTCTTTTTTTTTTTTTAAAGCCTTCATATAAAACTTTTCTTTAAGCCTCATATTAAAAAAATAGCTTTTTCTTAGGACTTAAAATGAGTTCTATTAAAAACAAACCAAATCCTTTGGTGAAATCAAATTTTGGTGAAATAAATCCTTTGGTTCTATTGGGCTAAAGAGAGAGACATTTAATTGAAAGAGTTACCTTCAGCCTTGATAAAAAGTTGTACAGTGTTGGCTTGGGCCACTGTTTGCCTCTTTCCCCACCACACCTGGGTAGGTGGGTACCCCACTGGCTGGGAAGCAAAGGAGACAATTCCTACCCTGAGAAGTGCTCATTCAGTCTGTGCCTACACTGCCCCGACTCCCTCAGCACAAGAAAGACTCTGAGGGACTGCAGTGTGGCCAGGGAAGGGAACAGAGCTAGGGATGGGTCTGGAGCACAAGTCTGATGAGGAGCTGCTGAAAGAGCTGGGTGGGCTCAGCCTGGAGAAAAGAAGGCTCAGGGGAAAACTTCTCATTCTCTACAACTCCCTGAAATGGGTGTGGCAAGACAGATTATCAGGATTCCTTTCCATTATTTCTCTGTAGCCTCACTGTGCTTCAACAGCAGCATTTCCCACAGTAATTTGGAGCTACTTCTTCAAATCTCAGCTGGCATCAGGAAAAGCAGAGAAAGGAGGACAAGTTTCAAAAGCAAAACTTCTGTATCTAAAATCCTTTTGTTCCAGTTCTAGAATAGATGAAGTGAAGCCTAGAACAGATCATCATCTATTTATATCCTCAGCTTTAAATATCACACTATCTCTTGATAAACTCTTCCTATTTTTCCACATTTGAGAAAAAGTTAAGTTGCTTCAGTTTGCTGAGTACAGGTTTGTTTTTTGGGAAACTGTCCAACTCCCAAAACTCAATAAGGTCTCAAACAGAGTGGTCTTTAGGACCCAGACGATATCAAGGATAAAGAAAGATGTCAGTGACATTTTATCACTTGCTCTTAAGTTTTCATGGTCTTTCACAGTATTTTCTTGAAGTTTCTAAAACAAGGACCTAAAACTGCTGCTAACACCTCCAGTCAATTCACTCTGATCTTGTAATCAAACAGGCCTGCAGAGAATCTGCCAGGCAATTTTTCTGCAAAGTGTTTGAACCTTGCAGGCATATTTCTAGTGCCAAAAATCATTACAGAATTGAAAACCTCTTAGTCAGGTACAATCAAGAGTGAATCTTGGTCTCTGGGTATATAAATTTTTACATTTAAGGCATGTTAGTGTTAACAACTTGACAGCTTGTCTGAAACAATTAATTTTTTAAACCAAAGGATCTCTCCTGTCATAACTTTTTACCATTATCATAGAAGTGTTTGACTACAGCCTGACAGCAATACATCCATTTTATTGAAAGTAAATGGCATCATGATGATGATGATGATGATGATGATGATGATGATTGCAATTATATTATTCACCCTGTGAAACAAGCACCAAACATTTGACTAACTTCTGTCAGATTTACACTTCCTTTAAGTAGTAATATGTTTTAAAATTAATTTTCTAGACTTCACTATTTTCGTGTTGAAAAAAAACCTGCTTATACTTTATATGTGTGCAGTCAATGTGCACATATTTATTCCAAATTTAACAGATAATTGACACTTTTCTAGAATGAAATTGTGCCATCTTGCTAAAAACTTTTCCCATCACTTTCTGGCTAAACATCAGTGATAATAAATAAATAAATCTGGAACTATAGTCAGGTAGCCATTTGTAACCTTTGTTATTCTAGAAATGAGAATGACACTTTGAGGCCATATCAGCTGGATGAATATCTGTTTAGATCTTAAAGAGAACTGATAGAAAAAAATAGGCATAAAATCAATTTTTATTTGTTAAGATATGTAAGGTTTTTCTGTATTTGAGTAGGTTGTTGTTTTTTTTTTTTCTCCAGTAAGGATATTTAAATAATTTCTGAAATCAGCAGGATTTGTTGTTCATATTTACTTCAGATTCATGTCAGGAAGTTCACAGAAATTCAGGCTTTTAAAATGTGGGCTTTTTCTGAATTTATTCTGTTCTTTGTAGGTTTGACATGTTACCACTGTCTCCTTTTGCCTGGATGTTGTCATCTATGGATTTTGATATGGTGAATCTTTTGCATGAGCAATTTATTAAGAAATGAGGCTGGGCCCATCAAACCATGCCTGATAAAAACCTTTATCCATCTAAAAAATGTTTAATTTCCACAAATAACAAATTAGTTTTTCAATTTAATCTTTTGAAGACCCTTTTATTTTTGAATCTTGAACTCATTAAATTTTTTAAGTTTAAATACCTAAAAGAAAATATTTTAATTAAACTAACTAAATCTGGTCAGCATTTACTTCCTTCAGTTTCCTGAGAAAGCTGTTTCTCATTCTCTTTTACTCATGCCATCTTTTTTTCAACACAGATTTGCCAAACATTGTTAACTTAAATTCAGAGCTCACTAGACATTCTGTGGGACAACACCCCACTAAAAGTGGACAGTTAATGACACTGACTTACTAGATTTGAAGTGGATGGAGAACAGAGATGCTGATGCTGTGCATTCCTGTGCCACTGCCCCAATCTACAGCTGTTTTCTGTGAACATCTTTGTACCCATTTCTGTAAAGTCCATTCAGTTCCTTTTTCCCTCTGCCAGTACACTCCATGTTTCACCCCTAAAGCATTTTTCTCACTGTTCCCATTCTCCAGTCTTCCTTTCATATGTGCATTGACAGTCCTTTGGGCTGTTCTTGCCTCCTTCAAAATCTGGCTCGAGAGGAGGGAGCAGCTTGAATTGATGTGGTACTCATATCCCTGGTTTTGGGTGGATTGACTTTCAATCATATTAAATTATTGACATCTGTGGACTCCCAGTGCCTCTAACACACAAAACTCTTTTAGGGTGCCCAATATGCAGTGTTTGGAACTCTTTTGTAGGCATTGTGGTCAGAATTTTCTTTCACGACTGACTTAAGTAAGAGTTACAGGAGGCTTTGGTGGCAAACACAAGCTAAGAGCTTCACTCTGAGTGTTTCCTCCTCTATCATTCTGTCTCTTTTGCTGATGGCTGTAACTATCAGTTCAGGATGATTTCAGTGGCCTTGAGATCAGCAAAATTTATCTCTGACAGTGCTGAGATGTGAATTATTATTGATGCTGAGGCAGACCGTGCATTTGTGGGGAGCTTGTTTCAGGGTTACACCACTGCAACAATGAGAGAGTTGTCAGACAATATGATTTCTGCTGCATCCTAAGTTCTCTAATTGTTTATCATATTAACCTTGTGTGATCGTGCAAGCTCCTGCCTGCAACATTAATCAGCTGACATCATCCTGTGTTCTGAAAGGACATTATCAAATCCAAAGACCAGAATACATGTCCAATGAGAAGGGCAGTGGGGCTTGGTGACCTGAGAAAGGGGATTAAAACGACATTTACTTTTTATCTTTGCCATATAACCTCAGATGAGTCACTCCCATCTTTGGATTGTTCTGTCTTTTGTCTGAAGGGAAATTGTCTGAGCTGCTCCGCACACAGCTTGGCACACAGGCTGTGGCTGCGCCTGCACTTACTACTGCTAAAACCAGGAGCTGGCCCAGGCTGGGTCCATTCCAGGCCCAAGTTATCATCAGAAGGCACCTGCTGTTCTGCAGACAGGCAGAACACTCAAATTACACTGCAAACTAAACAACATCCAGGTCATCTCAGTGTATTTTAAGAATTATTGTTAGCCAACAACTAATCCTAAAGGATTTTCAGTGAGAGGATTGCAAAAAAATGGTTGCTCAGAGGTTTAGGGAATTTCAGTTTGGGCAATTTGGGCCTTATTTTTAACTGTTTAGGTGTTTGGATTTTTTTTTTTTGTTGTGGTTTAGGATCTCCTCCCCCTCACCCCCGGCTGAAAATGGTCACATATATAATGTGAGCTCATATTTGATGGGAAGAAAGGTTGAAGTTCAGTGAAGTCTGGCTAATGAAATACTTTTGCCATGGACTGTTCTGCAGCATGACAAATATGTAAAAGGGAAAATTGCGCTGGAAGGACAAAAGCATTGTACTTGTGAAATGCAAATTATTTAAGTAATACTTAAAGGAATATTTCAATAATCCTCACTCGGTAAATGAATTGGTTTTATTGTGGGATGAACTTCATGAATGGTGAAGCAGATGTAAACCTACACAGAGACCAATTATTTGATTTCAGCTGCAGATACACCATCTTTCCTAAATGGTTTGAATTCACTGGATCCCTGGGTTAAGCTGATGGATGTTTTCTTTGCGTATCAGTAATACAATCTTTTCCAGACAATGATAGATATGATTAAATGGCCTAGGGCTCTGTTGGAACCAGACAGAAAATATTCCTCCAAATTCTCTTTAGGGAGTGAAGCAGTGTGGCTCAGAATATTTGACATGGCCAGTGGCTGTTACTCAGCACTGCTCTGTCAGGTATAAAATGGGTCTTTGTGCTCCCCAAACCGAGCCTGATGCTTTAGATACATCAGGAATGCTCAAACTTGTGCCAAAAATCACTCCCATGGGCTACATTTGGGAGCTTTCTGGAGAGGGTCAGTCCAGGTAAATTGTATGACTGCACATGGCTCAGCCTTCGTGTAGGGGTTTGGCTGAGTCTGACTGAATTTGGGGGAATAGGGGACCATCTGCAGCAGGTCTGCAGGGTGTTTGGGATCATCTCAGAGCTATGCTTGAACTACTCTAGAAACAGCAGTACGGACAGGAAGAAATGTCTCTTTAGGCATGAGATTTAAAAAACCAAAACCAACTAGAGAACTAAAAAAAAAATCCTAAAATCATACCAAAATTGCTGACATAAAAGAATAAATGCAAAATCTGACAATTGGTTTAATTTGGGGTAACTTGAGTATATTACAGATGCTAATTTATGCTCTGGGCCTGAGCTCAGCACTGTGCCCAGCGAGAGCCCTGCAGCTCAGATTTTATGCAGCTGTAAGCTCCTCACTGCCTGAGCACAAGAGGACTCGTGCTGTCAGCACCTCCTAAGCAGCTGCTTCTCAAACTGAGCTGTTTGCTAGGAATGACCTTCAGTCCTTCAAAAACACAAATACCTGCCCCCTGCTAATAGGGAAAAAAAGAAAAAAAAAAAAAAAAAAAAAGGGGGGGAAANAAAAAACAAATACTCCCCACCCCTTAAAAAGACAAAAAAAAAAAAAAAAAAAAAAAAAAAAAAAGGGGGAGAAAAAAGGAAGCCGAGAGAGAAGGTAGACAGAAGAATATGCACATCTCAATGGGAGTGTTTTATTTATTTATATTTTTCAGTTAATAAATCCCTAACTACTGCTACATGGAGTATACCTCTATTCAGACAGAGTGAGGCTGGCAAGATATTAATAAGATAACACTTACTGAGGAAAAAATCTATTAGAAAACTATTCAGCTATGTTGACATGGTGAATGGAACAGTTTTATTCCATTAGCATGCATTCAACAAAGAGAAGTTAATTAGTTTTGAGAACTTCTGATATTTCAGTAAAACTTTAGACTAATTTTTGGCTGGATTTTTTTTGCCTTCTGGGGATCCTGTCAGTATTTTCAATTAACAGATTTCCCTGCACAAGCTCTTCAAAGAAATGGTGTTAGAAATAGAGGAGGGCAAGGACTGCATTTTTCATTTCATGGGAAATACACAATTCCTTTCTTGTTATAAAAAGGACCAAAAAAAGAAAACAGTCAAGTTTTGCGTATAAATTAAGTTTAATAATGGTGAACCAAGTTACACAAATAAATTCTCTGTAGTAGTTTAATATATTAGAATTTAAATGGATAATCACTGCAACTGCCCTATTCTACCCCATAGTGAGCAACACTCAAAGACATCTATCTCATTTGTTCCTCTACCAAGAAAGAGTTTCCTTATCACTCTTGAAATACCACAAGAATTATCAGTTTTTCTGGAGAAATCCTGCATCTTTTCTTGGTTTTTAAGTACTTGTAAGGGTATATGTGACCTTCAGGCTTTTCTCTAGTATTAATTAAACAGATTTTTTTTAAACATGAAGGCTTTACTGTATTATGTGTAACCAAAACCTACTCTCCATAGTGAAAAAATGTTTTGTCTTTCTTTGTAGGAGAAACCTGATGTTCTTTTTAAAATGGTATGTGAGTAATAGATGCTTATGTTCCATTTCAGCATTATACATTTATCTACAGCAAACATGAACTTTGGGCTATTATATTAAATGATGACACACAAATGCATCAAAGAAATGGATTTTTGTCAACCAAGTGCCTAATGTAAGGAGTGTAAGTGATGTGTAAGGACTGGCTGAGTGATCCCTGGGTCTGGTACCCTGGAATTCTTGGTGTAGAGAAAAAATATGTGTTCAGATTGCTTTTCTTCATGTTTACAGTCAGCTAACAGTACTCAGAGGCTTCAATTTTACTGACCTGTTTCTGTATTGTTTTATCTATCCTGCAAATTTGAATCATCTCTTGAGAAGAATCTGCTACTCTCCAGGTATGGCCTTCATTTAATTATGATCATTCCACCACAAAAATCTTGATTTGTTCACCAAAAAAATTTTCTTTATTCTTGTTTCCTCTTCCTCAATGACCACAAGCTTTCCTCATCTCCAAGAACTGTGAATCTCATACTTTTTTTCTTCTTTCTTTGATTCTCTCTTCTCCAGACAATTATCTCAACCTTCTCTCTTCTTGCCTTCAGGGCTTAAATTCACTAAAAACTTCCTCCCTTTCAATTGAGAGTTTGCAGCAATGATCAAACCAACCATAGCTCCCAGTTTTCTGTACTCAAAAATTAGTGTGTTGGGGCTTATGATTTTTTTTTTTTTTTTTTTTTTTTTTTTTTTTAACTCCCTTGGTGTTTCTAAACAGTGAAAAAAATGCTGGCCAGTTCTTCTACACTCCTTCCATCAGATGCACTCTAAATTACATCACTCCGACTTCTCACTTCTTCCTTGACTGTGCTTTTAAAGGATTCTAAAATATACATTTGTAAAGATTGTTACCTAAGGTATTGTCTAATTTCAGGTTATGGAAACTAAAGAACAGGGAAGGAAGGACTGTAGCTTCTGCGTGAGATCTGAGCCTCCATAAAACAATTCATTACTGGGCATCTGAAATCGCCTTTGAGTGCTCTTGGACACTTCTCAACTCTTCTGTTTCAGCTTCCTTCCTCTAGAGATGAACAGCTCTTTGTTCCTTAGAGAATCTGATGCAGCCAAGCACTACCTTGAAAGAAAATATATGGGCTTTCTTCAGAGAAAAGCACAGACACCTTTTAGCATGGGTTCAAGATTTTAAAAAAATAACCTTTTTGCATCATTATCATGTTTTTGGATCATTTTTTAAACATCACACACTAATATCATCTCAATCAGTAGAAATAATAGGGTCTATTTCATTTGGACTAATGTATTAGAGCTATAGTGATTGTTTTCATAATTAATACTAGCTTCTCAGTTAAATGTTATGGTAAACAGCTGTAGATTAAGCCGATTTGTGTATATATTATATTCTCTCTTATCATTTTTGAAGAAAAATCCTGCTGTTGACAGCAACAGCAATAAAAGAAGGTAGGAGTCACCCTGTGTATAAGAATTGTTTTACTTTGATCTGCAGACTTATGCTGTGTGTGGTGGAAGACAGTAGTGGAGGAATAGATATTAAAAGGAAAAATATTTATAGGATTGTTAGCAAAAAATAAGTAAATTCTAATATCAGATCAAGCAAAATAATACAAAATCAGTTTGGGGGATTATCATGTGAAATGTCAAATCATATTCCAATAATAGGAATCCTTCAGTTAAAGCAGATCAAAAAGTCTGCGACAAATCTTTTCTGGAAGAGTTTTAAACAGATCTTTAATGAAAATTGCCTTGTATAGAACATTTTAATTTTTCTGGGACAAATCCCACATACAGAAGTTGGTGCCAGAATCTTGCAGCAGTTATACTTCAGTTCTCTCATACTTACACTGCTCTGACTCCCTGCAAAGGCACAAAGACACCTTCCCCAGGATGTTCTCAGTGAAACACACAGGATGCAACATCTCCCTTCACACAGCTCAGACATCGATTCATTATATGAGTCTAATTCACACTGTAAAAAAAAACCAAAAAGAAGTATAAGGCACCTATCATAGTAAACATGATGTGCCTTTAATTACATTTTAAATTAAATAGATAATAATTTTAAAGGGTTTCAAATTATCTCTAGTTGCTAAAAATTATTGCCAATTAGAAGTATTTTTTGAAAAAAAATTTTGCATCCTATACTAGAACTCTTGTTATTAAACGAACAAACGAACAAAGAAATAGAACAATACACAAGGTTTTTTGCACTAATTCTGGGTTACTTTTGGTTGGTCTCATAATGATCTAGAAGACTTTAGAAGAAGAAGGGAGAGTAATTTCTATTTCCATGAGGTGATCAGTAAAATATAGATATTTTATGACCAATTTTTTTAATGATGGATATTATGATAAATAAGCTAGAGTAATTGTCTAAATTCCATTCTCAGTACAATGTTAGTATGTATTTCTGTTGAGAACACATCTATCTTCCTAGAGGACAGCCTCAGGATTGTTACTCAATATATCTGGGTTTTAAGCTAGTATTTATTTTTAATTTCTTCTTATCTTAACAATGAGAAAGATCTACTTGCCTGTAGACATATTTTGTGAATATTTAAGTTCTTAAATTTCTAAATTTAGGTATTTATATTCATATTTAGAAACTTAGGGTTTAGACTTCCAAGTCTGAAACTTTTGGCAATGTGGATTTCAGTCAGCTCAAAATGCAGACCATGCCAGGAGCAGCTTGTTTCTGCCAGACAGGGTTACCACCTGGAATATAGAGAGATAAATCCATGGGTTTTGATGTGACTCATGTTGATAATTTGATATTATTTCAAGTAATTTTGTGGTATATAATAAGAAACATCCATCAAACAGTAACAGATTTGCTGGTGCTTGTCTACACTGAAAGTGTGACCATGATGGGACCCCTATAAGACACAAATTAGCCTCAAGTTTTTGCTTTGCTTTGCATCAGGCTTTGTCCTAAGCATGGTCTGATGTCACAACTGTTTAAGCATTACAACAAGCAAGATGTCTGACCTCAACCGGATTTTATTTTCACAATACCTTAATAGGATAAACCCAAGAATTGACAGATTATTTCTTTACAGAACACTATGGGTGTGAAAAACAGAGTAGAGATTAAATACACTCACAGTATAAATGGATAGAGCAGGGAACACAAAAAAAGATTTTTTTTGTGGGGGGAGATTGCAACTTCAGAAAGCTCAGCCATCAAAGTTTAGATGAAAAAAGAGTGATGTGGCTCAGTTTTGTTTTGTTCTCTCATGAGAAGTCTCCCAATCACTATAGGTGATCTTTGCATCCATCAGTGTGGGGGAAACTGAGGGTGGTTTTATGTTGACAAGATCAAATCCAGAAGAATTATTCCCATGATGGTGTGGTGTTATGGTCACACTACTGTCATAACAAGAGGGTCTGCATAGAAACTGGTTCTGACACACTATACTGAGCTCTGTTCTGCTCTTATAGATGTAATAAGTTGGTGTCTATTCCTGCAGGAAACTCTGCGTCCCTTCTTACTTGGTCCTTTTTCCTCAACTAATTGGGAAGTATGTGAAATCCTTCAGACCTTTCTCTGTGTGTGTGGTGGAGAAAGAGAAATTGGATTACTCCCAAAATGTCAGGTGTTTTAATTCAGGTTTCTCACAGGCCACTCTGAGCCACATACCTCTACTAGAAATATTTCAGAAGTGGTTTATGCTGTGATTTTGGCCCAGTGCAGCTGCACCTTCCCAAAGGGTTCCTGGATGAGATTTAGCAATTAGACTATTCCAGGGATCCCAGCAGGCAGGTTTCAAGTGTTGAGCTCTTTGGCTGACTGACAGGTCATTAACATGGATGCAGGACTCCTTGCCAGCTTGTCTCAGTGTCTGGGAATGCTTCAGGGTACACACAGGTTATTGATGTAGATGTAGTTACAGTGTGCAGAGATTTCTCCCTGGATTTCAGATACCTCCCCACCAATAATTTTAGTGAAATATATGTTTCAGTGGACTACAGCAATAGCTAATTAATTTTTTTTTTTTTTAAAGAAAGAGAGAGGGAGAGAAAAGAGGAAAAAGTCCAATGCTTTGAATATCAAATATTCTTCAACAACAGTAAAATCATTAACTAGACCCATTTTGAATATTAAAACCAAAATTACTCCTTTTTTATTTTTTAAAAAAATACATTTTTACATCTTTTAGACTTGTGGTCAAAGTAGATCTAAGGGAATTATTATGCTCCCAAAAACTATGGAGATTGGAACCAGTTATACATCTTTGGTACTCTGGAAAAAGCAGGGAACTACTGACCATCTTTGAGAAATGAGATAATTTTCCTGTGCTGCTTAAACATCTTCAGGGTTTTTATTTTACTCTAATCCTTTGGGATTAGAGATTATTGGGTACATGAGGTAATGAGATTTTTTCTGTGTTGAGGTGAAGGAAAGACTACTTTTATATGATCTACCACAATATGGAGTTCCAGAAATGTGAAATATGTCTTTGGATTATGGGAATTACTGTATACAAAGGGATTTCCAGATTTTCAGAAGTTTTCTCTGCAATGTTACCAACATACACCAGAACAGTGAATATTGGTCAAGAACAGTAAGTATCTGTTTTCTCTGACAATTGTCAACCAAGTCTGAGACCTTTTATTCAGCTCCCAGTGAGAGGCATCCATTTGGTAGAGATTATTTCACTTGTTCTGGGCTGCTTTCCTTTCTTGCTACCCAAGCTTCTTGGAACCCCTCTGGGCTGACTAAATTACTCTCTGAGTGCTGACAAATATCTCAATGTATGGAAACAGAAGACGTATAATTTATTTTAGTTTTTGCTTCCCACCCTAGGAAAAAAATGTGTGACAATTACATTGTGAACAGAAGTTCATGGGTGGAAATAACCCTAAAATGGCAGCTGTTGTTATTTTACTTTATCTTTGTTTATGCTTCTCTACTGTGGAAAAGGCTATTTGACTGATGCTATGAGCAAAGTAGATAATGATTGTAAAACAAAGCACAAATTAACTGTAGTATAAGTTATTCTTTCTCATGTGGCAAAATGTAGGATTTCTGGGCATGCATCCATTTTTCATTATATTAGGTGCTGTACAAACACAGGCCCACTTGCTGGTCTCTATTTTTAAGGTTTCCAGTTCTTAGAAATGTATTCATCTTTATTTTCATCCGGGTAAAGGGAAAGCTAACATGAGGCATGAGGCTTTGTCAATACAAAGGAGGGAAGTCAAATTAAGAACAGATAGCTCATTGTGCTGAATTGGTGGAGAGAGAAGCCACGTGATGAGTCTTTATGCTCCAAGCTTTACCTCTTGCCCTTGGAATCCTCATTACAAACAGTGGATGTTAGAGCATCATGCTTTAGGGACACACCAAACTGCCCAGAAATAGTTGAGGGAACCCCTTATGACACTTTATTGTCTTCTGAAGGTGTCTTTATACCACTGTAGATATCACTAATGTCTTTAGTATGAGTGTACCAGGCCCCTGGGGGGCTTAGCAAAGACACTACATGGTCCTGTAGCGTATTAAGAAATTTGTCAATTGGCACATGTTCTGATAAAGCAAATAAAACCTGTGATATATTCCAAAACATCACTGCCAAATAGAAGGTCTGTTGGAGTGCACTGGGTGGTGGTAGAGAGACAGGCCCTGAGGATCAGAGAGAGGGACTCCGTCCTGGGCCCAGAGGTGACCCTGGGAGTGCATCCAGGTCACCGGAGACGGACTGAGAGAGGATTGTGTGTTTATGGACAGACTGGGCCTATGAGAAGTGTTAATTGTAGTTTGTGGCCTTACAGGGTATTGTTTACCTATTACCATACTAGGTGAAATCTGTGCAATACCCCAGGTGATTGGGGGACACTGTGGTGAACATCTTTCCTGTTTATATGATGTTATATCCTATTGGGTGCTGGGATTTAAGGAATTCTAACTTCGCAATAAACGGCTTTGCATTCTCCATCTGATGAGCAAGGTCCTTGCCCATGCGTCAGTACTGCAAAGGTTAGTAATCTTAGGAGTCTTATTCAGTGGCTGTGGAAAGCTGGGGTGTTCCTGTTGTGGTCTGTGAGGCAGCAGTTCATTTTCAGCAGTGTTCTGGTTGCTGGGTAGTTTTTTATCTTCGTAAACACCTCTTCCTCAGCCCCTGCTGTATCTGTGTGCATTCTGCACAGCAGATGCTTCATTACAGTCCTGTGCTGCCAAAGGCTCCTTCTGTGTTCTGAAATTTTGTCCCATGTTGGTCAGGGATTCGTTTTGATGGTGGGATAAACTCCATTAAGGCAGAGCTGGATTTGTTGCTACCAAATCTCCTCCATTTTGTCCTGCTGTCAAGGCCTTTGTCTGTCTTCTCTCACTTTCTTCCTCTGCAAGGCTGTGAATTTGCCGCACTTCCAAATCAGACCACAGAACACCTCTCCCAGGATAAGGTGAGGGAAGTGAGACTGATGCCAGAAAACCAAGACTTAGAGAAGCCCATTCTTCAGCACAGATGTATTTGTGAGTTTGGAGCAAAATAAAAGATAATAGTTGAGCTTGGAAAGGACGTCTGGAGCTCATCTTGTCTAACACCTCTGTTCGCACAAGTTCAAAATAACCATTTCTTTCTTTCTATACAAGCCTTTCCAAATTGTATTTGAATACAAACTATGCTGGCGTGTACATAACCTGGCAGAAAACTACAATCCTGCATATAAGTAGGATAGAGTCCTCAAGCACTAAGATAATGCTTCTGGGAAAATAAAGATGAAAATAGTTAGTTACATTTCCAATGTAAGAAAACTTCCAACCAATCTACAATTTTTTTCAAAGGCATATAAACATTATTCTCCTGATTTTTCAGGTAAGAATCTAAAATGATGAACATTTCTGAGAAACATATTCTGGGAGCCTTAAGTCACAGGTGCTTAAAGACACAGTGTCTGAGGCACATCTGGGCTTAAAATACAGAGAAGGAAGGAAAATGGAATAGGAAAATGTAACACCTTAGCCATCAACTTTCTTCAGTCTATCCCATACATGTATATGTCTTCTCCTCTAAAACAAGAGACTCTCTGATATCTGTATAGCAGAGCCTCACTTGAGCCTACCAACAATTTTTCTCACTCAGTGGGTCTATTTTCTCATTCTTTCTCCTTTTGTCCTGGCTCTGCACCGTGGCTGAAGTTTCATTAGCATTTTAATTAGTGAGGCTAAATTAATAACATGAGTTTCTTGTCTCAGAGTGCTCTCAGACTTTCCAAGTATAGCCCAGACACATGGTTTGGGCTGGTCACTCTCGAGTGCCAACAGCTGAAAATAGGACTCAGAAGTGAAAGTTCACTCTTTTTCTGAGACCATCAGTGCAAGTTCCATGTCATTAAACTTCAATTAAAATCTCAGCCTTATTAGTAACTATGCTCAAACTCTTATGATCTTGGCTTGTCTTTTGAGGCAGAATATCACTTCATCATTCTTCTGAGAGATGTACTGCTCATGACTGTGTATTTTTCAAAATACGTGCATTTTCTTGCAGTTTCATTGCTATTTCTCTTTCAGAATGTGACTCTCTTCACAAAAGTCTGGTCCTTCAGAAAGTCTCTTTATTCAAGTTCTGAATTTTTTCCTGTCATGGCTTAGGAACAATTTTATTTTCAGTATTTGTACAAGGTAGCCTTAAGCATCATTCTCAAGAAAAGGAAAAACAACAACAAGAAGGATAAAACAGTGAAGTATTCAGTTTAATGCTGTCCTGAGCAAAGAAACATTGAACTGTTCTGCCAATTTGAGTTGTAAAGAAGAGGATTTGAAGACCTCAGCTTGTATTTCCCATGTGTCAGACACTGAATGTTGCTTGTTACCTCTAAGTGTCTTCTTATCACTGCTGTTTGGTTACCTTTGCTTCTCTAAACTATGTGAGGAGTAAGTTGAACACTATCAGGAAAAGTTCCTGTTCAGTCACTCATCTGTTAGAACGGTCCTTGCTATGGTTTTAGCTTTGGACAACTGGGACTATCTGAATAAAATTTTGAGCATGGTTTAGTAGCTTTCCTGGATCTGAAAAGATTCCTAAATATGTTTGGGTTTAGCTATACAATTTTAGAGTTTAATGATGTGAACACATCCGACTCTGTGACAGATGGCCTCAGTATCAGCCAATCATCCTGGAAAGGTTTAATTTACTAATACCTGCATCTCTTTAGAGATTTATTGTGGTCTCAGTCAATTTCCTCTCTAGAGGTCCATGGAATTTTTGTTATAATTTTTATCCATTTTAACATTATGCACAAAATTCTACTAACTGATCATTGCACAGAAAAATTAATCAGTTGAAAAGTAAACTAGCATCCCAAGGAACTTTCAGTCCTGAAAACTAAGAACAAAAGAGTGGGAAGAGACAATGGAGTAGAATGATTTGGGACAGTGAAGGGCAGGAATATGAAAATAGTACAGTCTAAATTTTTAAGCGTCAGTCATACAGACATTTAAATATGTACCTTTACTATCACTGTGAAGTTTATGTTGCAGGACAGGGTCTTATTTGGCACTCAGAATACATGAATTCCAGAAAATCTGTGGTAGAATAATTCCCTCCTGAATTCTAGAAGGGAGGCATTTTTGGATTGTTTGTATTTTGTTTGGTATTTTTTCACAAAGACAAAGTATGCTGTAGGTGTTAAGGTCATTAATTGAGGTTTGAAATACACAGATTCTATTTCTTGCTTCACTGTAGATTTTATTTTTGACCATGAACATTATTTACTGCCCAGCATGGAAGAAAATGCAGGTAGGTTCTTGGCCAAAATAGATAAAGCACTTGAAAGGAGGCATTAAGGTGTATTAGTTTCTTCAAATAACCGAAGAAAAAATGTCATTTCTCAGAGAGGATGCATCTAAACCTGTGCGAAAAAAGGTAAGAGAGAGGAGTATACTTAGTTTTGTGGAGCTTAGGTATCCAAATTAGGTTTGGACAAATGGGGACTTCTGCCTGCTTGGGGTTCAGACATATCATCTCCTGAAAACAGATGGTCGAATGGACAGTGTTGGAGTGAAAGCTCCTCTGGACCCAGGCCCAGAGGAAAGCTGAAGTACAGAGTGTTGCAGAGAGCCATCATCAGCAGAACCAAGGCGACCATAAGGTCCTCTGGTTTGAGGGTCCTAAAGCTGCAGAACCACTGAAAGTACAGAGAACATCCCAAAAGCTGTAAACCATGCCCCACCATGGCTTCCGTTCTCCCCACCTATCCCTTGTCCCATTTGCTGTAATTCCTGCTCCCCACCCTTGTTACACCCCCTGTTTCAGTTTTACTGATTACTGTATGTTTTCCACACCTGTGCTGTGGGGGTACAAAACGGCCCTCACACCATGTGGCTGGGGGATTCCTCTGTGGTTTCTACCACGCCAATAAACCCTTTGATTCCACGGAGACCCCCTCTGCCATTTCCTTTCCTCCTTTGCGCGTTACAGCTACCGGGGGTCGAGGTGAACCCTGTCTGGGGATTCGCCCGTCCTCCCGCGCCGGATCGGTGCCGTCCAGCCTCCGCCCGAGGCAGGCAGAGAATGCTTGGTGCCGGGGCACCGAGCTAGCCAGATCGGCACCCAGAAGCAACAGAGGTTGAATTAAAACCTTTGGATAAGCTGAGATCCGTGAAGTAACACCGAAGTGAAATAGAAATATAGATTTTTAACTTTTAGTAGAAACATATGCTAAGTGCCTTAAATATTGAAAAGCTGCAGCAGAGACCTTAAACATAGTTGTTACTGCAGCAGTGTTACTTTTTCACAGAATTTCTTTACTTTAGACCAAACATAGATGGAACTATACTGGTCACATTTTTTAGATAGGGTGTTCACATAAACAATAAGAGCCTATAGAAACGATGTATGCAAATCTGTGTAATACCTATGTAATACTTGTGTAAGATTTACGACTGTCAGAATTAGACCAGGATAAGTTAAGAAAAGAAAAACTAGAATCGTATGTTAATTTTATTGGTTAATTAACAAATATAATCCACACTTCTGTAAGAAAAAAAAAAAATAGAATTAAAAGAAGAAGCTGTTTGCTACTTGCTGTTTGCCTGCTGCTGCTGCTGCTGCTTGGCCTTATCATGTAACCCCTTCAAACTCTGCCTTCAAGAAAACTATGAGACTATGAAATAAAGAACTTAGCAGGACCACAGCCTCCTCTGCTCTTTCACCCTCATTCGAAAAGGAAGGGTATCCCATCAAAAGCTCAACAGGATAGAAGTGTTTCTCCTTAAAGGATGACTGGAGGAAATACCAGGGAAAATACCTGCTCAGCTTAATTTTGAAACTTGGAATCAAGGAAGTTCCTGACCTCCAAAGCAGGAAGAATTCCAAGAAGAACTGCTTCACCATCTCTCCAGAGAGTATGTTGAAGAACACACCTAAGACATCATCGGCCTGAGTGGAACCACAGCTGGAAAACGGAGTGATACAATCAGAATGTGAACCTGTATCTAAATTCTCCTGAAGTCCCAGTTTAGGCAGGCTTTGAGGTACCAGAAACCCTTGCCTTGTGTTCCCTGTGTAAAATGGGGATAGCAGCCTTTCTTAGGCAGATTGTGCGATACACACCTCTCACAAAGTTTTCTGAAGAAATACAGGCGGCACGAAAACCTGAGTCTACTTCTACTTGATCCAGCTACGAACAAGTTTGTCCTCTGTCAGCCTTACTGCTTTTCATATCCAACAATTATGTCCGTCTTGCTTTGTGGAAGTTTTCATTTCCACTGCTCCAATCACTGTGTCAATGACTGATGTGTAACATATACTCTCTCCAGTTTTGCACCAAACTTTCGCTTGGCTTTCTGGTTGACTTCAGTTAAATTTCTTCCACACCAACTTTCACATATGGAATTAGCTCTTTGTCATTTAAGCAAAGAAGCAACAAGGAATGAGAAACTGGGACCTGTTCTGGGGTGTTCGACTTCTCCAAGGGAGCATTTCTATTGTTTTGGTCAGACTAGCCATTCTCTTAATCACTGAACTCCTTTTTGGGATTTGACCTTTGTGCTCTAAAGAAGCACCTAGAAATTAAAAAGGAATGACAATCTATTGCAGATCACTGCAGTACCAGAAACAATTTTGACTCCTGCAGACCCTGGTTTGAGTACCTACTATGAAACAAACATGAAGTGATGAAAATCAAAAACTGCCTATAAGGAGTGTCTGATAATCACCTTTTTAGAAGCATTTCTTGGTCAATAAATTTGTGAGAAGGTATTAATTTGCCTTCAGGTAAGTAGTTCACAATGCTCGCAGGTCACACTGTATCAGAATTTGACTAGAAATTCTGCTCTGTTTGACTGGAGACGTTATCTGCTGAAATGCCGTATTTTGCATGAAATGCAAAGCCAAACCAGGAGGCAAATCTGTAGTTATCACTACAGAATTTTGCACTCCCAGCAAAAAATACAGCCAGGGCTACAACATTATGGCCAGAATCCAGGTTTTGTTAATACATTGTGGCACAGAAAATTATTTTTCAGGTTCCATTGCTTACAGGATATTTATGTGGCATTACTGAGGGTTATTAAGTGGAGGCAGGTGAAATGACTCTTATGTTTTGGTACCCTCAAATGGATTATAAGTATATAATGTGCACAAAATATTATTTTGATTATTAAGTGAACTTAATTGAAGTTCTTGTATAAAGATAAGGAAAAAGAAAACAATCAGAGAAGGAAAATAGAATTTTTCTCATTAAGATTTGCTGAAAACCAAAAGAACCCCTGTAATGCAGCAAAGTTGTTCCAAAGAAATCCCCTTCTTTGATCTATTCCTTCACAGCCTTTTTTTTAATTTGGTGAGTATGGTATTGGAAACTTGTTTGGTAAGTTGTGCTCAGATTTGATTCTATCTTGTTGGTGGAGGTCAGAGTGGCACTGATGAAATGTAGAAAGAAGGTGATGGGGAAAAACAAATAAATGAGGGAGTCCTGTTTCCACTGAACTGATTTTCTCTCAGAGTGCATAAAGATGAATACTTCTGGTAGCAAATAAAGAGGTAGAATACTGTCCTCCTGGAATAAAAAAACAAACCAACCTAAAAGTGGCTAGAGTTCTGGGACTTTGATATGATATAAGAAATGGCATCAGGATGCAACTTTTGGTGCAATGCAAGAAATTGCCTCCCAACTTCTCCATCTCTCTCCAGTTTTTCCATCAGTGACACATTAAAGGCACCATCAAAGCCTTAAGATTTAATGGGGAGGAAGATCAAAAATAGGTAATTTATCACCCTTATAATTGCCAGATGCTGTTTTGATTCCAGGGAGAGCACAGAGAATTGGTTGCACAGTTTTCTTATCACTGTTGATGTTGGTTCTGTGGAAAAGCACTTTGGTCTATCTTTTCTTAATTATTTTTACTATTTAGAATGTAAAAACGTTTTGTATGGTACAACCTATAACTGATTCATCTCTATAAGAAACAAATATGTTCATTTCATATGTACCTGGAAATTCCCTTAAAAATCCATTTGCTCCCAGGATGTTTGCTTGATGACATTTGGTCAGGAAACCATTCTCTCTGCATAATACCCCCAGTCTGAATATCACTGAACCCTCAGGCACAAAAACAAATGCCTTTGTTAGAAAGCTGTATAAACTTTGGCATAAAAACAAGAAAATAACCCCAAAATATTTCATCCAACACTGCAATTCAGAAGGGGGAAAGAAAGAAGGGAAAAAAAAAAAAAGCCATTACCAGGAATGATTGTGTGTTCAGGACCGCTTACTTCATTGGAAAGTAAAATGGGCCATATCCAGCTCACCAAGCGTGTGGAATATATATCAAACATTAGAGCCTGACATCCTCTGTTGTCCTGGTTGATGAGAGCATGTGTTTGAACAGAAAGGTCATGCCCAGTCATGTGTGCTGAGTGTTTAGCTGGTAATGCAAAGTCAACAGTTTTTTTCCCCTTCCTTCTCTCTTTGTTTAGGTAGTTGAATACTGACACAGTACTGAGGGTTTCCTTGACTTAAAATCCTCAACTGCAGAATCTTAAAAGTTATTTAGATTCTGCTTCATAGCAAAAATTTTCCTAACAATGTGTAATTGACACGGTGCTGAGCCAGCTAGCACGCTATCTCAGCACAGGGCAATGCTCTACCTGCCCCAGGTCGGGGGGATGGAGGCCGACCGCGGCGCTGGAGGGCAGGCGAAGCACAGCTCGGGTTCGCCTTGCCTCCTGATGGCAGGGTGCGCGAAGGAGGGAGGAAAAGTGGAGGGACTTCCTCGGGGAACAGGGAAGGGTTTATTCCAGGGAGAAGCCACGAGGAGAGCTGATAAAATTAGGCGGGCTCGGGGTTTTATACCCCTACATAATAGGCGTGGAGAACATACAGTAACCAATAAAATATCAGTTATGGGGTCTTACAAAAGGGGGGAGAAGGGATCAGGGCAAATGGGAGAAGATGTGGGGGGTAGAGGATTAACATGGGCCAATTACCAACCGAGGAACATAGAACTTTCCAGAGAAATAACCAAATATGAACTATAATGAGGAGGGGTGGCAGCAGCCAATGGTCAGCGTGCTTCACACAGCCTTTTGTGTGCTCACTGTCCTTGTGCTGTGGAGGCACCAAACCACTGGACCTGTTGGTCTGCTTGGTCCTGCTGACCATGGCTCTGGCCATGGCTCACCGCAACAAGTAATCTTACAGTATTCCTTTGTTAGGAGTGTCCATCTGCCACTTCCAGACCCAAAGAAAGTCTGTGATGAAGGGCAGTAGGTATTTCTGTACTTCATATATATCTACATGTCTGGTTTTGAATCTTCCCTATCTATATGCATTTCTGTCACTTATGGAAAGAGAGGAGTTGAAAAACAAGGATGGTGGAGGTGAATAATATTTCCTTCAAATGATAATAGGTAAGAAGTCAGAGAAACAGATCTTTTTTCCCTTCACACTAAATATTTCTCTCCCTTTACAAAATATATGACAACTGAGCATTACTAGGCATATAACCCTTTTGGCAGGACAGCTTTTTATCCTAGAAGTAGGGAAAAGGGTGAGAGTCGACATTTGACACACTATGATCAAATTGAGAGACTATTTGATTTCTGATGGACCAGAAATTCTATTTTCTCCAATAACAAGTGTTAGATTCAATGAGTTATTATGACCTTAAGCAGTTCCAGTTCTGTCACTGATGCTTGAATAATTCTATGTCCTTATTTCCCCTCCTGTGTTTTGATCATCTCATCTGCTCAAAAGGTGCATCTGGACTTCCCTGTATTAGTTACGAGTACAAAGTTTTGTATAATAAAGTTATTATGACTCCTAGAATCACAATTCCACATAAAATTTGAGTGATAACAACCCTGTAATTTTCTTGATGTCAGAGCTCATCAGAGTAATGCAGAATAGAAAAAAAGCTTTGGCCTTGGCAGTTGTAATCAAAGTTTAAATTATAATTCAAATCTTCATAGAAAATATTTATTTAATTCATTTATTAAGATATCTTTCCATGCGAAAGTCATTAGGAAACTTATATCACTCTCAAGCCTGTTTTGGTGATATAGTGGTCTCTTTATCTCCTAGCAATTACCATCTGTCACCTGAATGTTTTCCCTAGAAAAACAAGAAAATGAAATGTATTATTTGCAGTATCAGATGGCAGAGTACTGTGTTGTGTTCTGTACATTCCATTACTACACTTTTCAAAACACTTGAAAGATTCAACACTCATGGAAGAAATAGGATCTTGTCCAAGACTTCAGTTAAAAGAAAGCAACAAAATCTCCATGGTGCTGAACAGTACTGATTCACTGTTCTTTCTTTAAGTTAGTTTTTAGTTTTCAGAAATAAGACGTGTAATGCAGATGTGCTCTGTGTGATGGTGGGGGGGGATTACTTAGGCATATATTTGACATAAAAACATTATCAGATATTTCAAGTATAAGGTACCACAAAGGAAGGATTAGATATCTTGTTAAGGTACTTGAATGGCATACCTAGTTATCTAAGATAAATATTGTAAGGCTTGACTATTCTTTGATATTATAGAACAGTGAGCTGTGATCAACAAACCCTTTTTATCCTTCCTTTTTCTGTTGGAAGCACTCTCAGAACTGTACATTTCAATAGGAGCCAAGTGTTGGAGAATAAATGCTAATTAAGTGAATCCCAGGAAGCTCAGATCTAATCCTTATGCTGCTTTATGTGCTTCCTATGTCATGTAGATGACTAAATGAAGGATTTATCAATATCCTCTCAATATACATCTGTACCAGATTTGGTTTGCAGCAGTCTCAGAGCCTATGGCAAAAAATGTAGAGCCGGTATTGCTCCTTTCACCTGCCTATTTTTCCATCATAATTTAGTAAAAAATTTTTCCTTCTGTGAACCAGGAAGGGATTTCCCTTGTTTCCCACTTCTACACCATTTGTGGTGTTGTATGTGTTTTTTTCTCTATTTGATGCTTCTGGGCTGTGTGCACAGTGCTACAACATAAAGAGTCCTAGTTGAAAACCTCTGACCTCTTCTGAGCCACAGGTAGGCTCCTCATGAAGGCATAGGTTGAAAAACTTTTCCTTAAAGAGCAAAAGCTGGAATATGTTCTTGGAAAATTTTATGTCAACACTGAATTTCGTGTAATCTCAAGCCACTCTTTAACAGTGTGCTCAGATGAAGATATCTGCCTGTTAGCTGAAAGTTTGTATGCCTTGTAAGCAAACAAACAAGCTTTTGTAATAGCAACAATACCAACAACAAAAACATATATTTATATTTATTCCACAATTCAGTGTATTCTAAAATTCTACTCCTATCATTTCTGTTTGGAAGCAAACAGGGCAATCTGTTCATCAATGCAGAATGGATTTACTAGGCATAAAATGATCCAAAATGCCTTTTCCAATCAAGACAAAAATACTTTCATCTTTTCCATCAATAAATGCCACTAAGACCCCATCTGCTCTCGTGCAGGAGACTTATGTCCAAAGGAAGTATTTAATATGACAGGTTTGACTTTAAGATAAAAAGTAATGATAAAAAAAGTACATAAGCTTTCATTTTTATAAAAGCAGGGGAGAAAAGAATGAAGATGTCTGAAGAAGTAAACTTTCTGGGTCTGATATCTTTTCCATATTTCCTTTGGTATGTTCTTACTCTTACTGACAAATATTGAAGCAGATCTAATTAGCAGTAGAATATTTGTGTGTGAGGAAAGGCCATCTAACAAGCCTACACTTGGCAACAGAGAGGTGAATGTTCATCCAATTCCGTAGGAAATGGATTTTTAAAATAAAAATTACTCTTCAATCTGCAGTTACTAGATATGGTGCTGGAATGTGTCCAGAGAACAGCAATGAGGCTGCTGAAGGGTTTACAGCACAAGTCTAATGAAGGGCAGATCAAGGAGCTGAGGGTGTTTAGCCTGGATAATCAGGGGAGACCTTATCACTTTCTAGAACTACCTGACAGGAAGTGGTCAAGAGGAAACGGTCTCATGTTACACCAGGAGAGGAGAGATTCAGAGGTTTAGATTGGACATTAGAAAAAATTTTTCACCGAAAGGGTTGTCAAGGACTGGAACAGGCTGCCTAGGAGAGTTGTGGAGTCACCATCCCTGGATATATTTAAAAAACATGTAGGTGTGGCACTTAGGGATGTGGTTTAGTGGTGGACTTGGCAGTGTTAAGTTAATGGCTGGACTCTGTGATCTTAGAGTACTTTTCCAACCTAAACAATTCTATGATTCTATGATTTATAATGTCTTTGATCAGGTCAAAGTCTAGGAAAGGGGACTCATCAATATCAGGATATGATGAGTTTCCAAAATCATGACTGGAAGCCATAGCCCCCATTAAAAGGAAAAATGTATCTCTGTAGGGCAAAAAACCATTTTTTTTTGTTGCTGTGATTCAGCCCATGTTTGGAGCGAGGGGGCCGGAGTGGGTCGACTTCCCCTCGTCCGACTCTATCCCAGAGGACGAATCAAAAGACAGCTCTGGACCATAGCAACATCCACACCTGGTGTGCCACGTCACAGAGCCTCTGACCCTGTGGCTGGCTTGCATGGTCTGAAATCTTTTTTAGAGATAATTTTTTCTAAGTTAGTATAACTTTGTTTCTCACCTGAGATGTCTCTATTGGTCTCCTGTCATGTGTCGTCAACCTCCCGATTGGTTGGCTCTGCTGTGCCCTCCTTTGACTGTACCCCCATAAATCCCAGAGCCAAGACAAAGAAACCCGAGATTCTCTTGGCATCAGTTCCCCTTCAAGATCTATCTCCCTGACCTTAGGGACAGAGAAATAAACTTGGAAAAGTAGCACAGAGACTCCACTCTTTCATCTTTGTCCTCACTGCGGTTTATGAACTGCTTGGGGTGGATGGCCGCCGGCCGGGGAAACTGAGGCACGCAGTTCCCCAAACAGGCACGCCGTACCGTGCGGGCAATGAACCCCACTAGCCACAGGGCGAGCCCTCAGGGGGAGGCAGCGTGGCATTTTTTGTGTTCTTAATTTAGTTGTACAAACTCCTCATTTAAAATAAAGGAAGGAAAATGAAGAATCCAAATCCTTAATTTCTATCTATGCCAACTATGGGCCAAGTTCTGTTGCTCATTTGACTTGTATTAATAGTTTCTTATTCAGATCAGTCATTAAATTCAGTGAGACTACATTACAAGGCACTTCTGTCTGAGTAAGGGTGATGTATTCTGTCTAATGGATTAATTTCCAGAATAGCATACTGCTCTTAAAGGGAAGCAGAACTTACCAGCTGGGTTAATGAAGGAGTTAGGACAAAAACTTCAGTTCAAGCAGAGTTATCAACTAAAGCTTCACACATTGACACACATCACAGCTCAGGAGGGGTTTTGGAAACAGGCAGTAGTAGGTAAAAAGGGGAACAGCTTTATGTGTACCTTGAGCCTGGAGACTAAGACAGTAACTGAATCACATCACGTACTGAAATAAATTTTCACTTGATTAATTGTTCTCATCTAAAGTCCTTAAAGAGCTTGTGGCAATGAGCAAATCTCAGCATGCACATAGTCTGCATGAGTGCAGAAGGTGTCTCATATTGAATTGTTGACATGAATCTTCGAACCATGATTCACAAATTAGACAAGGAATTGAAATCGGAATTTGAGCTTTGCAGGGACAATTCTCTGTGAGTCAAACTGTTCTCATATCTGTGTTGCTAAGGGCTGTATCTGTCACAGATAGTGGATGAACTGTGGTCATTTGAGTATATATTTTATATATTTTGCTGCAGACATAGCTAAATGTTTTAGATTGGTGATCTTACAATTACAGAATCATTTAGCTATTGAATTCAGGTGTGAAAGGAGCCCCATTTTCAGCATAGTTGCCTGCCACATGTTCAGTGGAAATTCTCCCGCTGTCTTTGGTTAAAGCTGAGTAAATACAGTGCCTAGAAATGCTACTGTTTCTACATACAGAGGGTTCAATCTTTCAGTCTTCATAAAAATGACATAAGACCATGGAAGGTTGTGGGGAAAAAGAGTTCTTGTTAGGCTTTATGAATATTGAGATGATGTGAAGTTACAGACAAAGGAATATCAACTGATGTTATAGTTAACAGACAGAAATGAGTTCCTTCAGATGACTAGGTTATGTAAGGTGCATAAAAATTGTTGTTGGTGGTGGTAGTAGAAGTAGCAGTAGTATAGGTATTAATTTTCTACAAGTGTCTGTTTCTCTTTAATGATTATATGGGGAGAGCAGAGAAGTGGTTTAACAGTTCAAGTCAGTGAGGTGAATCTTACACAAGTGCTGGAGGTGCTGTTGACCATCCAGGGCTCACAGGTAGGAGACTTGCTGACATATTCAAGGACATAATTACCTTTAATATGCTTTAAAATAATCTTAGAATCATTAAAGTTGGAAAAGATGACCAAGATCATCAAGTCCCACCTTTGATCAAACACCACCTTGTCAGCTAAACCATCCACTGAGTGCTACATTCAGCCATTTCTTGAACAGTTTCAGGGATGGTGATTCCACCACTTTGCGAGGCAGCCTGTTCCGATGCTTAACCACCCTTTCAGTGAAGGAATTCTTCCTGATGCCCAGCCTGAACCTCCCCTGGCACAGCTTGAGGTTAGATCCTCTTGTCTTGGTGCCAGTTTCCTGACAGAAGAAACCAACCCCTATCTGGCTACAATCTTTTTTCAGGGAGTCATAGTGAGCAATAAGGTCTCCCCTGAGCCTCCTTTTCACCAGACAAAACATCCCTGGCTCCCTTAGCTGTTCCTCATCAAACTTGTGCTCCAGATCCTTCCCCAGTTCTGTTCCTTTCTCTGGACATGCTCCAGCACCTCAATGTCTTCCCTGTAGTGAGGGGCCCAAAACTGAAACCAATTCTTTTTCACTGGGTCACTTCCCAGCCACTCTTTCTCCAGCCCAGAGCCCTGCAGGGGTTGTTGTGACCCAAGGACACGACCTGGCATTTTGCCTTGTTGAACCTCATAAAACTGGCCTTAGACCACTGATCCAGCCTGTCCAGACCCCTGTGCAGAGCCCTCCTACCCTCCAGGAGACCAACACTCCTGCTGAAACTAGCATCACTCACGAACTTATTGAGAGTGCACTCTATCCCCTTGTACAGTTCATTGCAATAAAGATATCAAACAGGACTACCCAGTACTGAGCTCTTGGGAACCCCACTGGTAACCAGCCACCAACTGGATGTAGCACCACTCATCACCACTCTCTGGGTCTGGACCTCCAAATAATTAAGTAATTAATACTAAATAGTAAAACCTTTAAAAAAATGTGTACAGAACACATCTCAAAACTATGACAGTCAAAAAAGCTCTTCACCTTTTTACTGCTACAACTGAAGTTTTTCCCAATAATTCAGCATCTCTAGGAGTGATTGCAAAGGCAGTGAACAAGGGTCAGATGGTCTGATTCCTCCAACTTGAGAGAAAAAAAAAAAAAAAAAGGAGATCTATTTCATATTTTTATTTTGTCAAGAAGTAAAATCTGATATCCCTGAGAACTGGTAGGACCATTATTGATTCATTTACTGAGTAATCTTATATAGCAATTTCACACAGCATAAAGTGCTCTTTGGTGGCCTAAACCCCTATTTTTTGAGCAAAATAAACCACAAATCTGATAGTATAAATAGAGGAAGGGAACTACCATATGTTTCTTTGCTTTAAATAGCCCTTTATGTGGACAGTAGTGTTTCATAATAAAGTCAAAGGTTTCTGTGTGGAAAAAGAGGAAAAAAAAGCTTTCAAGGAAGCAACCTCCCTTGACAGAGAAAGAACAGTCTGACACTAAGAAGAAAAAAAAAAGACCTGACACAATCTTCTTCTTAGTCAGTCTCCTCACCTCTATCTGGTTTCGAAAAGATTATTTTAATTACCTACATCTGTTAACATGAGACATATTAATACAGGAAGATTCATTCATCCCACATACTATCCATTCATCTAGCCTAAATTTTCCCTTCTCTATAATATCTTCCCAAGGATGCAGAGTAAATGGGTTCTTGGTAATAGGATCTAATAAAATAGTGTATATGAGGATATTGTGAACAGATTATTTTTCAATTAAATTATCTTTCCATTAGAAGTATATCTGCTGAATATTTTTCACCTTGGCTTTAATGTGCTCCATTTATTTATTTAATGAAGATGTGAATGATGGTTCATTCATTCTAAATTTCAGTTTTCATAATGGAGTGGTCTTTTCAGACCTCAGCAGGACCCATAATTTCCCATGCTGAGGGCTGTACAAACATACAAAGAGGAGATTGCTCTTGCTCTGATTAATTTATTATCTAAAAGATAAGCCAGAAGTAGAATACACCTACATGGTCTCTTGTCCTCTGAACTCATTCTATTTGCATCCAAAGCAGATGGAAATTTTGTCTGCCTGTGCTCCACATTAACTGGAAGCCTTGTGAATACAAATAACATGGTGTTTAGCCCAAGCTACTGAGTGCTGATGAAAGATGTTATAGCTTAACTTGTGTTTAGGGTTTCCCATGGCATCTTCTCTTGAGCATAGGTAAAGTGAGCTCTAGTCTTCTGAAAATTGTTATCTAGATAACTCTGAAGAATACAAAATGGCAATATGGAAGAGAGAAATATGATTTTTGGAGATGTCTGGATGGGTGAGACAAAGGACAGGGGTGGCAGTTTCTTGGGGAAGGACTGAGTAACTGCACGTTCAAGTACAAAACCCAGTTCAAGGCAGAATCGGTGTGCCTGTGTCTGCTAGAGTTAGTCATGACTGAGAGTCATTTAACTCTTGGAGTGATCATTTAACTGTCTAATAATTAGCTTTATTAACTCAGCTACTCATTTATATTCCCTCTGGAGAGAATGGAGGAAAGCAGACACTCCCAAACAAGTTACCTGTCCAACTGCCTCAGACACTTAAATTACAATGGACTGAGTCATCTGTGGGTGTGCCTTTTCTCTCCTCACCTGACTACTGATAAAAAAGACTGCACTTTCGTTTTTAGATTACAGAACTGCTTCCCCTTGATTTTGAAATGCTTAATGTTTCCTTGAACTGGCAGAGTCTCTGTTCTGACCTGCAATGGCCTTCAGCTGCTACAGGACACTGTTTTCATTCTCCTTTAATAACCTTATTTTCTGGTTTTTTTCCGTATTTTCTGCTGCTCTGCTCTGTAGATTTCCAGTCACCAACCCCACTCCTAAGAAAATATAAAAAGAAGAAAGAAAAAATAAGAATGGTGAGAAAAATAAAAGTGATTACAAATCCATTTCATACTCACCCTCACCCAAGCTGAAATTATCCTGTTCACTGAGGCACAGGTGGTGATTTTCCTAACTTGATTTGGTCATTAAAAATCCTCTAGCTGCTTCAATACTTTCTCCCTGAGGCCCCTATCAGCATTCTCTTCTCCAGTGATTAGAACAGAGCCGATTGGCCTTCTGAACTTATTACAACCCTTTTTCTAATGATCTCATAATGACTGCAAACCTGAGCCCAGCAACCTGACAGATAATGATGTCAATTATGCAAAACAGAAATGAAGGCTTTGAATCTAATAGACTGTATTGGGGGGAGTGGGGGGAGGAGACTTATTTATAGTTTCACTGAGTAACTGTCATATTTCAAAATATGTCAGTAAAAGTTAATAAAGGGGAGGTTGGGAACACACAAAGAGGTGCTGGTTACAAGACCTTTGATAAATTTTAAAAGAAGGTAAGTTCTTCCTTCTTCTTTAAGTCTTATGAAAGTTTTCAACTCTTGTGCTAATCCAGTGAGATTTTACAACTTTAGTCCCCTCTTACTCCTTTCCAGGGGAATTCCTGTGAGGAATCCCAACATTTGTAGGCATGTCAACAGTCAATGTCAGTGAATTTGGTTTTAGTGACCACTTATCAGTAAAATCACACTCTAACCATTTAACTATGAAGATTTTAAAAAATATTTGTATGTATCTGCTACTATTATTGCTTTTATTGTTTATTTGATTTTTATTTTTTATTATAATCTAATCACACACAAGGTTTCCCAATTCCTCTTGGTTCTGAAGAGCAACCTCAGCTCTGTGGCGTGTTGTTTTATAATATCACCCCTCATGGATTAAAATATGAGCAAGCATTTTAGACAAAACTGAGAGAGATTTAGCTTTCGGCCTTGAATAACCAAAACTTGTTCTGCTTTCTTGGAAAGCTCCGGTAACTGTGTGAGAGCAGTAGTTATATGAGCTGTGCCATGAAGCTCAGTTTTTGTTAGGACATCTCATCATTTAGCCAGTGACAAGAACGGATTCCATGTCCCAGCCCAGATTTCTCGTTACTAATCTGCATTGTCCTATTCCAGTCATTCCCACCTTCCCATGATCCCCAGGCAACAGTAACCTCCTAGCTCTTAATTCTCATGGTATTTTGACACCCCCTAGCTGTTCTATTTAGACCTCAAAGACTGAAACATCACAGAATCAGAGAACCTCTGAGACCACCGAGTCCAACCAACCACCACTAAACCATGTCCCCAGGTGCCACATCCACATGTTTTTTTAACACTTCCAGGGAAGGTGATTCCACCACTTCCCTGTGCAGCCTGTTCTAATGCCACCACTCTTTCAACAAAGAATTTTTTTCCTAAGGTCCAATCTAAACTCTTGGTGCAACTTGTGTCTGTTTCCTCTCATCCTCTCACTTATTACCTGTGAGAAGAGACTGATGTTCCACAGTTCTAAAATGCAATCATTGTTATCAAAATACAAATCTGTCCCAGAGTAGCTAAAAAAGTTGTAGGTTCAGGACATTCTGTGTCATTTCTTGTGTGAGAAACCAGAGCCTGCACAAAGAAAAGTCTTAGAGACATAAAGAAGTTAATGATATGGAGCACAACACTTGTGTGATGGGAATAATGGCATTACAGAAGAGGGAATGTGCTTTGTAGTGGTGTTTCAGTGTAAGGCTGGACCTGGGAAATGTGGAAATTACATCTTTTTATTCCTAACTTAATATGACCAGAGGCAGCAATCTTTCAAACTGACATGCTACATTGCCCTTTCTAAAAAGCAGTGATAATACTGCAGCCAGTTACAGGAGTGGGAATAAAAAGTGCCTGTAATCAATGCAAATAGATGCATAATATTCTGCAGGTCTGATCCAGTACATAATGCAATTGACAGGAGAGCTCCTATTGATTTCCACAATGTTATCCCAAACCCTGGCTGGCAGAAATGTATCCCAAAAAAATCATTCAAACTTGGTTATTTTTCTCACGTTAGGAAAAAATAAACACATGGATTTTTCAAAATCAGATACTTTTCATAGGGCCCTAGGATCCAATAATTTGTAGTGAATCATAAGTACTCTTTATATAATTTATTGCAACATGTTTACAGATGAATATTTAAATGGTGTTATTTATAGTAGCATAGGAAATGTGCTTGTAATGATCTCAGCATTTACCGGTAGAGAGAGATGGTGAGAAATCCTGCACAGGGGCAAACTCAGAAATCGGAACTGAAAAAAAGTTCTGCAGCCTTCAAGCTGAAATATCACCTCACCATAAATGTCAGATTTTTCTTTACAGTGGTGCTACTGTGCCATCCAGGATTTAGCATGAAATGTGACAGTCTCCATCACTGATACACACCACTCTCATGAGGTATTACCTGGAGAGAAGCCTCTCTACTCTGACTGATCCCAATTCTACTCTGTGCCAGCCCCACCTTGTGACAGTGAGAAGAATGTCCAAGTTGGGTGACTTCCTAGGAAGGTCAAGCAACCAAAAAAACCCAACCAAACAAAAAAAAGCCCACATCTCAAAACACCAAAGAGAAGGAAGAGATTAAAAATGTGAACCCTGAGATTTTAAGTTGTATTTTGATGTTGGAACCACAACACCATGAGTCATGGCTATCTCTCTACTACATTGTCAGTAAAGTGGAAATTTAATATTTCTTTCACTGTATTTTTCCCAGAGATTAATGGGTGTTGTAAATCTTTAGATCATTTCACTGAGCTGATGGATCTTTGCATATGTTGCCCACAAGTCAACCATTAATAAAACAAACAAACAAGGAAAATGTAATTCATTCTTCTGTTACACAGCTTGTATATAGACAGGTAATAACAAGGTATTTTTTGTCTAAAAGTATTTTCCTTACTATTAGATCTCTTTAACTAAGAGTATTTTTATTCTTTACTGGATCTCTGAAGTTACCCCATGCTCCCTACAGTGATGCCTCCACCAAGACCTGGCTACTTGCAGGATGTCCTATGATCAAGGGAGATAATTTACCACTCACTGGTGTCAGCAGGGGGACATATGACAAATATTGAAGAACTTGTTTTCAGAGAGCAGTTCTAGAGTAATTAACTGAATGGGGCATCATAAATACTGTGTTTAGCTTCTGTTGTGAATAATTTTTTCCCAAATAGAAAACCATTTCATTTTTGTGG
>VZTI01002386.1:45380-60266 GCA_013397865.1 Struthidea cinerea | reverse complement strand
TTTTTTTTTTTTTTTTTTTTTTTGATACTTGGAAATAGCAATAAGATTCCAGAGATACTCTTGGCTGGAAACCATCAAATTACTGCTCATGTTTTCATGCCTGCACTCCAGCAGAGTGGTAACAAATTTTTTGTGCTCTTGTAGTGCATGTTCATGTCTAATTTGCTCTTCGCTACAACTTATTGTAATAAGCACAGTGACCCTGAAAGTGTTGCTTGGACTGCAGTCCTTTGGATTTCATAACATCTTTATTTTCTACGAGACAAGTGACTGCTTTGTGGAGCAGTCCCACTTTAAAAAAACTTTCTTTTGAATGCCCTAGTGCAATGACAAATTATGGCACACAAAATATCCATCATAGTACTTCAAGATCAAAGATACTTAATTTCAATCTTACACTTAATTGATTATTTAATATCAGCACTTGTTGCTGAGGAGTATGTTGAGAGTGGCATTTACAGTGAAGGAACCAAAGATACATCTGTAATATCAATGCTTTTATTTTCTCTGTATGCAATTACATCTTGTGTGATGGACAGGAGTATCACTCTTTCTGTCCTGAGAAAAAGATATATAGCAATAGTTATTAAAGAACAACAGGGGAAATAGATATCACCTACTAAATGTGTCTGGCACTTTCATATTGTTGTGAAAGAAAAGCAAAATCTTAGGTACCAGGTATAAGTAATGCTTTAGTTCAGCTTCTGTGCCCACTCCACTTAATGTTTTATTCCCTGCTGTAAGAGCTTTTTCCTTTTGAAAATTACAAAAAGTTATTCATTTTCCTATAAGCCAAAAATTCTATCAGATTTAGGAACAGACTTGTATGTCTCTGAGTATGTGACTAACCCAGATGTGGTTTTCTTACCATTTAAAAAATCCACAGTTGATTATTACTTATTTTCTCTATATGTCCAGGACTTTTAAAGTAAAAGCCGACCTTCTTCTGCATTTTAGAAATACATGTCAAAAGAAAACCAACCCTGAAGACTTCGTAATGCAAAGATAAAACAAAACACAGCAGGCAAATATGACAGACAGATGGTGGGAACACAAGGTATCAGGAGGACAATCATTCCCCATGTCATAAGCAGCAGTCATGACCCACCAGCTGCCTGCCTGCTGTCAGGAGTTTCATCGATACCCTGACAGAGCCCAGAAAAGGAAAAGAAGTGAGGTGGATGTTGGCTAGAGGTATTACAAAAAGACTTCAGTGGGAATTCTGGAATGTTATCGTATCTCATGACTTGCCAAAGCCCTTGGGTGTGAGGGTAAGTAGGATTGTGTGTTCACCGTTCATCATGCTGATCATCCATGGAATGACTGACTTCATGACTTTTGTTTTTCTTGCTCCCCAATAACAAGACAGCATTATTTATGAGGGATGTGAGCATTGCAAATATAGCTCATTGAAATTTCTTATTTGTCAGTCATAAAAGACATCCAGGACATGGAAAATTGGAGCTTTGTAAGCAGCAGTTGACCCAATCACAAAACTTGAGGAGGCAAAACACACTACATTCAGTGCTGCTCAGTCACCACACAGTCCTTGTTATTTCCCACCCATGGCAAATCCAGACTTTCTGGTGTGTAAAAAAAAAACAAACACCTGAGGGTTCATAGATGTGAATGCACTTCAGGGCATGTGTGTTTGTACAGCTGCTTGTGCAGTGCCAGCACAGTCCCAGCCCTGGCTGGGCAATCTCAGTGACACCCCAGCTCTCAGGTCATCACCCAGTCCTCCAGGATGACCTTCGAGACTTGGAGAAAATGTGTGGGACTTAAAACAATTTCTGGTTGAGAGTGTCTCCCTCCATTTGTCAATGATGACAATGAATTTCCTTTCCACGTGCTTGCCAGCAGCTAATTATTTCCTCCCTCCTCCAGACCACAGTGAGAAATGATACCTTAAGCCACAAATAACAGCAGTTCATTAAAACAAAAGGGGAGCTGGTGTTCACAAGTTCTTGTGTGGCTTTGCCCAGTGAGGTGATAACTTTTTGAGACAGGATGCCCTCTAAGGGCTGGTCTTCATGACAGTTAATTAATTACTGATGCAATGGAAGTGAAAAAATGGATCAGAACATGCACGTAAAAACTTCCTGTGTCTGCTCATGCAGCTCTGTCACACAGCCTGAGGTTATCAAGGAAACTGTCACTTGCACAACCCTCCTGTTGGGAAATGTTCCAGGAATATAGAGCAAATATTTGGGAAACATATTTTGCGAACCATGAAAAAAAGTGAAGGGACAACTGGAGAATCCTATTCCTTCCACCACCATTTTTAAAGTTCAAAGATCAGATCATCTAGTACTAGATTTGCCCTGGAAAGCACTTTTTTTTTTTTTTTTTTTTTTTTTTCTGAAGGATAAATGCCTTATTTTATCTCATCTAAAACACTGAGGAAAAAAAAATCACTATTCAAAGGCTAATAAAGAAAAATTGCCTTGTCTCAAGTCTTCCTGGATCTAGAGTAAAAGAGTGAAGGGAAGGATAAAACATTGGAGAAAATATCATGATAGTGAAGAAAAAGCAAAGATGGTTTGGCGGGATCTCTGGAGGTCCTTTAATCCAACTTCCTACTTTGTGTGGGACTGCTGTTTTTATCGGGTTTGCAAAGGCTTGCTTAGACAAATCTGGAAGACTTCTGGGAGAAAGTTTCCACAAGGATGGTTGTTTAATTTGAGAAGCTGATGTTTGCTATGTTCTTAATTTCATGATTATGACCACCCTTTACACAGAGAATATGGGGCTATGAGGAGATGCTCCAGCTGCCAGAGCTGAGGTTCTCCTGCAGCCCCTGGTGCAGCCCGTGGTGAGGCAGCTGTGCCTCTGCAGCACGTGGGGGTCCATGGGGAGCGGCGATCCACTTGCAGCCCCTGCAGGAACACACACTGGAGCAGGGGGATGCCTGAAGGAGGCTGTGACCCTGTGGGAAGCCCATGCTGGAGCAGGCTCGTGGCAGGACCTGTGGCCCATGGGAGGATCCCAAGCAGGACCAGATTGTCTGGCTGGACTTGTGACCCCATGGGGCACCCACAGCAGAGTAGAGTGTCCCTGTAGGACTGTACCCCATGGAAGGGACCCACACTAGAGCAGTTCATGAAGAGCTTCAACCCATGGAAGGACTCATGTTGGAGCAGTTTGTGAGGGAAAAAGTCATCCCATGGGAAAGACTCCATGCTAGAGCTGGGCAAGAGTATGAAGAAGGAGAGGCAGAGCTGAAGCACTATGACTGACCACAACCCCATTCCTAGTTCCACTGCGTCATTCAAGTGAAGGAGGTAGGAGAGTTGGGAATAAAGGTGAGCCTGGGAAGAAGGGAGAGATTGAGGAGGGGTGCTCTTAAATTTCTTCTTATTTCTCATTATCCCACTCTGGTTTTGATTTACAGTAAATTGAACTATTCTTCTGCAATTCAAGTCTGTTTTTTCCATAATGGCAACTGGTCAATAATCTCCCTGTCCTTATCTCAACCCATGAGCTTTTTATTGTGTTTTCTCCCCCTGTTCTTTTGATGGAAGGGCAGCTTGTGATAGAGCAAGCTTGTTGTATACTTGATGTTCAACCAAGGTTAACCCACCACAGAACCAAGGTGCGAATAACTACTCAAAGAGCTGCTCAGAAATAACCATTTATCTGAACTCTTTATTTTACTTCTTTAATCATTTTATCTTTATCTTTTGTAAAAGGTTAGATTCTTCAAAGAAAAACCTAAATTATTACAATCATAACAGCTAAAAAAGGAAACAAACAAATCCACCCTTAAAAATAACAAGGCAGCATTTCCTATGCTGTGCATATTTGGCAGTGGGACTGGGATAAATGGATCCTTCAGTTAAATGAAATAATACATGCTTTGCTGCATCTGTGAATTAGCTGCATAAAGATAACTGAGGCAGGTAAATGCTGAATAAAACTGGATGATGTACATTAGAGAACCAATTGCATCTGTTAGAAAATAGCCTTTCTATTAGGCTGCCCACTAAGCACTGATGCCAAGCCAGCACTTGAAATGAATGGCTGCAGATCCTAATTTGGTAACTGGTATGGATATGCTGGAAGCAATGGAAATGTGTTGATTTGGGGTACTTAGCAAGGAATAACTGATGCCTTAAAACAGAAACATTATTCTGTAAATGCTGAACATCTGTGTTCTCCCTGTGACTGCCACAGTTGAGATGAGATTTTCTTAATCTAATTTCCAGGATGTATTTAAATTGGAAAATTAGGCCTTCCATCTACTCCATATGTGCCTAAATGTCAAACTTTGGAACATACAGCTTTTTAGATAGTTAAGGTTATGACACACTCTGGGTCATGGTCTGAACCAGGATCTCAGCACAAAAAATTTGTCCAAATTAATGGAGCTTTGAGGAAATTCCTTTGCCATTTTAACTCAGATACCCTAAGTGAAACCCATCCTAGGTGACGTCATTGCCCTACACCCTCCAATGGAATTTAGTTTGCTATTAATAGCATCTTTTTAATTCACAATTTCACTCTGAGCCACAATGTGGCCATTCCTGTCACAACCTTGCAGTCACAGAAACCATCATTTTTCTCCTTTATAGAGCATCAGGTTCCTACAGCAATATTTGTTCCTAAATAGAACTGACTTAGATTGCTAAGATAGAACAGAAAGTCACAGAGAATGAGTATCTGGGAATTATTAAATGTTGCTTTAAATAAAAAGCTGAACAAAGTCATTTTATGGTCATAGGAGAGAGGCCCTGGCACAAACATATATGTATTCTTACCTCTAAATTAACTCCAGTGCAAGGCTGAGAGAAGCCAGTCTCCATTCTCCAATGACCTCTCATAATTTCCTGGCTGTCAGGTCCTCTGCAGCTGTCCCTTCTTCAGGATAAACAATCTACAGTCCCTAAGACTCCTGTCACTGGCCAATCCTGTAACCCTGACCATCTCAGTGCTCCCCACTGAACTTCTTCCAGTAGATGTCTTTCGTTTTTCAGGGAAGGCAAAAGTGGACACAGCATTAGAGATGCAGTCTAAAATGTGGGCTGATTCCATGCTCTTTATCAGTCAAAAAGGTGATCTTAGCCTACAGCTCAACAGAGTTCAAGTTTGGGCTGCCTCGGTAGCTCAAACACAGCTACAGTAACTTGGGAAAGATGTGAACTGGCAAATTACAGATCACCTGTACTGGATACCTCTGCTAAAACTTCTCTCTTCACTGACTGCAGAGAGCAGTAGAGACTGTAAAGTCTGGTGGTTTAGATTAGTATGGGTGGCAAAATATTCAGTGGTGAAGGACAAGGAAGATGAATATCATGTGTGTAGAATGCTCTGTAATTTCCAGTCAAAACTGATTCTTCAAGTAAAAAATTGAGGCAGCAACTGAAGGCTTGTAATGGCACAATTTGTGCTTGGTCTATTGAAAGCATGACAAGAGACCATTAGTTTGCAGTGCTGTCAGGACAGGAACCTTTCTCTTAGATGAAGTTGATATGAACAGAAAAAAGGATATTTTCTCTTTTTGCTCCAACCAAGGAACTTCGACTTTCAATTGATGATTCACAAAGGACTTTGTGTCTTCAATGAGAGGGAGGGACAGAAGGAAAACTCAGATTAGCAAAGTATCACTTACAATTTATGAAATATTTTTTGTCACTGAGACTATAGATTTACAGATCTCCTGAGGAAAAAACTCCACAGAAATAAAATAAAAGAAAGAAAATGAAAGCTAGGATTTCTAGTGGGCATCATGTACAGCTGACCTGCAGATATGGAGTATCCCAGTCAAAATCCCTAATGCTATCTCTTGTCAATACACTTTTTTCTTCCATTCTGTGTGTTTTTTTAAATTTTCTGCTCTAGTGCAAGAATGCATATTCATCCGCCTCCTGAATATGGTCACCACCAGCTCATAAGTCTCAGAGAAAACTGTCAGCCCCCAAAACACTACATTTTTCTGTAATTAAAAATTCACCTGGGAACCACTTACCATGGCTCCATGAACCACAAACACCACTTGGATTTTGGTTAGGGAATCAACAGTCTGTGTCATTGTATCTTCCAATATATCTGGCCCTGATTCAGCAAATATTTCTAAATTTACAATTTTTCAGACTTCGGTGGGCTTGAAGATTGTTTTTAAGGTGGAGTGATTTGCTTAATAATGGTCCCTTTTTGTGTGTGTGATTGAGGGTTTTTTTGTTTGTTTATTTTTAAGATTGACTCTGTATTTTTCATTTCACTTGAATTTTCTTTTTGATAAAATTTCTTTCAGTTTTTGTAAGTAGACCTAAAGAATAAATTAATATGTCTAATGTTAATAAAGACTTGATTCTGCAGTTGACAGGAGAAAAAATTCAAACTTGTGATACAACTTCTATTTTATTAAAAGCTATAAAAATCACAATTAAACACATGGAGACCTCTAAACATTCAGTGATTTTATGGAACAAAGGGCTTCAAAATCATTTGAAATAAACTCCTCCCCATCCATTTAGTGTTTAAAAATAGGAATTAATCTCTCATGTTATTTAGGTGTGTTTTGGAAATACACATTAACTGTTTGTCAAAATAATATGACCTACAAACTCTATTCAAGAGACATCTCTTCTCATATACTCTTTCTGCATAAAGTCTTTTCTATCCCTATATTTCACTTATCTACTCTTTAGTCAAACCTCCAGTCTTCCCGGTCTTGTTTCATCTTTACAATTGTTTTCCCTCGAAATCAGAAAATAAACCAGCCACCCAGCAATTCTTGGAGTTCTAGCTGAATGCTTCCATTCCTGGAGCCAGATTTGTTCACTCTCAAGGCAATCAAACTTGCTCAGCTCTAAAAATCACCAGTCTGAAGCAGCAAGGGTGTTAATTACTTTCAGTGTTTGTTGGAGGCGATTAAGAAATTAATAAATAAAACTTGATCATGTTTCCAGGAAATGCTGCAGTGCTGATTAACTGCTTGTTAAAATAAGGAACATAGATGAAGCATTTCCATACAATTAATCTTTTCTACTCCTCATTTCTTCCTTATTTATTGACCAAGATATGCTTTCTGAAAGCAGGATTAAAGCCTAGGAACAGTAGTGACACAATATTTGGAACTGAACTAAGAGCTTTTTCTGTAGAAATGTTGTGTGTGTATCTTTGTGACTCACTGTAGTAAGAGATTTGTGGAACACAGGATTAATCGTGTTTTATTCTCAAGAGTTTTCTGGTTGGTGAGAGATGTTCAGCTCAGCAATACAAGAGCCAGTTTTGGATAAAGGCAGATCTCCACCTACATAAACCCCCTTCACTGAACCTGCAGTACACTTCAGCATCTTACCATACTTTGCCCGATGTTCAGCCAAGCAAAGACCGGCACATTTATCTCAGCTGTATCCCTAACTCAGAAAGAAGACTTTGTTCCCACAAAAACCTTGATATTAACAATTAAGAATTCTAATTCCTCTCCAAAATAAACTAGAACTATGGGGTTTACCTAACTCCAATTCAGTCTTGGTGAAAGGTTTGTTTCCAGCTATGAAGTCATAGATTTGTTTCCAGTCCTGCTACAATCCTATTCAACCTGTCAGATAAAAGCAGCATCAGAATACTTAGTGAAAAGCTTTGCTACCAGCTAATAACAGCCTGGTTACGCCCTAGTGATTCACACTGATGTATTGAGAGGTCTTAGATCTTCTGTCAAGCTTCATTTACAGTGAAAATGAGCCAATGACTCTTGTCTATTTTCCTTCCCAGGCTATCAGACCAGTCATCTCCTGACCATGTTTGTTATCCCTGGGGAAGGGCACAATTACACTGATAATCACTTTCTTGATTCAGTCTGACATGCAATTTTTCTTCTTCTCCAAATCCAACAAGTCCTTTTCAAAATACATTTCTTCCAAAACTTGCCTAAAGATTATATCTCCCACACAGAGATAGGCATTACCTGACTGATCCTGGAGTTAATGAATACGCCTTTGAACCAACTGAAAAAAAAGATCCTTTTTCCAAGACGGTGGCAGTAGTTTCATTGTGGTATTTCCTCTTATTTCCATCGCCTTGTCTTTGCTGGGATTTTCCTGTTAGAAATGGCAAGAGTGACTCACTTCCCATAAGTCTGTAAGGCACCTAGACAGCTGGAGTAACAAAAAGAATAGTTAAGCAAGAACTGCTAATGAGCACTGCTGGTGTGGGAGTTTTATTATTGTGTTAACTTCAATAAATAGAAACAGTTGAAATTTGTTCTGCAGAAATGATTTTTGATAGAAAGTTTTTTCTTTGACTGAAGGCGCTTTCACGGAATGGGACTGCTTCCTTTGGGGTGAAAAAAGCCCCACAAGCAGAACCTGTTTAATTCCTGAAGAATAGAACCCCAAAAGCTTTGTCTGACATGATTACATTTGCAATCAAAAGGAAATTGTAAACATAGAGGCATATGCACTGCACACTCATACACTTCATTCATTCATTCATTCATTCATTCGTTCATTCGTTCATTCAGTCTGGTTCTGGGGGTTGCGGTGGAGAGTGAACAAAATTTGAGTCTGAATTCTCTTTGATTTTTAATTAAACCATATACTACAAAAATTTTAAATGTCGGACTCAGATGAGATACTGAATGCTGTTGCATTGCTTTGTCTAATCAATACCGTACACATATATACATATTCATGTGTATGTAAATATTTGTACGTAATGTACTTAAATTTGGTTGTTTTTTCCTCTAATACAGTTTTTAAATCATAATGTGTAGAATAAGACACCAACTCCTATGTCCCATCTGAACAACCTGTTCTAGTGGAAGGTGTCCTTGCACATCAAAGAGGGGTTGGAACTGGATGATCTTTAACATCCCTTCCTACACAAACCATTCTATGACTCTGTGATTCTATATCCGTTCTGCCATAACAATTTTAAATCTTATCTGTACTAGACTGGAGTGAAGAAAGTTATTTAGCTGCAACAGATTTTGCCCCACAACTTGTTCAAAGTGATGGTGGCAGCCTGCACAGTCAGTTCTGAACTTCATAAACCCTCAGGCTGCAAGCATGACTTAAGTTAATTCTAAAGCCCCAAAGGAAGACTTGGTTGACACCATGGGGATTTCACTTAGTTTTGAGCTGAAATCACACAAAATGTCCATGAATAGATATTCATCTTTGCATTAATTTAAAACTTCCACCATGTTCCACTATGACTCTGCAAAGACTCATTCTATCTAAGGTGATCCTACTTTTAATTTGGGTTTTTCAATCCAAATAGAAAACTTGGAAAAATTTCACTGATTAATGGTTGGCTTAACTGTAAGAAGACATAAATGTCCCAAACCTATTAATTCCTCTTTTTCTTTTATTTCCAATTACTGCATCACACACACATGAACTAAGCACATTTCTATTTTTCCCTCTTTCTGCTTTTCTGCACTGAACCAGCAGCCGTGTTGAGGGGGTTTGCTGTCTGTCTAACACAAGTTGTTTATGAAGCACATATCAAAACTTAATTTCTACCTCTGTAGTTTGTAGAAAACCTATTTTATGGAGATGACAGTTTATTTGAAGACTTAAAGGTAGTGTGTGGGATACGCTGAGCTTTGAAGTCCAGACCCTGAAGGACAGACTTATAAATGGTTTGTAACCAAGAGTTTTGCTCACAATTCAGACCATTTAACAGCTCAGCACGAGAAGGGCCATGTAGTAAGACCAGGGGTAATTTGTTGCAGAGGCCGAAGATTAAAATTTTGATTTATGAAATATGCCTTTCCTTCAGTTGCTCCTACAGGACTTCTAGCTGTTGTAAATGTGCCTTTCTGGATTAGGCTGTAATGATTAAAATTATGTCTTCCACTGAAAGTAAGTGCTTAAAACTGAATATGAAATGATGTACTTAAGATTTTCAGTATGAAAATTCAATGATAATCACACTTTACAGCATAAAACTACAGGGCCCGATTAAGGTTGACATTAGCACAAACTCTAACAAGATATTACCAAGAAAAATAACACACTCAAATCAGACGATTCAGCTCTTGCTCCATTAAGGAAGTAATAAGCTCCTAGTATCTTTACTGCAAGACATAGCAAAAAATAGAAAAGCATCTTTCCTGTCAGATGTTTTAACATAAAATCAAAACAGATAAAAAAGAGAAGAAATGTAGTTTAAGCAGAAGCAAAGCAAGAGTAGCCAGAGGCTGACCTACATTTGAAAAGTAAAAGAACCCAACAGCAATACTCACTGTGGCTCCAAGAATGCAATTTCAAGTATTTTCCATGGTATCCTATGAAGTGGTGATGATCCAGCCTGAACCAGTGCAGCAGCTGCTGCAATGATCTATAGGAATTATTAGCAGTAAGTCTAAGGGGAGGTTGAGAATGTGCCCACTGAGCAGCTGAATCCTTCTCACCTCCCACTGGACAGCAGATCATTCTTACTCTGCTCCACATGCCCAGAGTACCACAGGGCAATGGAGTTGCCTTGTTATTTCCCCACTCTCTGAGCAGCATTATTTGGTAATGAACCTCAATCAGAGTTCATGGTTTTTGCAAGTCTATTAGTCAGAGAACCTACTTTATCTTTCCCCCTTGTAATGGGATTTGCAAAGCAATTATACATCGCCGTCTCAGCTGACGTGCCTCGGACTAAAACCGTACATGACTGAATTAGTTTATCACAGTAACACACTCTGTAGCACACCTCTGCTACCTGTCACAACAGCCAAAGAAATTAAAGAAAAAGAGAAATCTGGGAAGTTCCTTACTGTTCTTGCTGTAGCCATTTTCAAAGTCAGTCTCAATTAATTTCTTTTAAGGATGAGAATAAACTCTGCTCTCATCCACATATTTCCAAGTACATTTGAAAGGCTTGGAATGTGTTGATTATACTTCTTTATGGAATAACTGAGGAAAAATAATTTATTTTCTACACAAAGGAAAAAATGCTGAGTTCTTCTGGGCAAGCATCAGGGCCAACTCCATGCTCAGTAATTGACTGTTCCTGCAGTGCAGTGGAGATATGGAACAAAGACCACCTGTAGAGACAGTATGTCTGCCAGAGTCACTTTACACACTAGAAAGTCAAGAAAGATGCTTTGTTGAGCAGTTACTATGTTTAAATGGAAGTGAAGGGGGTGCTGACTAAACTGATAATGGGTTTTATGAGTGCACATGAAAATAGATACATCCAATTGAAAGAGCAGTTTAAAGATTTTTCACGACTCCTTGTTCCTTTCAGTGAGAGAAAAAAAAGAAAAAAGGCAGTTTTTCAAAAAATGAAATTCATCTTATGCTTTTATCCAGTTCAGTGAAATATCTGCAGAGCAGGTTGCTGAGGTCCAGAGGGATCAAGAATGCAGGAGGGAATATATCCATGAATGATCGACAGAGCAGGGATGTTGAGTCCCAGCTAGTAACCTCTGAATTACAGAAGAGCCAAACCAGATAGAATTTTGATCCTCACTTTGTTATACTCAGAGATTCTAAATAGCTAACCCAAAATGCAAAGCTTTTTAAAATTATGTTTCTTTCCTTTTTCTTTCACTTTTTTCCTTTTGACATTTTTTGGTTGGTTGGTTGGTTGGTTTTGAGGAGGCAAGGAGGGTGGAAATGGCTGTGATTTTATAATGTTTAAAGGTGCAGATGTGGTAACTTCCCAGTCAGTGTATTTTTCCAAGTATTTTGCCCTGGTCTCTGTGTTGATCTCTTCTATATGCTACTGTACATCTGTTCTCTTTGGTTATTTTCACTCCAAGCTGGCAGGATTTGTTTCTCTTCCAGCACGCCAAGTAAAAAACATAATCCTGCATTGGGTATAAAATGCATTCCCATGAGATCAACCCTCTCCTAATGAAGTCAGATGTTTTAGTTTTTTCATATACCAGATCATTTACTCTGAGATAATATAAATGTACAACTGGAATCACAGTTGACACCTGGCAGTGCACTAAACAATACAGGGCTTCCAATCTACATCATTAGTTGCTCATGCTTTGCTGAATCTCTCCTCATTAAACTCCAAATCCTGTCTCCAGTGAAGTCTCAGCAGCTTGTTGGTCACTGGGGAGTTCCTTCTGAAATAAAAAAGTAGGGACACTCCACAAATGCCACAAAAATCGAAGGCTGGAGCATCTGTGCCTCTAGTTTCCTCTATTCCTGGCAGAAAAAGCTTGATGATATGCATGATGGTGGATCCATCATTTATGCTTTCCATTTCCCTTATTTGCAGCAAATCCCTGATGCACATTGGCAGACTCGGGCTTTAAAGACAAGCTGGAGATACTCATTACACACTCAGCCTCCTCCAATCAGCAGAGATATGTTAGCTGTGGTACAGGAATAGCTATCACTTCCCACAGAGATAAGGACCAAAGGGATATACTTCCAAAGCTATAAAACCAGATTAATTTGATAGTGAGCCATAGAGAAGTGTTCTGGAATCAAGCAGCTGCAGAAATCTGCTTTCCTGCCTCACTGCTTTACAAATTAGCTGTTGACGTTATATGTCTACAACTCAACCATGGGACAAATCTGGAGGACATTCCTAGAGGCTTGGTACTGTTTTGGTACATGTTCTGTGGCCATGAAAAGAAACAGATGGTATTTCATTTGAAACTGAGCCCCGTGCTAGATAGGCCTAGTTAGCCCTGTGGTCCAGTATCTGTCACTGGTGACTGTTTCTCAGAGTAGACCTTGCAGTAACAACAAATCATTTCTTCCATCTGAGACAAGTTATTGGCTTAGTTGAGAGGTAGCTGTGCCTTGACACATCCAGCAGAATTTTTGACTGTGCACACTGTGTTGCTAGATTAGGTTTACATGAAGGAATATAAAGGAACAAGTTATGAAGGAATATAAAAGAACTACTTATGTCAGTATCAACTACAGGCTAAGAAGCACCCTTCCAGCTCAAGCTCTCTCTGGTGTTTTGTACCACTGGGCAGATACAAAACAAGTGACAGCAGAAATGAAATTTCATGAGATTTATTTAATGTGCCCAAGTAATTCATGTTCACAGTAAAAAAAGGTTTTTGTATAAAAAATATAAACACAACAAAAAAATATTAAATAGTAATTGCTTAAGTGAATCGGGATCTGGAATGCATAGAGGGGAAGTTTTGAAAATGCTTTCAGTAGCAATGGAGTTATTTGAGGACTAAGGACAATCTCAGTTGTTACACTGGTCACCTTCAACCTTGTAAAACTCATCTTTGCAGCAGGGAAAAATTGGTGATGGTAAATGTAGACAGTTCTTGGAAGTGGAGGGAATGGTACTTTGAATTTAGCAAGGAACCCATGAAGTGTAGGAGAGATGTTCTCTGTATGTGTTTTGTACTTAAGAAGTAGTTAGTATAGGTTTAGAGGAATTAACACACTCGTAACATTCAGAAAATGCATTCACTGTAAAAAAATCAACATTCCTGTAAAGACTGAATGAAATGTCACTGGACTTGTTTTCACTACTAAAAGAATAGCAGAAGTACTAAATCAGTTTCTGGAGAACACAAAAAGCCACAGATAAGGAAAAAGATTATTTGAAAGCTAATATTACTTGTGATTCTGATAGAAATTGACTGTTTTTCAATAAGTGCTCTGCAAGTTCCCTAAGAATATAAAAAGTACTTCTGTCAGAGCCATTAATACAAAAAAATCAAGGTTTGCACTCTTCATTGAATTTTTTTGGGAATCTGTAGACTGAGGAAGTGTGGAAGAAATTGGTAGGTTAGCTTGATTGCAGAAAAAAATCCTTTTTTTCACCCCTCATATTTATTGATTTTCACCCCTCATATTTATTTTTTTCACCCCTCATATTTACCAGATTATCTGGTAAGAAGATGAAAGGAAGGCTGTTCTCTGAGTGTAATACAAGTTTTACCTTATTATGTCTTAAGAATTCTAGAAGTTCTTGTGTAAGATGAATTTCATTATTTGTCTACCTGAGACATGTGTATTATTACTCTTCACAGGAAAAGACTGGTTTTCTTTACTTTCAGAATGAAAATAAGGCCTTGGACAGATGATGACTGTGGGGTGTCCATGGAAATGTCCTAGCCTTATATTTGTTTACACTTGCTCAAAGTCTTCAGTTTATCTTTGTTGAGAGAACAACTGAAAAAGGTTAAGATCTTTGCTTAATGGACTTTACACAGAATAGGTTAAATGGGAATATTTTGCTTTTGGAGGAGATGAAGACAACATGGAGTAAGAGCTGCCTGAGAAAATCTAAAATGAAACAGACATGATTTCATTGATGAAGGGTTGTGAGTTACTGATAAGTGGATAATAAATAAGGAAGACAATGTAAGTAATTGTACTGTTTTTTGCTGGCATAATGTTGATTTTTTTCACAGTAGCTCAAATGGTGCCGTGTTCCAGGTTTGCAACCAAACAGGGGGGCTGAGCTGCCTGCCGGGTTATACGACAACAGTAAACCAGTAAGACACTAAAGAAAACAGTGGAGCAGAACTGCTTCTAGGCCTGAGCAGAGATGTTTCCTTGCATGGTATCCTTTCTTTTGTTCCCATCAGTTTTCTATTCAGCATTTTCCAGCTGACTTTGTGGAGTACTCAGAGCTGTGCGTGGCGGATGGTTCCAGCCCAGCTCTCGATCCGTACCAGAGCCATCTGAAACACTTTTTACACACAAAGTGACAAAGATAATAGTTCAAAAAAACCCACGGTGACAACTGATGCATTCTCTCTCAGCCATTTCTATTGTTGCTATTCCTGTCAATAGAATGGACTCCTATTGTGACATTTCTTTCCTTTTTCCATCAATCTTTGTCTTAAAAATGGCGGTTAGAGTCCTTACATGTCACAGTCTCTACTGTGCAGCTGAAATAACCTCCTATGGATACTGGATTTAACTGCCTACTATGGCAGGCTTTAAAAAAAAAAAAAAAAAAAAAAAAAAAACAAAAAAAACGGTTTTT
>VZTI01002386.1:33679-45355 GCA_013397865.1 Struthidea cinerea | reverse complement strand
AAACAAACGATAGAAACACAGGTTTCTGAAGAGAGGCATTGTTCAAAGTAAAGTTATGCAAGAGCTCAAGTTTTATACTTTGGATCTGAAGGGAAATTGAAGAAAGCTAAGTATCATGAGGTCTTCATAATCATAACCAAAGCAGTAGACAAGGAGTGAATTTGTCTCTTGCTTTCTGTAGAAAATGTCTCTCTTGAAATTCACACCTCCCTGAGAGACTTTTCCATAAAATTTAAGAGTTACTTCATAGTCAAATTATTGGCATAAATTTTCAGTAAGGAAATACAAGTAATCCAGTATGAATAGCAAGCCCACACTCCCCAGACCAGTCACGTCTGCAATAATGGGGTAAATAAAATGCCAAGCCAGAACCTTTTTTGCTGAGTTCTGCCTGACTATCACAGCCTGAATGATGGTATCATGCTAATGCAATAGAAATTGCTATTTTGACTTTTTTTAAGCTTTCCAGGACAGAAAATATCAATTCAGTTCCATACATACTGAAGAGATATAACTGTACCCTCAGGAGGTAGCCAGACCTTGGCTTCAGGAACCAGTATAAGCAGATGCAGGAGGTAGGAACTAGGAAGAAATAACATCCCCTTGAACAAAATGGAAAGGAGGAAGATCTAGTGCTTCAGAAGATGGTTCTCTAACCCTTAAATCTCTTCCAACTTCTAGAGAAGTCAGTGGATTTTTTGCTTTTGGTTGCCTCATAGTTTTGCCTCTCCTGTGTTATTAAATTATAACTTTAGTACATATTTTGGAACTTCACATTCCTGATCATGATAATAGATTCAGAGTGTAACCATTCATAATTCCTATCAACAACAAAGTCTCTTGTTGGGCATGGTCAGTATGAAACTGTTTTGATAAAGAGAGTTACACCATCGGTTCTCATCTCCCAGAGGATAATGTTTTCCACAGGAGAACTTTCTGCACATAAATGATGCATCAGAAACATAAATGGCCAGTCCAAGTCAGTTAATTCAGACTATATTCCAGTGTAACTGGCCTTAGAGATGTGATTCTCTGATTGAGAATAACAGGACGTAATCACAGTTTTTGGGTGAAGGGAGAATAAGGGTCACAATTTACAGCTTACTAATGACAACACTGTGGATAAAATATCTAGACTGTAGAAACCAGCTGGAAACAAAAAGATGTTGACATAGTCAAAGACACAAACCAAACCTGCAGATTGTGTTTATTAGGATTTCTGTTTACATAATTGCATGGGAGTGGGAGTACTGTGCTCATCTCAGATTTGGAGGGTGCATATGAGTCAGAACCTTCTATTTCTGTGTGTCATTTTTACAGCAATAAGATTTTTTCTTCTATGTCCGAGAAAGGCTTTTCCTTTTAAAAAACTTGTTTGAACCACAGAAAGGGAGAAAAAGTCACACCAGGTATGTGAAGATCATTAAAGAAAATGTTAATGAGGAAAGAAGAGTACTAGAGCACTTGGCTGTTTCCTTTCTTTATCCAGTTTTGAAAACTGTGGCAGATAAGAGCTCTTCATTTGAAAATATTTTTGAAAATAATTTGAACATAATTCTGCCATTGATTCTGGTGGTTTGGACTCTATATTCTGCCCACTGCTAACAGTATTTCTTGTGATTTTTGTTATCTCTGCCTTGCCCCGTGTGCAGTTGCATGAAAGACCCTCAAAGGTCTGCCCTGGAGCTTGGGCTCAGTAACAAATGAGGGAGGTTTTGTCATTTGTGTGCCAATATGACAGATACAACAGCATTCCTTCTTCTACAGCCACTGGATGTGAAGGCTTCCTCAACCTGTAAGTTGCTCTCGTCCCTCAGCACATACACTTTATTCATACACTTCTTACTGAACCACCTTCCTAGATATTTTAAGAACACTCTTAAAAATAATCCCTACTTTAAGGACTTATCTTTGTTTTCAGTAATAACCCTCAGTATTCATGCGTCAACTTCTCTTACCTTCAAATGCATTCTTAGTGTAGTTTTCATATTTCATTGCTTCTTTATAATAGTAGCTTAGCTATTATTAGCTGGGCTGAGTAGTTGGAAACTTTGCCCAATATTAACTTGGTTTTTGTTTTAGATGACTCTTTAGGACCACTGTTTTTCTTATACCTGTTTTGTCTCTTGACATCATTAAAACGTAAGAACCTTAAGTGGTGATAGCAAGAAGAAAGGAGAAATAAAAATGTTTATTCTGTATCGTCAGATTCCTGATATTCTTGTTCAGTCATTAGAAGTACCCAAAGTCCCAAAATGACAGCAAAGCTTTTGTGAGTTTTGCCTTGCACAAATATATAGGTCCTAAACTCTTTTGTGTATGGTGGGTTGGCTGCAGTGTTGGGGTGTGCCTGTTTGTTTTGGGTTTGTCTTGGTTTGGGTGGGTTTTAGGGTTTTAAACAGCTGAAGAAATAAGTAAAGAAAGAGGAGTAAGTGACAGAAAGCCTTGCATTTTGATTCAAATTTGCTCATATGGCTGCTAAGGCCCAAAGACCTCTTGCATCACTTTTCATAGGCATAACAGGGGAGAGATGATTTTGTGGACCATGGAAATACAGCAGCAGCTTCTTCCTTATGGTTACCTTACATATTATTTATCCATTGTGCAATCAAAATACCTTCTTGCCTTCCACAAATATCAAAATCTTTTGCCATTGTTTACCTCGGGTAAACTCCCTGGCTAGCTGACAAAATGTGGTTCCTTCCTCAACATTATATTTAATTTTCCCTCTCTAACTCTCATATCACAGCATTCTTATAGGTCAAGAATCAACAAATTACCTTAACCACAGAATTAAATTGAATCCAATTAACTATTTGGCTTAGTCCCTACAAAGCCAATGAACCATAAGTATGTACTTACAGATAAGGACACACTCAGAAACTTCTCTAAATCAGGCACAGAGTTAATGATGTTATTTTACTCTCACAGTTTAAAAAAAAACCCTTTCCATAAATCATGTGATTAGACAGTACCAGTATTCCTTCTTTAATAACTAGAAAGCCAGGAACACTTTCTTTTTCCTTTTTTTTTTTTTTTTTAATATTTCTGTATACTTTCACATGTAGAACACTCTCTTTGTAACTGAAGAGATGAATTACTGTAGAGACATTGATCCTGCTTAATTTCCCTGCAGATTCAACACACTTTGTTCTTTAAACAAATATCTCCTTTGAGCTGAGAAATGGCACATTCATTGTTATTAAACTGCCATTGCTCTTGCAGTCACTGCAGTATTTTTCAGGTCCTTGGCCTTGGGACATCTCTATGGATAACACATTTGGTTATCATTTTAACATTTGAGCTACTTACCCATAAGAGGATATCTGCTGCAGCATCATGATCTAGGAACAGGGAACATTTTCACAGTTCATAAACAATTATATGTGTCTCTTGCTAAACATTATCACCTTAGGGTATTTGGATACCTAATTTTTTATAATTGTTGCTGTTGTTGTTTTCTTCTCCGAAAGGCAATCACCATACTTAAAATGCATAATTAAAAAATAATAATAATGCAACTCTTCTGCCAAAACTTGACTGGCAACAAGAACTAGATTCTAATGTGAAGAAATCAATATTAACACACTCATTAGAGCCTCCACACAGAAACATGAGAGAGCTAAAATAAGATTTCTGATGCTCAGTGACCTAGTTTTCCCCAGTCTCAAAAATTAATTAGTTTAAAAAACAATATTTGTATTATATGAAGAAAACAAACCACCAAGACAGCTAAGCAAGGCAAGCTCCAATCATAGAATCATAGAATTTTAAGGGTTGGAAGGGATCTCAAAGATCATCTAGTCCCAACCCCTACATCATAGATACCTCCCACTAGACCAGGTTGCTCAAGGCCTTATCCAGCCTGGCCTTGAACACTGCCAGGGTTGGGATTTATAAAATCTGACTGCACTATTTTTCAGTCTTTATCCCTCGGGAAGCAACAATTCTGAAGCTTTCTATTTTTCCACTACACACTAAGTCTATAGCCATCTTCTTGGAAGAATCCTGTGGGAGAGAGTCATGGATGAAAGAAGGGTCCCAGGAGATTTGAATGATTTTTAAGCATCACCCTCCAAGCTCAAGAACAATAATTATGATTGCCAGGAAGGCAAGCAAAGGCAGCAGGAGTCCTGTGTGGATGAAGAAGGAGGTCCTAAAAATGTGTAACATAAAAAGGAACCATAAAAGAGGTGGAAGGAAAGACAGGTTGTCCTGGAGGAATATAAGGGGCCTTGGCAGTGTTGGGAAAGCTGAAGCCCAGGTGGAGCTGGTGAAAGATGTAATAAAAAGATTAGAGAAAAGGTGAATCTGCTGCTAATGGGGCAGCGTGAGGTTCGGTTTATACTGTTCCCCCACGTTTACATTGTTCCCCCACCTTCCCCTTGCCTCTTAGCCCTGGCCACTCCCTCGGGCTCTCCCTGTTGGTTCCTGTACCCCAACCCTGCCCATGTACCGCCCCTGCGACCTGACAAAACCCCCCTGCACTCGGGCCACGTGGTCGCTCTGCGTCTGGGAGTTGCCAGGTCAAGATGTGACCATTAAAGATCCTCTGAAACCCTCATGGGGAGTGACCCTTCTCGCCTCCTTTGCTAGTCACTGGGTTGCAGAGCTGACAGCTAGCAGGAGCAAGAGTGGGGGCAGTCTGGAGCCCCTGCAGAACTCCCAGGGACAGCTGCAGCTACTAAACTATACCTAGCAATGTAACAGGGCAGGATACCTGATGACAAAGGACAAGGAATTCAGTGGCTTTTCTACCCAGTCTTTTACTGATAGGACAGATTCAGGAATCCCCGGTCACTGAGAGCAAAAGGAAAGTCTGGAATAAGGAAAAACAACTCTTGGTGGAGGAAGATCAGGTCATGTCAGGAAACTGGCCTTACAGTAGTCCATGCTATGTAACAGGGCACAGCTGTAGATTCTGAGGCAGGCCAGTGTTGTCAGTGAGATACCACTGGTGACCATATTTGAAAGGCTGTGTCAGGTGGAAAAAATTTATGGAAGTAAGAAAATGTCAGTCCTATCTTTAATAAGGGAAAAATAGCATCCAAGGAACTGCAGGCTGGTCAGCCTCAGTTCAGTCCCTGAAAAGGTAATGGAGTGACTGATTCTGGAAGTGATTTCCAAACATATGAAGGACAAGAAAGTGATTGGGAGGAGCCATTGAGGACGTATGAGAGGGAAATCATGCTGATACAGGGGACAATACCATTTAACATCTTCATTAGTGGTTTACATGATGGGATAGAACACACCTGGAGTGGATCTGCAGAAAGTACAAAGCAGGAGTGGATGATCCACTAGACAGTTGTGCTGACCTTCAGAGGGACCTTGACAGGCTGGAGAAAAGGGCAGATGGGAGGGAGCCTTATGAAGTTCAACAACAGGAAATGCAGGGTCCTGCACCTGGGAATACCTACACAGGGCTCCTTGTACCACTGGTAAATTGTACATGGTGTAGGGAGGTTTCTGGGAGGTGTGTAGTTTTGTAAAGGACTTTGACTTCTTTAGCATTGAGAAAGGAAACAGACTTCAGTTGCTGCAGTTGGTTTTCCCAAACACCTGCATCCTATTTGTGAAACTAGCAGATTTTAAATAGGATTAGAAATGAAGCAAAAGAGAGAAGGATTCACTGCTTCAGGACTTTACACAACAGAATTCTCCACATTGTTTAATTTGTACTAAATCTCACAGCTTTATCAGTGCCTTAAAATTAGCCAGCTGTTGTTTCCTGTTGAGCGCTATTAGAAAGTGTCTGATTGCTTAGGGAATCCAGATTTTCTCTGAATAGGTTTAAAGAAATAGAGACATTCACTTGCAAAGTTCACTGTATATTTGACAAGTAATTGGTAGAACTTATTGAGCAATGGGATTTTTTTCCTATCACAGGAAGAAAAACTCCTCTACGTCTGGTTGTGCTGCAACTTTCTTGCGCTATTTCTTTGTTACCCTAAAGAGGAAAAGAATAAAGGAGGCACAGAATTCTGTCCAAAACCAGAAAGACAAAGCACTGAAGTACTTCACAGAATAAGAGAGACGCTGTTCCAAGGCTAACTTTCTGATATATATAGATGTGAATGTGTGTTTATCTATAAATTCTATATAGCAGAAAGCTTAGTAAGAGAGTTTAGACATGTTACAGCTTTCAGTGAGACTTCAGTGATGTTGAAACTGGTGACAGAATTTCTATTGGCACTTCGTTGCCATAATGTTTTTCATAAACAGGAAAAGAATTTTGCTGGAAAAGGAAGGAAACAAATTTACTTCTCATTTGTTCACAATGGTAAATATGTAAACAGACATGTAAAGGCATCAATCATTATTTAGCATTTTCTTTCATCCTGGCATTTCATGAACAAAGATGGATCCCTTCACACACCAAACTTATTGTATTGATGTCTCCTAGTCTTAATAAACCTTAAAGTAGTACAGATTAGTGTATAAGAGTGTAAAAACCTTGAGCTACATTCAATAAAAGATGCAAGTATGATAAAAAGGACTTACTAAGAATTTAGGCACCTACTTCCAAAGCTGTGCACCAAAGAGCCATATTCACACCTGGTCTTTTCTCCTTATCATCCACATTTCTCTTGTTCAGATCATATTTCGGTTTTCACTATAAATTCCCAAACTGGTTTCCTGAGCTTGTCTGGAAGTGACATGCTCAGTTGAGTAGATGTCTAAGCTGTCTCCTGAAGGTACTTTGTTCCAAAGTAATACAGGTATCGTAGAATTAATTATTAAGTTTTGGTTGTTTGAGGGATTTTTTTTTTGTTTAGTTGCTATCATTTTTGGTTGTTGTTTTTTATTGGCTTTTTACGGTAGTCTTGACCAGCTGAGTAGTTCAAACCTAGAAATAGTAGCTCAGATTTAAAAGTAGAGGGGATGAAAGGCAATCTGGATGTTCAAGTTCATTTATAATTCTAGTCTCTGTCAACAGTACTCAGAATTAATTTTTATTGATGTTTTGAAAAACTTAAAAAACCCTAAAGCAACAAAAATGCAAATGATAATTCATGTTTGGAAGTATTTTTCTGTCTCATCTGTATGAAACTTCAGTGTGAGTCAAAATTTCCTTGTTCTAAACTGAAATTTGCTACGACATGATTAAGCCTCAAGTCTCTCCCCACCATTCTTTAACAGGAAGTTGATTGGAAGGTATTATTAATCCTCCTTTCTGATTCTTGCTAGTATCAGAGATTCTTTCCCCTTCTTTTCTTCATCTAACCATATCACAAACACTACTTACATTAGTAATTTACAGATTAACTTCTTCACCAAACAATTTCTATATTTCTGAAGTTTTGTAAAAGTAGATTTCTAATGGTTGCAGTCTTCTGGCTCTGTGTTTAAAGGCTGTCTCTAATGAAGTTCCTGTCTCTAATAAAGTGTCCATTCCAGCTGATGCTTTTCCTGTACTTTTTGCTGGTATGGATTGTCTGGAGTGTTTTAATTTTGATGTTAATCAAAACCTCTGGACATTTCCACAGCAGCTTCACTGTTTTATTTCACTCCCCTTTTAATGAAACTTCTTTGTCCTTTTTAGCTTTGAGATATTTTCACTGTAGAGGCTTGAAATTGAAAATTAAGTTTTAAAGATATTTGCAGGGATGACAAAGGAATGACAGACACAACACACAGGCTGATCTTATAGGCATCATTTGGCAAAGGAACAGGTTGACAAATATGTCTGTTTTGAAAATGGAAAAAAATATTCATATCAACGTCGTAACTTTTTCAATAAACCTGAGTTAATATTTTCAATACAGCTTAAAATATGCATAAACATTTCACTGGGAAACTTGAGACATATAAATTCTGATCTGAATAGTATAATATTTTATATTTTATGTATATGTATATATATTTGAATTTCATGTTTTTTCCTTTTTCAACTCGTCTTAAGGTAGACATCTAAAATGGGTTGGATACATTGCATTCTAGGCATGGGCATTTAACACTTCACATAAGTGTTTTGGTTGTTGAAACATCGGCTTCTTGTGTCATTTGATATTCTTATGTGTATCCAAAAAATTTATGAGTATCCAAAAAATTTGTGTGGGGATGACAGATGTGCACAGAACTCAGGGCAGTCACTTGTGTTTTTCTGGTGCAACGTATGGAAGCTGGGCATTTCTAAGAGGACACTAAATTCCCATATTCAGTCACTGAAATCCTACTACAGGGGGTGGGATTCAGCTTGAGACTCAGACATCTAAATGTAGTGTCTTCAATTCAGGCGTCTGCATGTGAGTCAAGCATCTCAACTCCTGCTATACTCAACAGAGATTTAGCAAGTGCAGTCAGCAAAGCCTTAGAGATTAATTCAGCTGTAATTGGGATATATCTTAATTTTTGTATCTAAATTCTGTCCCAAATGTTTCTGTTTGCATGATAGCTGACTAAAGTTTGATCAGATTAATTTTCAAGTATGTGTCACACAGCTGTTTTATACTTCTCATGATCTAGGTGAGGTTGTTCTTCCTCTGTGTCTACACAAATGAAGCAAGTCCAAAGGCTGGGCAAGAGGTAATGGCAAACTAAAAGAGGGTTGATATAGATTAGATATAGGGGGCAATTTTTTTTACGATGAGGATGGTAGAACACTAGAAGAGATTGCCCAGATAGGTGGTGGGTGCCCCATCTCTGGAAACATTCAAGGTCATATTGGACGTGGCTTTGAGTAACTGGATTGAGTTGAAGATGTCCATTCTCATTGCAGGGGCCTTGAACTAGATGACCTTTAAATATCACTTCCAATCCAAATTATTCTACCTTTCTGTAAACACTTCTCAAGTGTTTTTATATTTTGATTACTGAAATTACTTTTGTTGTGATACCTTCAACACAACTGTCAAGGGCTCCAACTCTATTATCTGGAGACTGTATAACGAGACAATTAATACTTGCGTTCTTCGCTCTCTTGGAAACTGCTTCTTACCTTGTGTTGCAGATATCAAACTTTTCAGGGCAGGGCTGCCTCCTTGTGCAGCAGTGGTTAACAGGAGGGGCTATATGGATAACACTGAATGTTGTTTTGAGTATTGTTAACCTTGAGTATTGTTAAAAATACGGTTTAAATAAAGCAGTTTTTACTTTCATCAAGGTTCTTCAAAACTATAGTAATAAAGTTCAGCTGTTTGGTAGTAGTAGTGAATTATCACACCCTACAAATAGAGAAGACAAAAAAGGAATATAGAAGAGGCAGCAGCACTGGCAAATCCAATCATGGACATGTATTTATTGAGAATTATTGCATATTATAAGTTTTTCCAGAGGAGTCTACAAAAGTCTCATGGTACCTATAATTGTAATCCATTTTCTGCTGATCCTGTTTTTGATGCTCTGTAGTCCCACCTTTCCTTTTAAGGCTGCCTAATGATGCCTGTTGCTGGCTGCTCGCTTTGAAGTGTAATACATTTGTTAAGCAGCTCTGCTATTCACCTCCTCTGTAATGCAATAGATTACTATGGCGTGGGATACTTTTAGCTTTCCACCTTTAGGAGATCTGTGACTTGCCCGATAAACTGCAAGCAATGACTTCATTACATGCCTTTTAATCTTGTATGTGTTTTTTCATCAGGGTGTCCCAACATTCAGCTGGGCTGGAACTTGTTTAGCCTCATTGTGCTAACTGGGATCCACTCCTCCCTTTTTCTCCATTTCACATTTTAATTTAATAGTCATATTTACTGCTATGTTTATGTCTCATGGAGGCTTTTGATGCAGTTCAGCAGGAGGTGATGCTAATTTTAGCACAGTGTTTTTCTGGTAGTGTAGCTTGTCTAGACTCCAATGTAATGGGAAGTTTTCCCCTTATTGAGGACTGTTCTACATTTGCAAAGGCAGAGGCTGGCTTAGATGCTGAAATGTGAGAGCCCTTCTTTGTCTTATTACTTTTCTGTGATCCTCATTTCCGATATTCTTGTGCTGATTGGATTTTTTTGCAGTTCATTTATTTATTCTGTGGCTTATAAATAAGTCATATTTTCTTAAGTATGGATGACAAGCTTTTTCCATGGTCTGATTTTGATCTTAAGTGAATCATAACACTGTAGAAAAGTTGCTTTGCAAGTGATAATGCAGCTTGAAAAATGAGCAAAACATACTTTAAAAATATCTTCCACCTTAATGTCCATGTAGAACAGATACTCAAGGGTACAACCCAGTGAATTTGTGTGAGATCAGCTGTAATGTACAAACCTGCCACTTGTGGATTGGGAGAAATGATGTACTAAAGAGTTCATTGCTAGGAGCTGTGCATAAATACTAGATTCAGGTCAATAATATCTGCAGCTGTTATTGTGTATGGTATGGTGAATCCAAGAGGGTAGAGGATAAGAAGAAAACTAGAGCTGATAAAAGGAAATGTCTGACTAGCCTATGAAATTCATGGTCACAAGAGACCAAAGCAAAGATTTGCAACTAAAATTAAGGAGCCTAATTTTCAGTCAGAAAGGAGACTGACCCAGAAGTTGGAATGTGTTCTTCTCCATCACAGAGACAGAAGAGACTTTTTAACTATTTGTCCTGTTTCTTTTGCCAGTTTTCCCAGACCAAGGTAGATTTCTGTCTGCTTTCCAAAATCCTTTTGGCAGAGCTTCACAGAATTTTTCCTAGGTTTGCATTTAAATTCAGGTTTCTAAGCAATGCATCTTTCTCCCGTTCTTGGATCCCCTATAAACACTAAATCTTCCACAACCCTTAGATTCAGTAAAGATAAATTATTACACATAAAAATATAATTAAATTAATGCTCTCAGAACGTCTATGCTGAACAAAATTTAATAACAAGCACTTGAGGTATGACATTACCCCTGTAGAGTATAATGGTGTGTAAGATTGGTGGGTTGCAGCACAGTCCTCCAGGTGAAAACTCATTTAGAGGGCCATAAATGTCCTTCTGCTGTCTGCTTTGAAATGAGTCTTTTCCTTGTGCTGAAAGGTGATTGGGAAATGCCTTTCCATAAGATGTGGAGATATGGCAGGACCTACTGGCAGCCCTTCACAGGAATGTACCGTGAATGACAATTCTTATTGCCAATAATGGCTCTCCAGCTGATGTTGCCTGACAGACAAGGGGGCAATAAGAGAAAAGGTCAAACTTCTAATTCCTCAGTGCTGTATTTTCATATTGTGTGTGCTTGACTCAACAGTTTACATGTTTTTTCCACTAATAATATATATATATGCACACACAGATATATACAGGAAAATTTCCACTTGTGAAAAAATATATACAATACAATGAACTTTCATTGATTATTCTGACACATCATTCCCAAATGAAGAAATTATCTTTTGTCTTCTACTTTTCATGTTTGTTTATTGAAATGTGTTGAAATATTTATTATTTGTTTTGTATAGTAAATAATTTATACCACTGCACCATAAGTTTTATGTTCTTCTTTTGAAATCCAATATTTGTCAGCCCAAAATTTATTCTGATAGCCTATTTTTTTACTTTTTTTAAATTAAAAAATCTCTGTGTATATTTTCATTTTAAACTATAAAGAACTCTAAAAGAATGTGAGTGGTTAAGATATTTTAGAATATTTTGAAAGCAGCTGGTTTACTTTAAACATGAGTTATGGTTTTTGTTCTATTTCTTGTGTCTTTATCTCTAGGGTGGCTCTCACAACATCAGGAGGAGAATTTGATCTAGCAGGTTAGTTC
>VZTI01002386.1:0-27614 GCA_013397865.1 Struthidea cinerea | reverse complement strand
GCCTTGGACACTTCCAGGGATGGGGTATCCACAACTTCTCTGGGCAACAAATTGAGTGTATTCATTAGTAAATTTGTGATATAGTTACTGGAAGAAATCAGTGAGGCATTGTATGAACATGTCTAATGTGCATAAATATATATATATATATATGTATATACACATCTATAAAACTTGTCCACATTTATAGATACACTGTAATCATTTTCTCAGGTATCTGTTTTTAACACAACACAGTTAAGCTCCTGATTAGCAAACCTGACAACAGTTCTTCTTCCATATACTTTGTAGAGGCTGCCTCTAATCAGCATTGCATTTTAAATAATAAACAGCTCGACTAGCTAAAACACATTAATTTTTACATGATCTATTTTAAACAAGTGGGCATATGCAATTCACACTTTTTTAATAGCTTAGGATTTTGTCTAAGTGTTATGCAAAGACTGCTCTGTGACAGATCATCTGTGTTTACGGTATAAATTAGTGAGAGTGTTATGTTAGCCGTTATAATTATACCTTTGAAAGAGAAAATTGTGACAGATAAAATTGGGTACATTACAAAAAATGGGTTTAAATTCCTGATACAGTTGCATATTGCTAAATATCCAAAGGCTTACGCTTTTTTTTGTTCTTTATTTCTTTATTTTTTTTAGCAAGGAAGTTTTTGAAATAGAAAGCAGGGATTTAGGGGATTGTTAAAAATTATGTCTGCACTTAAAAATAATTTAAGGTTATATTCTCTACTGTGAGGTTGATGAGGTACTGGCACAGGTTGCCCACAGAAGTCGTGGGTGCCCCATCCCTGGAAGTTTTCAAGGCCGGCTGGATGTGTCCTTGAACAATCTGGTCTGGTGGAAGTTGCCCCTGCCCATGGCAGTGGGGTTGGAAAAAGAGGATCTTTAAAGTCCCTTCCAACCCAAACCATTCTATGATTCCATAATTATTCTATATTTGCTCATAAATATTGTCATGGAACATATGATACTACTATTGAGAGATAAAATTTGATTGTATTAACTTTTCCAAGATGCTATGGGCTCTATGCCATTATATTGAATTCTAGTTTACTCTGAGAGTAAGGTTTTTGATTGTATTGTGACTACTTAAATACTAAAGTGAAATGTTTTGTGAGCTGCACTCTGCCATTAGGTGATTATTTAGCTATTACTATAGGACATCTGCTCCAGGCTGGGTATATAACAGCTTAAAATCCTTCCATATATTAAGAAAACTCAAAAATATCCTTCTGCTTTAATTTTTTTTTCTCCCCCCCCTTTTTTTTTCAAAGGATAACCAGACAAAAAATTATTCTATGGGTATCATTATGCTTTTTTTTCTCACTGCTGACCAGGTCTGCAACTGAAACAACTTTGAGGGCACAATCAATTCTGGAAAGTCCTGAGTGAAGCTGTTATTTTGCTAAGAGCTGTGTGCTTGGCTTACCCCCAGTAGCATTTATGGGCTGATCCAAGCATCAGGGAGAGGTTTTGTACCAAGTTTCTGTTGACTGACTTCCTCAGGTTCATTAAAGTCTTCAAGAGAAGAAAAATGCAGTTGAAATTCAGATAGATTCTCTACGTATTTTTGTTGCTTTTGCACACTAAACACTGTCTTTCTTTAAAAACCATCTGCCTTTCACTCTTCTGTACCCAAAGCTGAAATAAGAATGATTATTTGCCCTATAGTATTTTCCGTTAGAAAAATTAAACACACTTTTTTTTTTTTACTCATTTCTATTTTGTCCTTTATTTTTACCAAATCCTTTAATAATCAGATTTCTTTGAGTTAAAAAGAATTTGCATTATCCTCTGGAAATAACTTTGCATCTCACAGGCTGTGCCTGTGCCATCTTTAAGGTGCCTGCTGGCGGAAATGTGTAGACACTTATGGAATAGCAGTGAAGGTAAATAGCTAAATACTATACCGTAAAAACAAGTAAAAGGAACATGTCAAAGTACCCATGTGATTAACCAACACAGCACATTTTAATAATTTTGTAAGAAAATGCTTCTAAGCTATTTCTGTTCTATATCAAGAACAATAGGTACATTGAATATTAACTTGAGTTACTGTGGCTGGAATTATTATACAGCAAATGCCATTAAATGTATATATATGCATTTGAAATCATAGCAAGATCTTCTGAAAACCTGAATAACACTAGGACACCTACACAGACATGACTGTAGTTTCCTGAGCTGTAAATCTTGGCCGCAAAGTGTCCTGTTTCTAAAAACTTTGATCATTTAAATGATCAGTTAAACAATAAACTTTTCTTTAAACACTCTTGATGAGGACTCAGCATATCTGTGCCACATTGTTCAAATGGATCTGAAGATTAAAAAATGCAGATGACAGCATTTCAGACCTACTGACAGCTGAGAGGAACTTTAACCTAATGTCCGAGCATGAAATCCTGATTCCATTGAGGCTCATAGCAAAATCCTACTGGCATTAGGAAAACTGGAATTTCTACCTTAGTGTGAATTCTCCATAAATAAAATGTATTTGGATACCCATTTCTTATATTCCTCTATATCTTAGGTATAGTAATTCAGAGATCTGGAAGTTCTGACTGTTTTTTTTTGAGGCAATAGATCTGCAAAACATTGGTTATGTTCAAAACATGAGAAATTTTGTACCTCAAAACATGAGGGTACACAAACACTGGCTTCACACAGGAGCACCTTTTAGACTAAATTTAGAGGGAAACAGTTGTGTTGTGAGAGAGGGATGCCCTTGAACCTGCTCAAGTATATATTTCCCTGTATAGACCCTACAGTACTGTGGCTGATCAGTCTCATATATCCCATTTGTTGTTGCACAGACACTACAGAGAAAAGAGAAAAGGGGACAAGCAATCACACTCAAAAACCATGATATGCATCTCCTCCGTGATACCAAACACTGAGGAATATTGTCTTTGTGTAAGCACATGAGCCAGCAAACCACACATACCTTCATGTCATGATTAGACGGAAAGGCTTCACCATATCGTGTGCAAATTCCAGCTCCCAACACAGTTTAATAATGTTGTCTTGAAAATCAGCTTTGATTAAAAATAAAATATGGTGTTCCTACTGTTTTGCTGAATTTGCCAATGCAGCAACATCTGCTGAAGCTGAGAAAAGCCAGAGCTGGAGCTCTATAAAACAGAATTGTAAAGTACTCTAACTACTTTTAATAAGTAAACATCTCTGAAACATGCTGCCCAAGAGGTGCTACAAATTGTTATTTCCTCTGGGAATTGAGAAAATAGGGCTGCTATTACTAAAGAAACATATTTTTCTGAGATTATGTCCTGAGGGTAGATCAAGGGTAAAGTTTCTCTTTTCTCAGATATTTTCCATCTGAGTTGGAGATATCACAGGAAAGTTGGCAAAGAGAGAAGACACAGAGATGTGTGAATAGACATGGATGTTGTCATGGAAAAAGCCCATGGCAGAAATTGGTACATACCCTGGTTTGTACCTTTACTTACGTTGCTTTTGTATCAATGAACTCCTAATGTCAATATTCCCTTAGGATTACTTTGAAAAGTAACATTAGAAATCCCAGCTCTAAATTTTTATACCTCTTTTATAGGACATCACATAAAAATGCAGATTTACAAAAGATTTATAATGTTCACAAGAAATTAATTTTCAGTAATTGTACAGTTTGTTATTAATATTTGCCATTAATCAGCCTATAAGTTTTTGTAACACAGATGATCAATAATCTATTTAAAATGCTTGCTAACAGAGGTCAATAGCACTCTTAATTAGATTTTGCTCACTAACAGTCATGAACTGAAACACATAATCTATATTTTCTCTTGTTATTCTTGAATAATCCCTGTTTCTAGTAACTGACAGTGTGATAAATTTTGCTGCTACTGAATACAACTCTGCCCATGTGTTTTGATAGCTGCAGCTAGGAATGATGTTGGAAAGTGAGGGAGGCAGAATTAATACAGTGATGCAGGCTGGAGAACACAGAGATGAGCAAACTCTCAAGTGAGATCAGATTTGAGGACGAAGGGAAAAGTCTGGGATGTGCACAGTTTGTGTCTGGGACTATACAGGTATTTTGGTTTGCTGCTGACAAAAAATAAGCTGAAATAATCTGGTTCATATTGCAGAGCTGGCAAAGTGAAGAGTGTGCTGCTGGGAGGCTGTATTTGACATTTTTTGCTTTTTATTTCCCTGATGCACTGTAAGATGCCAGGAAATTTACTGAAAACTAACAGATAAGCTTCTCTTTCAAGTCACAGGATATTCTTCACTTCCTCTAGAGACTGAATGTAAATAGGGATACTGAGATGTCCAAGGAACTTTTTAAATTGGTAATTGTTCCACTTCATGTCACTATAACAAAAAACCATTTTCAAGTTGTAGTCTATTTCCTGAGATGTATCATGGCACTTATCTAAAAAAAAACTCCCCAAAGAACCCACAAAAGCCCAACAAACCAAATAAAAAGCCATCAAAATTAAAATTAGAATTTAAATATAACAGGTTATGCTGTTGCCTGATAATCTCAAGAAAGAGAAAAGAGGAAAGTGTCTTCTGTCTTTATAAACCAATTCACTCTAGGAGTTTCCTGACTCACCATGAATCAAAAATCAGCTTCTGCCCATAAGTGACTTGCAAAAACGTTGTCTGAGTTTGGGAAATATGCTTATTCCATATAGGCTCCTTCTCCAGCCCAAAACCCACTGCTCTTCACAGCATGTTCTTACCAACAAACCTTGGTTGGCTCCACAGCCACCCAGCCATCCTTGTTTGGGACATCCACATCGGCCCCCTCGCATTCCGGGCTTCTACAGTGAGCTAAAACTGTTTTCAGCTGGTTTCACTTCAAGGTGTCCAGCGTGTTTTTGATAGAAATCACCATCTTTACTGTTGTAAGTAGTTCTGTGAACAGCCATCTCTAGGTTCTATGCAGGTCTGGCATTCACATGGTTGGCCAAAGCTCCAGTGCTATCAACAACAGCCAAGTTCCATTTCCAGTCCATGTTGCTCTTACCTTAAATCCTTACTAAAATGCTTATAAATGTCTTTGAAGAGAGAATGTCACTTGCCTTGTCTTTTCTTTAACACTATGAATAAATGAGGTTCCATTTCCCCCTTCATGTCCTAGCCTTATTTTTTAAAGTTTTATAATTTACAAGGAAAAATGGGGTAATGGAATAGAGAGTCATACATATAGATTATTATAAAGATCAGACTCCTGAGACTGAGAACAAAAAAAAAGGAAGCACTTGATGGTTACCACTCAAAAGTTATTAAGAGCATTATGAGCAAATATATTCTATATATCACTTACAAAGACAAAAATATAGAAGTTTGTTTAAAAATGAGTTTTATTTGAATTTGCCTGAAGATTTTTGAAGAATGATATTTAAAAAAAACTAATTTGAAAATAGAAGAGCCAATATGTTTCTTTAAAAGGGGAAAATGTTCTAATTTTCATTTCGGAGGTAGATTATGCAGACAGGTTAATTTAGAAAGACAATTTATCAAAGTCCTCAACATCTGGGCTGGAAATGAAAGGAGAAGAGAATTTCAGGAAGACAGATGCCGACTAATATTTGGGCTGCTGTATTAGGATTTTTGGTATCTCTATGCCACATCTTCAGGACAGTTATTCTCTGACAAATAGCAGTTAAAATAAATATCCTTGACATTTCAAGTGCATGGAAAATGTATTCTGTGGGTTGGATTCAGAAAAAGTGATAGCACATAAATCCAACCTGCAAAAATATCTCAGCCCTCATTTAGACTCAAAGAATGTCTTGGTTGAAAAGGACATTAAAGATCATTTAGTTCCATCTAGTCCAGTTTAAGACTATCTATTATTATTACTCATGCTTACAGTCCAGGTGTAGGCAGCAGGAGTTATAGGTATGGTATTCAGGTTTGCAAAACATCAGCAGCGTTTTGTGTTGCTTTCCTTTGTGCTTCCAGAGCATGCTCTGCCCTGGCTCACCAGCTGTCACTCGCTGATAGTCTGAGGCATTTTTGCATTATAAGGAGCTAAATGCTAAGTGCCATGATTTGAGATTTACCATTGTATCTGTCTCTTAGACATAACCCCACTAATAACACAGTCCTCAAATGTGAGTTTTAAAAACCAAGGTCAATTAGGAAAGCTACATTTTAAGTGGATTTTTTGTTGTTTTATTCCCAGTGAGAGGCTGTTGAATTGAAGCATATTTGCTTCCAGAGAAATCCTACCAAAGCAAAATTACAGTACTGCTCACTTTTAAATTTCACAGCAAAGTAGCACTTAAGGCTTATTGCAGTGCATTAGATTTAAAACCAATTAAGTACAATGCTAAATCAGTGTAAACCATATTTCTGAATTTATCTACAACATAATGAATAACATCTGCATCTGCAAAGAAAAGATTTACACTGAGCAGCAAAACAAAATGTGTTGACAATTTGAGCAGTTTTCATTCCCTTACGTCATATGTCTTCATTATTTGGTAAAGCTTCACTACAATCCTTCATTGTTAGAGTAGTAAAAGGGGAAAATATCCAAATGGCAACACATGGAGGTAGAATCTTCCTCAGTTGATTTCCTCTTCTCAGCAAAGGTACATCTTATTTACCTCAGGAGCTTTTCCAGTTTGAAACCTATTCAGGATTCGACAAGGAACAACATTCTTCAGGGGTGTTGGAGGATCAAGGGTTGTCTTCTGACCTCCGATGGACATTTCTACTACTGCCCTCTCCAGAAAACAGACTTTCAGTAAAGCTGACCCACTCCATTCCTCTCCCTAGATGATAACCCACAGAAAGTTCCATGAAGAGAACCAAAATGCTACAGTGCTCTTTAAGGGACCAAATAATATCTTCAACAGAGCTGAGCTTCCTTGCTAAGCCTGCCTGAAGTTTCATGTGTGACCTTTAACAAATAACTTATATACTGCTCTGGACACAGTTTGCACAAATCTGTTTTGCAGGCTTGATGGTTAAAACTTGCTGTCTTCTTATTCTCCACTCTTAAAAGAAAGTAGAAATATTGGTCCATTTTACCTTCTTGGCTTGTAATGTTTTTACCTCTATGTGTCTCCTTATTACAGACATGTACAGCACTCAGATCAAAGGAAGGGAGTTTCATCTGGGTGTCTGAGCCCTGCGATCCAGGATGAATTAATTCATATTTATGATGTTTTATTAGTGTCCTAACAATGCCACTATTTGTTGGTAGTGTACATATTATAATACACCACAAACCAGCAAAAGCTCCCACTGCTGCTGCACTTCAGCTTTCTGCAACATATTTCTTTGGGTAAAAGAGCAATTTTACTGCCATTTAGTTTTTAGTGTCTCTTATTTTGGAGAACATAGGAGAGCTGTTCTTAATGGTGAGAGGTTCTGTGAGAGAGAACTGTTGTCCACAGCGAGGTTACTAGTAAAAAAGTATTCAAAGGTTACCTCTGTATTTTAAGGAGTAGCCTTTTTTGTTCATAAAGCTGAATCCCAACCTCAAAGAGGATTTTTGTTAACAGTGTCCTTATTTATTTTCCAAATTGAGTCCTGCTCCTGTTGTTATGGACCTGTAAATCCTCTCATGCTTCTCAAAAATAGAGTGCTTGCTGGTAGTAATTGAGCTGCATGAAGATTGACAAAAATTGATGTGAAATTTTATTGTAAAGCTGAAATCCTTCATCCCTGATACTCTTACACTTGGAATTTCTAATCTTCAGGGCTTGGATGTAGCTCAAACTACACAGTGGGAGTTTGTGTTGTCTTGGCATGAAACAAAAAATGTAATGTCAACAGAGAGTTCATTTAGCAGTCTATTCCTCCTGAATGGTGTCCTGTTCTGAAAATACATAACCTAAGAAAAAAGTGATTATGGCACACCTGAAACATCAGGGGGGTTCTAAATGTGTAGGGTAACAGGTAGCATGGGGAGGGGTGGGGGGGAAGATTAAAAAAACTGCAAAGCCAAACAATGGAAGCAGCAGAAATTGAATTAAAAACACCCATAAAAGAGTGTGTTATCTACAGCCTGGTAATGATGCTAGTGCTGCAGGGAATGCTCTGCTCTACCTCTGAGTGATGGGAGATGGGGCTTTCAGCATAAGTCTACAACACCCAGCACAGCACTGGACAGACACCCCTATGTTTTCTACAGAAACCATTTCTGATCGTATTGGATGCTCACAGAAGTAGTGGCTCTGCAGCTTCCAGAGCTGCAGCTGCTATTTCTGCTCCATGTCCTGTTGTGCTACACAAATGTAACGGGATATTCACTTACCCCAGCTGGCACTGAATGGAATAGCCCAACCTTCCTATACCAAACCATTATGGACCAGCCATGGACCAGTCTGAGTGAAGAAAGCTCAATCTATACCAGTACAGCTTTGGTTCTGGTTCTCACACATCCCAGGAGCTCACTGATGTTGAAGAATTTATCCTGAAGAATATGGGGGAGTTTAACTCCATTTCACAAGTGAGCCAATGAGGCAAGTAAGGTTTCAGAGTAAATGTTAACACTTTTGTCTGTCTTGGAAGTAACATTCTTCCAAAATGTCAACTTAATGTTTTCCTCTTCTGGCGAATCTGTCATAAATATTCTGACTGACATGGCTGAAATGTGAACATTAGTGACCTTAATCCCGGTCTGTAGACTGATTTATGCCAAAGTATCCAAAATACCTGCCTGAGACCACTAGCTTTGATAACAGCTCTCTAGGGTACCTGTGTCCTTCTGGAACTGGAGCAAGAGGTCAGGAAGGATATTTCATAGCATCTAAAATGATGCTGAATGTCCATAATTTGGAAAACAGATCCTGTCTGTTGTATCCTAACTGAGTGTCTTGGGGTGACTAGGACACTGAGAAACCCCCCTGAGGAAGAAAAGGAGGATTATACTCAACAAGCTAAGCAACAAAATTTATCAATGAAACTTTGGGATGAGTTTTCTCACAAGACACTGCCATGGGAGCAAAAGCAGTCCCCCTTTTGAAGATGCTGTTTCAAGTGTTAACCCTGCTATAGTGGTTTGGGCTTTTTGCAGTGAAATCTTGTTTGGAAAACACACAAGGGGTCTGATGGCTTTCATGAAAAGAAATACTTTGTGTTTCTCCTCTGCAAATGGGCAGTCAGGCCACTGGTCAAAAAAAGCTGTTTCCTTCTGCACCCAAAAGGGTCCCCTGTGGCCTGTGAGCAGGCCTGGGTGTCTCTGCTAATTCATTTTCAGGCTTATTGATTCTTCCTTTGGTTTGAATGAGGACCAGGAATTTATTTTTTTTAGTGACTTTTCTTGAACTACACTGTGTTTTATACCTCTGGGGCTTAAGAATTGCTTCATTTACCAATATCAGGTAATTGCTACTGCAGCAGTTTGGTACCATAGAAATGAGCAGCTGGAAGGTATTGATGTCTTGATAAAAGGCTGTTATTTGTGTTAATTTTCCCTCCCTCATTTTCATTTTTGGCCAGCCAAACTTGGTATCATTTGCCATTGTTAATGGTTATGTTACCTGAAGCTGTTACAAAAGTCCATGCCAAGTTCATCCCAATGAATTGAGGAGTAATGTAGTTTTAATTTTAACTCCAATTATATGCAGGAAGATTAATTGTTGGGGGCAAATCCTTGTGTGGGGCCAAAAGGGAGTTATAAATCATTCAGTTAGATTATCAGATAATTTTCAGGCTCCTGTGGGTTTCAGAAAATGGACAAGAATAGCTTAAACCTGTCTCACAGAGAACTAGTAGCTTGTGATAAATTAGAATCTGTCTTTTTCCCCTCTCCAGCGATCTCTCTGGATGTGGGTGAAATGTCCACTAGTGCTAATTTAATTGCAAGTGGAACCCTCTGCTGCCTGCAAGTAATTCACATTTTCCAGGAGCAGATAATGACACTAGCAAAAGTGTCTCCTTGCTATCAGGTCATTTTATTTTTAAGTCAATGACAATGGAACTATTATGCACCAGCTGATGAGAGCTTAATTTGTTTAAGTATAGAAGAGGATTTATTAGCAGTAATATGTTAGTATTACTGTGGCCCTCTACTCATAGCTCTTACATATGCATTAGACAATTTCACCTAATCTAACAAAATGTAAACTAATCTAGCTAGATGCATAAGTATGGACCTCATTTTCCTTTCATGGAGACAAGTGTTAATTAGAAGACACTTACCAGACCTAAAGCAGAGTAACTTAGCAGAGAATCAGATCTCATATTTTTTGTATAATCTGAATATTGCATGATATGATCATGATTCTAAGCATAATTAGGGTCATGAAATATAACTAATTGCATCCACGAAAGTGAACTCTCCCCCTTCAGCAAGGCATACATCTGTGTCAGCTGCTAAACAGCAGCACTGCAGAGCATCTGTGACTCAGCCCCTCTCTATTACTGCACAAATGACTCATTTTCCCTCACTTAAATAGATATGAACTAGAAAGAACCCAGGAAAACATGGAAAAGTCGGGATGGGGCTGTGGTCACTCTCTTCCAGTTGTTCTGGGCCACTCCTCCCTCCTCCCTGTCTCCTTGTCCCAGCGTGGGCCTTTCCCTGGGCTGCAGTCCTCTGGGGAGAACATGGGACCAGCTGTGTCCAGCATTTGGAACAGGTTGAATACTCTTGCAGTGATGAAGAACTGTTGTCTCTTCTTGGTCATGCAAGAGGTATTTTGGAGGTTTAGCTTGTTTTTTTTATCCTGGTCCAAACTTTTATGACTGGAGCTCCTCTAACCTTCCTTGAGGTTTTCGTTCTGTTTTGTTTTTTGTTGTTGGTTTGTTTGTTTGCTTGTTTGTTTTTTAATAAAAGGGTGAATGAAAAGTGGGAAAATGGAGATCTGGGAGCATAGAAAGCTTTTGCAGACTTTCTCACTGTCTGGGTCATCAGAACTACAGATTTGAAAGGAAATTCTGGGCAGGTGAACAGTTTTAAATGTCACAGAGGTACTGAAAAAGGTACCAGCTACTCCAGAAGAGAGTGGATCCATGCATTTTGACAATTTATGTTTCCTGGAACTTGTTTAGTTCCACTTGTTTGAAATTTCATGGACTTTTTTAGGCAGAAGCCAACTTTGACATGACATTGTGAAACTCATTGTCTATTTTGATCTCAGTCCTCTGTTAAATTCTGAGCAGTTACAGCAATGATTAAAGTATACATATGCATTTATATAGCCATAAGAAACTAATCTTATGCAACTGTACATAAACATGCACTTTTGTTTATGAATATTCTATCCTGTGGTTTTCACCTCAGGATGAAGGTTTGTTTCAAGTGTTGAAAATCAGCTTCTGTTGGAACTGTTTTTGTTGAAAATCAACCCTGGAGAGGATACTTAGAAATCCCTGTGGCTGTTTTGTCACTCAACAGCAGATGACTGCTGCAGTATTGGGGGACACTTTGTGGTATAATTTGCTGTACACTGAAGGTGCCGAATTTACATTTATTCTTGTAAAACTGAGATCAGAATCTTTATCCAAATCCTCTTGTCAACTAATATTTTAGCCTTTTCAAAGATGCTTTTGAAGTTACATTGTTGTGTCTATTCAGTAAATAAAAGAGAAGTTCTTTATTCTGTGTTGTCATTTCTGTCTTTCACACAAAAGTAATTTAACAGAAAGGAATGAGGACAAGTAATGTCTTGCCAGGCTGCATTCCTAATCCTTTTTTTTTTATACAATGGATTTTAAAGAGCAGCATACTTATTCTGATGGAAAAAGGAGCAAAATTACTGAGTGATTTTTCTAGGTTTTCAAACTTTTGGGTATCAGAACATTTGCAAAATGCATAAAAATCAGATAGTGATTTCTACAGAAGTCATCAATTTGAAGAGTAAATTGTATGATGCGGTGTAATAAGCTTCTAGTTTTCACTTTTATTTGAAATGTTCAAGTGCAAAAGCAATACAGTTTAGTACAACATGGGTCTAATGATTTATTTTCAGAGGACAATTTGTTTGCCAGTTAAGCAAACAAGTGGATCAAATGAATAGATCTCTCTGCTCCAAATCATCTTGATAATGATTTAAATCATCTTGATTTAAATGTGTTCTCAGCTATAGATGGGTGTGGGTGAATATCAACATGAGAACCCTAATAAGATACTTTTTAGATAAAGGACAATATTCCATATTCATTTCATAGCCATCTTTTCTTGTTCTTTTTGCCTTTGCCAACGATTTCCTAATTCTGTCATGTAATCTTTGAAGTATCCAATTTCAAGTAGAGCGAGTAAAATTTTTACCTTTTAGAGATAAAATTAACATCAAAATCTCTATTCAAGTAGTCAGATAGATTTTTTTGGAAGCTGGGCTTCATATTCACATTAAAGCCCTCTCCTGAGAAGGTGTCCTTTGCCCTTAATCATTATCATTTATTAAAGTCCTTAAATATTAAGCATTTTGGGAATGAATATGTGGATGTGTGACTTCTACTTCACCCCAGAGTCACCGAGAACAAGTCTCCCTTCTTTTCAAAATAAACCAAATGGAAATAAATTTTAAAAGCTAATTGATCTTTTGTCTATAATGAGAAGTTACTGACCAGTTCAAAACAAATCTGCAGGCTGCAAAGACGAGTTGTTTGGAGGATTTCAAAGCTTTTCTCTGTTGAGGAACATGTTAGAACAATAATGCTTTGCATACTGGTTCCTTTTCTTAAAGCAGACTGGCCCGAGGAAAATAATAGTTCTGATACATCAAAGAATGATACAGTTCCCTGAGTGATGGTGACAGTTGGTAGCTCTTGGGACAAGCCAAGTCCATGATCCCCAAATCCAAGTTCAATTTCCTTTTCTTTTATTATGTTGATACTCCAGGCTAGATCATAATTTCTCCAACTTCTTTTTTTATTTCCTTTTCTTCCCAATTCAAAACCACACCTAACCACCTAAAATACCAAATAAAATTTATCTTAAACTAACTTACTTTAGTTATAGAACTAAAAGTCTGTGGACCATTTTCTGCACTGTGTTCATTCACATCCAAAATATTTTTCAGACATCAAATAAGAAAAAGGGATCTGAGCTGCTAGTACTTGATGTGTTTTTTTTTTTCTTTCTGTGTATATATATATACATATATATACGTGGACCACCCTTTGTTGTCAGGGCTCCATGAGTAACACAGTGACAAAACTGAAGTGGATTGTAACCCTTGAGACCTCCTCTCATGAATATCTCTCTGAATTGCTGCAATGAAATATGCTACCTAAAGATGTGCATTTGTTTTTAAATGTATATTCTATTCTAAAGAGCATGGAAACAGGTAAAAATAAATCAGGTTAAGGGTTTCATTCAGGTCCTTTGAATGTCTCAGTGCAGATGACAGATGTGTCACAGGTGACACAAAAGCTTGGTCTGAATTCTTGAATTCTGATTTTGTGTGTTATGCATTGTGTCAGTTGGCCAGTATTAGCTTTGTGTTTACTCCAACATTCATTTGTTTTGTTTTGTTTTGTTTTTTCCTGGGTTGTTTCAGGGTCAGTCTTGGTCAAGGTTGGTATTTCTTCCAAGAATGAGTTGCAAATAAGTGCAACTGGGAAAAAATTTTGTTGCTTCCTCCTTGTGAAATGCAGTCTGGGAATCCCAGTATGACAAAGTGCATAGGGGTAGAATAAAATTTCAGTGCTCTCTGTTTGGGCAGCATTCTTTGGATTGATTTATATATTCATAATCCTCTTTGGAACTGGGTGAAGTGTGGCATATGTCTAATAGAGGAAGATAGAATGTGAAAGCTTTTTAAGGGGATTAAAATGATGCACTAAAATGCTAGGAATTGCCACCAGCATAACTCTTATTTGCAAGCATTAGAATTTCACACTCAAGTCCATACTTCCTTGTGGGTGAAGGGAGTCATCCCTGATCCTGCTTAGGAAGCTCTGATACATGTTTAGGACTTCACTGAGTCATGACAGGACAGAAATGGTTCAGAAGCAATATCATGTGAGCCAATTGGGAAGTCCAGATTTCAAAAGCACAGAGCCACTGTATGAACATCTTTGGCCAATAAAAAGAGCGTGTTTGTTTGAGTATTTCTGCTTCATTAGTTTTAATGTGCATTCGCTCCAAGTTGTATCAATATCTGTAATCATTTGAACCCGGTGAGATGTACATCAAGGTGAGAGTTAAATATTGGAATGATGTGTCATTTTCTTTTGAAAATATACTGCTTAGATCTTCCTTCCTGAGAAGCTTTAAATACTTAAATGATGATGTTTACATAATTTTCTTTGGAAAACAAACAGATGAACAGAACAGACTTTTAATCTTCCCCCCCTCCCCCTGCTGCTATTCATCTTGAATGAAATAATTCTGCTTTCTCATTAGTAAGATGATACTCTTAGGCTATCCTCTTACCAATGCTTCTTAGTCTTCATTTATCCTCTTTCTGAACATTTAATCCTACGTTTAAAATAACAACAAACTGTGAAATTAATGGACATCATAGGAAACCTGTGCTTTTTCAAAATCCATGTATTTTGCACGATAGAGTATGTCATAGATCCTATGATTTGAAACAGGCAGATTAAAATTGTTATGGCTCTGGCTTCAATTTCATTTTTTTTTCAGTTCCATTCCATTCCACAAATCTCCTACTGGTTTAATTATTGTTTTCTTTCTAAATTCCTTCTGGTTTGTACATTATCCTTTTTCTTTTTGTTTGTTTCTCTTAAAAGGGAAAAGATAAAGTATAGAGGCAAAAGGATGCAGGATGCACTGTGAAGATTCCTCTTTGGTACAATTTAGATCTTTAGACAGCTCCTAGTTGCCAGCAAGAGTAAAATGTGTTAAAAAGTATTCCAGTGTAGACTGAGAAGTTTAAACTGATTAAAAAATAGCTAATAGAGCCTGGACCTAAACAGAGTGTTTGGATTTGATTCATTGGAATGGGCAGGAAGAGTTCATTATCATATATGCATGTACGCCAAAAGCAGAATTGGGCAGGTTGTTTTGTGGGGAATTTCTCAACGGAAGGTGGCTGCCTGCTTTACTCGTGAAATAGGAACATTTTTTTTCTTTCTGGTCTGTGCTGATGTAATCTCACCATTCACCTAAGATCAGTGGTGGAATTTGAAGTCCATTTTTTTCGTGAAGATTAATTAGAAAAAGGAGCAATTTCAGCCTTGAGATTTGAGGATCTGTCCACATCTTCAAAATAAGACACTTCCAGGCTGTGACTTAAAAAATTAGCTGTATAATATCAGTCTGTGAGCTGTGGTTAATCAGCTTTATTAATTCCCCTATGTGTTCACTGATGTAAAAAAAAAACCCAGCTGACCAAACTTTCATGATTGCTTTGTGTTGTGGATGTGTGTGGCACAGAGAGAAATGCAAAGTAAGAGTTGCCTAAGAGAGGAATGAGCAATCAAGGTGTGATTCTCATGTGAAGAATCCTGGAGTATTTTTTTTGGCCTTCAGCTGTGGCATCAGAAGGGTATAGCCTTCCTTGAGCCTTTCCCAATGTCCTGCATGTCAGATACTCCAGCTGTCTTTAGTTTAGTCTAGTGGATGATCTTAGTAGTGTCCATAGTCTACTTTGAAACTGAAGCTTAAGATGGAAGCCAAGCCAATAAATCTCACCCTGAGTTCTATACCATACTGACATTCTGATATAGTGAAGGCTAAAATCATAGCATGGCCAATACATATTTATTCCTTTTACTTCAGAAGGTGACTTTGAACTGTGTATTACAAAACACAACACAGCAGAATGTCTGAATGCCCTGGAGTCCCCAGCACAGGGAGGACATGGACCTGTTGGAGCGAGTCCAGAGGAGGTCCATGAAGAGATGGATGCAACTCTTCTGTGAGGAAAGGCTGAGAGAATTGGGATTGTTCAGCTGGAAAAGAGAAGGCTTTTGGGGTAAAAAATTAATTGTGGCCTTCCAGTATCTAAAGAGCCTACACAAACTATGGGGAAAGACTAATTAGAATATGTAGTGACAGGACAAAAGGGAATGGCTTCAAACTGAAAGAGGGAAGGTTTAGATTGGTTATTAGGACAAAATTCTTTACTGTGAGGGAAGTAAGGTACTGGAATAGGTTTCCCAGAGAAGTTGTGGATCCAGTCCCTGGATTCAAGGCCAGGTTGGATGGGGCTCTGAGCAACTTGGTTTAGTGGAAGGTGTCCCTGTACATAGCAGGGGAGTTTCAACTAGATGATGTTTATGGTCCCTTCCAATCCGAGGAAACCATTGCCTAGTTCTATGATTCTGATTCTATATGGGAATAAGAACTATTAAAGCCAAGAAATACTTTCATGAAAAATGCTTCTCAGCTTTCAGGAAAAGTTTTCAGGATCTTCATTTATATTTTTCAATTCTTTAACAAAAATACACAGATAAAATAAAACCAAATTATCCAAATTATAATAAATACCCACATGTTACTTGAAGACAAAAGGGAAAAGGGATTAAGAGGAAGTGAAAATTACTGTTTTGTTTTTTTCCTACAAACAAACAATAAATAAATAATATGCTTTAAGCAACATTTCTATTGGTAGTTCTTCTTGAAAACCAAAAAATTCAGATTTAAGGATAACATATGGATTTGTAACCAGAAATTCACAGCAAGCACATGACCTTTTTGTATCTACTGTGCTTGATGCTTTTATTATCTTTAAACATAGTTCATAGAAGCAACATAACCAGAAATTTCTGTGGAAACTCTGAGAGGTTTTGTCAAGGAACTTAAATAATATCTGTCATCATTTGAATTTTAGCTCACAAATTTCAAACTTAAAAAACCTTATTCTAGGAAGTATTTTGTTTGCTTGTTTTAGTGATAAAAATAAGCCTTGGAAGGATCTCAGCACTTTGTCAAGTTCCTACTTGTTCCCTAGGGCAGGATGAACAGTACGAGTGCTATTCCTGACAGTTGTTGTCTAACTTGTTCTTTAAGATGTGTAAGGAGAACTCCACGATAACCTCAGGGAGTTTATTTCAGCGTTTTATACTTCCTCTTAAAAGCTTTCTCCATGTATATTCCTGAATTACTCCTTCTTCAATTTAACCTCAGGCTTTTTTTATTCGCCATAGGCACATAAATGAGGATTTTTCTTCCTTCTGCAGCAGCAGACATTTTGAGAGTATTGACATAGCCTCTATCCAGTCTTCTTTCCCTTAAGTTAAACAGCTCCATCTATTTCAGTCTTTCCTGGTTGGGAATGATTAATAGTCCTTTGCTCCCCCAAACTAATTCACACCTAACTTGAAGAGTGAGGTTCAAAGTGGAAAACCTAGCTTAGCTGAGAGGAAATAACATACTATTAGTGGGAGATGTGGCTCTCTTGCTGACCACATTCTCCTTTGTGTCATCCAGTATTCTCTTAATGGACTGTTCACAGGTTATAACCAGATTTATGGGTGCTTATCAATTTATAGGATAATCTGTGTTTTCTTTTTTTTATTTATATAATAGTTATTAGGAAAGAGATCTGTTTTTATTTTACAACAAGAGAGACTTTTTGAAGAACTTTAAAATCCAAATTTTTGAGAGATCCTTTTGTTTCAAGGTTTCTGAATACACAAATCTGAAATATAAGAGGTCATAGTATTTTTGTTTATCAGTCTCCAGCCTTTCAAAGGTTACAGATTTTCATTCATTACATCACTCATGATGACATTGATGGAATGTTTGGCTTGCTGTACTTTCACATTCACTTTGGGAAGCTCTAACTATAAACTCAGGTCCCTAGGAACCTTGCCTTGCCTTGCCTTGCCTTGCCTTGCCTTGCCTTGCAATGACCTGTAAAAAAGACTAAGGAGTTACATGCATTTCATCTTTATATTCTTATTATTTGGATCACATGCACTCTCATAATTCTGAGGAAATCCTCAATAAAAGACTAAAATCTCCCCTCTCCAATGGTGGTGAAACAGAGCGTTAAAGATAATCCTGTCATATTCACAACTGTGGAAAAGTTTCCATTCTTCCTTTGCTATCCTACATGTGCAGAAAAAGTTGTACAGCATCCATCTTATCTTTTCAATAATTGTATTTTAAATTATGGTTATTTGTCAAATAGTCTTAAACCTGTAGCTGCAGATCTATAAGTACCATGACCTGTCTCCACTGGAAAGGGCTGATGTAATTAGAAAAAGGCCTATATCAATCACTGAGATAATGGGTGTTCTTTTTCTGTCCCTCTCTCCTTCTCTCTCTCTCATCATCAATTACCCTGACTATTTTAGACAAAATATCAGACAAACCTACTTTCTTTCAGCTACAGTGCTGTCGTTGCTATTAATGGAATTTCAGTTCTTCTGTTAGGCAAAAAGTTCCTATGCAGACTATTCTGTAACTGCCAGTTAAGGAAAGTCTAATCTGTGTAATCTCATACCATTAGCAACGGATTTAATAAGTGTGGTAAAAGTTGACATGTCTGGTATGGAGTGATTCTCCTGGAAATAGCTGTCGGAATAAAGAGTGTTTCCCTTTCAGTCTTCTTGGGGCTGATATTAAACATCATGGCTCAAAATGCTGATGGTAAGGTTAAAATAGCCTTTAATATTACTATTATTTCTAAAAATGCTTCCAAAGATGTTGAAAACAACAGTGCTAGAAAGGTATTGAATATCTCCCACTATCAACAGGAGATGTCCTACTATCAGTAGTTACCAGAAACGACTCTTCAACAAATATCTTTCATAAATTGGTCCTTAGAAGACAATTCAAAAAAACCCCAAAAACCAAAAAACAATGTGGCAGCAAAATGAAAGTATGTAGAACTAAAGCTTTTGCAGAATAATGAAAAATTTAAGTATAAATCAAAACATGGTCTTAAGCATGCTTAAATTTAAGCATGTTTGTCCACAGCTGTGGAGAAAATTATCTGGCTTTTCAAATTTTCTCTTTCAAATCATATCCCTGATAACATGAGTGGGAGTAAACAGGACTGTGCTGAGCAATTTTGATTATGCACGTTTGACTTCTTTGAGAACTGGGCCTTGCTGCAAGATAAAAAAGGAAAACCTACTGCAGGAAATTATCAGCTCTCCTGACTATCAAAGGCCAAATAATTTCACTCTGGATTTCCCCTATCAAGCCAAACCACATACAGATAGATGTCTTACCATTTTTAAAAGAACACAAAACAAATGCCACACAGTTTCTGTAATGATTGTAGCACAGCGAAAAATGCTTTGCCTAAAAGTTAACATGACAACAGCCTAGTGAAATAAAAATCCTTGTCAAGGCTTCCTTTAAAATGTGAGAACATTTGAATGTATGACTACTAGAGTAGATTTAAGCTCTAGTATATTCTGTGGGTTAAGCCCCTGCAGACTGGCCATGGCAGGAGAGACAGCTTGCATAGAGGTAGCCCAGAAAACAAAGAAAGAATTGCATGCAAGAGTTCTTCAGATAGAAATGGTGTCTCCCAGGTGGATAAGAGGCTTAGAGGCTTCAACTTACCAACTTCTCTCTAAATTCAAAGTACTGCCAGCAGTCAGACATTTGCAGATCAAGAAAATAAAACAGTTGATGATTTGTCACTCTCCTCACCCATATTTACTTTTTTCACACAAATGCTCTTAGGATTTGTATTGATTCTGGGATTATGTTCATACAATGACGTTGTTTAAACAAAGGCACAAGGAAACATTTTCTTCAGATAGATTTTCTTTTTGCTGAGATCAGGCAAATAAATAAAAGTTTCCCTACTTTTCTCTGGCTTGAGTTGTCAGCTCTTCAATAACAGAGGTGATAGATACCTTTAGCCTGTTGGCCTGTGTTGACTCCAATGGAGAGCCAAAACAATCTTTGACAATGATATAGGTTTATTCTTCACTCTCTCAGAGCAAGTGTCCTAGGGCTGCATCATTTTTCACGAGTGATTTACTCATTGGTGAAGCAATGCTTGACCTTGCTACAGTTCTTATCTTTTGAAAATATTCTGCATTGGTAGGAACCTTTCCAGGTATGCAGAGAAATGAAAAAGGTTAAAAAAAGCTTGCAACAGAAGGCTTCTGAACCTCAGCATTTCAACATTTACCAGGCAACTGCTGCTTAACACTTCCTGATAATGAGCACATTCGTTATCAAACTGCACAAAGGACACCTTATAAAACATGCTGAAGATGTGTCAGAAATTTGCAATTTGTGACTTGGCCTATTGACCTTATCTCTCTAGGATGTTTTAAACATTTTAGCCGAGATCAGTGCTATTGCTGGCAAATGGATTAATACAAAACTATTTCTCATTTTGTTACTGCTAAATGTTACCTTTATTCATATGACATATAGTTACCTTCAAAAAGAATGCAAAATTGATAAAGATTTGGAAGTTCTGTGTCTCTCTCTTAAAATCTGTGTGTATATGTGTCTGTATATGTCTTCATGTGTTTCTGCAGCATCTGCTGACATTTAATGGGCTATAAAAACTCCAGCTTTCTTCAATGAAAAGAAATAAGCCAAAGGGAAGCATTCAGTGATTTCAACCTAGCTCATACTGATATTTTTCATTGAAAAAGATATTAATAGCAGTTTCTCAGGACCACAGTACAACTGGAGTTTGGATTCATTTAACCGTGCATCTGAATTTCCCAGCTTGTCTTCATCTTAAAAACAAGGGCAGTGGAAGACTTTGATTTGAACATCCCCTGGAAGAATTCAGTGATTTTGTGACTGTTGAGAACAATATTGGCTGTAACCTTAAGCCTTGAAGTTAGAAGACACCTGCCTGGTGAAGTCATTTCCTGCTTACTGGAAAAGGGCATTTCTAATAAATTCCACTCCTGCTCCTTGCTCCCTCTCAGCACAGAAAATGTTCTTGCCTACATTTTTATAATGGTTTATTAATGCACTTTGACTCTGGATATTGGAGTGTTTTAATATCGCTTGATTTGAGTGCTGCTTTTTACACTTTTGATTATAATAGCATCCTACTTGATCATGTCTAATGTTCTCTGGGATTAACTAGACCTACATTTTGAGTTCATTTCCATCTTACTTGTTCAACACATCAGGTTTTTGGTTTTTTTTTGGTTTTTGGTTTTTTGGTTTTTTTATGGTTGGTTGGTTTTTTTTGGTGGGGGGTTGTGTTGTTTTGATGGTTTTTGTTTTTCTTTTCCATTAGGAGAGCTTTTTTGGTCTCTGTACTCAGAAGATATTTATGGGCAGGTTCTTTCACCAATTCAGTTCTGATAAGTTGGTTTCTGCACAACAGTGGCTGAAAGAAGAGGAATATATGTCTCTTTTTACATGATTCCCTCTTGATATCTCACTTTGAGTACACGAACTTCAACAACCATATGGTTTTATTTTGCATAGTTATATGATACATCAGCCAAACTGATATTCTACTTTGTGTGTCATGACTACTTGAATATATTTTTGTGAAATGCAAGTGGCAAGAACCACAGAACACCAAGGGTATAAAAATTTTCCCAGTAATTTCTAAGAAAAAAATCGATCTTCACAAAAAAATCCTGAGAACTAGGAAATAAAAGAGAGCTGAAAAGAAAAGGGAATCTTTCCAAGACTGAGGATTATGATGAGTGAGACAGCAGGAAACAAAGGTTTCATAAAGAGGAAAGGGCAGTATATCACACCTGATACACAGGTGACAAGAATATAGAGGGAGAGGCTTTTCTAACAGGTGGATCATAGCCACGTCTTCATGTCAGGAATGAGAGACAGTGCTTGTGCTTCGACTCAGGCCAAAAGACTAAGGGAGGGAAAACTGGGCACTCCTATTGTCAGGCAAATAGATGGCTTATTGCAGTCCAGAACCCTGTAGGATGAGTCCAAGCCCTCTACCCTGGTTGTCTATATCATAGAATCATAGGATGGTTTGGGTTGGAAAATACCTTAAAGATCACCTAGACCCCCTGCCATGGACAGGGACCCATTCCACTAGACCATGTTGCTCCAAGCCCCATCCAGCCTTGAACACTCCAGGGATGAGACAAGAACCTGTTCCAGTGCCTCATCACCCTCATAGTAATGAATTTCTGTCTAATATCTAATCTAAACCTGTCCTTCAGCTTAAGGGCATTTCCCCTTGTCCCACCACTACATGTAGTTGTCAAAAGTCCCTCTCCAGCTCTCTTGTGGCCTCTTCAGGTACTAGAAAGTGGCATAAGTTCTCCCCAGAGCCATCTATTTTCCAGGCTGAACAAACCCAGCTCTTTCAGCCTGGTACCATAAGGGAAATGCTCCAGTCCTCTGGTCATCTTCATGATCCTCCTCTGGACTCTCTCCAACACTTCCATGCCCTTCCTATGTTGGGGGCCTCAGAGTGGGATGCAGTACTTGGTTTCATTGAACTCCATGACGTTCACACAGTCCCACCTCTCAAGCTGTCAATATGCCTCTGGATGGCAACCCTTCCATCCAGAGTGTTGGCTGCACCACACAATTTGGTGTTACCCTCAAACTGGCTGAGGGTACACTCGATCCCACTGTCCATGTCACCAGCAAAGATATCAAACATCACTGGGCCCAACACCGATCCCCAAGGAATGCCACTTGTCACCTGTCTCCACCTGGACATTGGCATGTTGACAGCCCCTCTTTGAGTGCAACTATCCACCAGTTCCTAATCCACTGAGTGGTCATCTGTCTCTCCATGTTAGAGACAAGAATGTCATGTGGGACAATGTCAAATGCAAATCCAGGCAGATGATGTCAGTTTTCCTTATCTACCTATGATGTAACCCTATCAGATGATTTTTCCAGAAATAATATGAGTAGGATAAGGAGAAGGAAATTAATGATTTCCAAAGGGGTGTTAAAATAGAGTATACTTTGGTTTGGGTTTTAAATAAATAAGGAGGTAAAGGATTTTAATAAAAGGAGTATGAAATTAATCAAATACCATATAGTAGAAAATTGAAATTACGTGCTTTAAGCACGTAAAAATAATCTAAAAGTGTCAAGTCCCTTTAAAAGTTATGCCATGAAACAACTTTCAGTTCAAAGAAAGGGATCAATAGACAAAAGGCAAGCAAGTGTTATGGTCCGATTATAAGAGATGCCTGTGCCTGAATTAAGGTGCAAATGAGACAATATGCGAAAGTCAATAGTACAAATTTTATTTAACAATAAATGTGAGATAGAGACCTAGAAAGAAATGGGGGGAAGAGGAAGGAAGAGAGAGAGAGTGACAGCATGAGAGAGATTAAGTAGAAAAATATCACCACCATGAGGATTCCTGTGATGTCCTGCTGGCCCTTCTTCACCCTGGTTTTCTTGGTGATGGGGTTCCCTGAGTCATTCTTCTGGAGGTACCACTTTTATACAGTCCATGTCCTGGATACCCACAGGGTATAGATGCTGTTCACATAACTTGGGGTAGCATGTGTGTAAATCTATGTAAATGTGTGAGGAGAGGTGACTATGGAAAGTAGGAGGGGATGAAACACAGTCACAACATGGGACAGAGAGTTGATTGCACTTGGCCACCCATATGTGTTCACACACAAGCAGATTTCAACACTAGAATTGTGGAGCTAAGGGTCTGAGGGGCTTTGATGCATCTGTGTGGAACAACGGGATCTTCCCCATGGCAAAAGAGTGAAGAGGTGGAAGAATGTATCTAAATGTCTCCTGTGTTTTTGAAAACTATTCTGTTTTTGTTTCCTCAGGCTGCCCAGTGAAACCTGCTTGATCAGAGCAGTCATGTGTGAGATTTTCCACAGATTACTCTTGTGACTGTTTCTCTCTCAGGATTTCTAATTCAAAGATGAACCGAAATTAGGAGATTAAATAAGTGTAAATTTTCCTTTCGGTTTGAAGACGTGGTTAATAGTCCACTAATTAATTAGATTTGTTCTTAAGCACCTCTGATCTCCACTGTCCTCTTCAGTTTCTAGGTGGCCCAGAAAACAATGTTTATGTCTTAAGCTGCCACTTGCTGAGTGAGAAAGGCTTTTGGCAGCACAATAGCAGATTAATTTACTGCAGTATTTTCTAGCTTTGCTATTTGCAAGGATAATGTGCAAGGAAATAGTGCAATATGCAGTAGCTTGTGTCCTTCGGAGACATTGCTTAGTCCGTTCCACTAATGATTTATGCTACTTCCTAATGAATGCTGAATCTTCTGGATGCATTCACTGGATAAAATACATCACCCTGGTTTTTTTGGCAAAGTTGACTCTGAAAGACAGACATTGTTTTAACAATTAGGTCTGAAGTTTTGCAAGACCCAGTTTCCTTTCATTTTGGGCTTACTGTGTGTCTGATAAGCTTTTTCTCAAAATGGGAATTCTTATTTTCTTCCTTTCAGATGCGTTCCGTACAGAGTGGAACAAAGCAGAGGTCCAGCTAAAGCTTTCCTCAGGAAAAGTGTGAATTTGAGTTTCCTATCCACAACAGTTCGTTTTCACAAGATATTTAGGAATACAGCATATTAGTGGATATTTTCTCTGGTTGCATTTGGCAGAATTTGGACAAGGAGATCAGAAGCCAATGGGAACTGATGGAAAAAGAGAATAGGTCTGGTTTCCTTAGGAAATCAGTCTAAAAATTTCTCTGAACTGCCTTTTCATTAAAGCTCTATGTTAGATTACCCTAGCAAGGGAATGAACTTGTTTATTTTCAGAACTTCTTGTAGAAAATGTTTTCAAACAGAATATATCATCTGCCTCATAGCCCCCTTTACCTTCTGGTTTAGGATAATTACAACTAAATATCTTGGGCCTGGCTGAGATGGAGTAAACTTTCCCCGTGGGTGCCCTCATAGTGCTGTGCTGTGCTGTGCACTGGTGGCTACAAAGCTGTTGATGTCACACTGGTGTTTTGGCTCCTGCTGAGCAGAGCTGGCACAGCACCAGCGCTGTCTCTCCAACATTTCTCCCTCCACCCATTTGGCTGGGGGTGGGAGAGATCTTGGGAAGGGACACAGCCAAGTCTTCTGACCCAAAGGATGTCCCAAATCATATGGTGTCTGCTGACAAATAAAACCTAAGAGAAAGGAGGTGGAGAGTGGAATTTATTACTGTGTTTGTCTACCAAAGAAATCACAATGAGTTCTTGAGCCCTGCTTCCCTGGAAGTGGCTGAGCTTTACTTGCTGATGGGAAGCAGAGAACAAATCTTTTGTTTTCCTTTGCTTCCATGCATGGCCTTTGCTTTTGCTTCATTAAACTGCCTTCATCTTGACCAATGAGCTTGTTTTCAACTTATTCCCTCCCTCCCTCCCTCCCATCCTGTTGAGGAGGGGGGTGATAAAGTGGCTTGGTAGGTACATGGTGTCCAGCCAAGGTCAACTCACCACAGTAACTGAAAAGTAAGGTAGATATAAAGCAGCCCTTACAGAGCTCAGTAAGAACTGGCCTTCCCACTATTTCCATCTTACTTTGGAGGAATGTGTGAAAGCTATGTGTTAAATCAGGATATAACTGTGGATTTGTCATATATCAGAAGAAAAACCACAAGAAAAGTGATAGTAAGGAAAAGCCTCAGAATATTATGCCTGTTATATGCATAGTTAGATATCTTAAGTGTGATATACAGAAACACAATGAAGAGACACACGAGCTGCATGTCAACTTATGGGGTTCAAGTTTTGACCAAACAAATAAACTTGCTAGAAATTGCAGTTTCATGGAGGTCTTGACTTTGCAACTTAACAGCTTGTGACAAATAAAACCATTTGGAGTGGTTTTCTTACTTGAACCAGGCATTTTTAAAGTAGAAACACTAAGTGTCTTTTTCAGGCGAAAAAATCAAGTACCTGAATTACTGCTAGCCTGTAGGAATTGCCCTTCCCTTCCCTTCCCTTCCCTTCCCTTCCCTTCCCTTCCCTTCCCTTCCCTTCCCTTCCCTTCCCTTCCCTTCCCTTCCCTTCCCTTCCCTTCCCTTCCCTTCCCTTCCCTTCCCTTCCCTTCCCTTCCCTTCCCTTCCCTTCCCTTCCCTTCCCTTCCCTTCCCTTCCCCAAAAATAAGAACAGCTTGGAAGATTTTTGAAGTATCTTGGAAGGAAATAAATATGAAGAACACAAATTACTTAATGTAATTAAATGAGTAAAAACAGCAGCGAAAAGAGTTCAGCAGAGGAACGTTCTCCTTGACCATATTATTACAGAATTTGCGAAGGAACTTAACTGATCTCTGTTTAAAATACATGGCAAAGAATTTTCCTATTAGAAATATAGATTAAAAAAAAACCAACCAAACAAACAAAAAGGAAATTTTTATTAATATTTAAATATTACAGGGAAAATAATGTAATTTGGAAGTTACACGGTTAAAAGACCTTGAAAACCTTGTGTTGAAATAATAGTTTTCTTTTTATACAAATTTCTCAGTGATGTAGCATCTGGTGCCAGAACAGGATCCTTTCTCTCCTCCTTGTGTAATGTCTGAAATTTGGACATTGTCTCCAGTACTTCCCTGTGAGTCCATGTCCGATGTGGGCAGGGCAGAGAACATAACCAAACTGTGCTCCAAACACAGCAGACTTGTCTCACAAATACAGATCACATGAGAAGATTTGCTTGCTTACATTACACCTAAAAGCCTTGAGCAAAACAGGTTAAAGCAAGACATAACATCAAGAAAACTGAAAATCAGAAAAGACAGAACATCATCCCCATTTTACAGTCTGAAGACAGAGAAATTAAATTGTTTGTGGTCAAATGAGGGCAGAGAGGACACCTTTGGCAGAGGTAGAAATAAAATCACAGATCACTCTCTTAAGCATTAGATTAGCCTTTCCTCCTGGCTTTTACTTAAATCCATTTGACAGCAACTGACTCAATTATTCTTTGTGATTAATTTCCTGAATTTGCCGGCTTTTGTCCATTTATTTTGCTGTTCGTGTCCTGTTTTCAGACCAATCCCAGTGCCCATAATGTATTTTTATTAGCATCACATAAATAGCTTCATTCAGTAATGCTGAGGGAGTGGATGGCAATTTAGTAGGAGACAATTAACAAAAGGCAGGAGCTATCAACCTAGCAGGTGATACAGTGATGTCTTCTCTACTGTGCAGGTTTGTTGTGCAATGATAAAACTAAATCAAAGGCAAAGAATAAGTACTTCTGCATAAATATTTATGTTCTTTACATATGTATTTAGCTTTGCATATGTGTACATAATCCCTGTCTATTCATCAGAAATAGGAGAATCCATCTCTTTATTGTGCCAACAGCTCAAAGCCTGTGTGGCTAACAGCTTCTTGTTTAAACAAGGTCATATTGCGGAGTTGTACAACACATCAGCCGATGGTGGTGGAACAAACAGTTTGCACTAGCACATGTATGAACTTGCACTTGATAGGTTCAAGTTTCCCATGATAACCTGCAGTAATATTTTTTTCTCTTTGAGAATCTTTGAAAAAGACAAAAGGGCACCTAACTTGGATGAGTGTCTTGCACATTTCTTAAGGTTCCTGCCAACTGAGGATGTATGCATGGAATATTTGACCATCAAACATGAAACTGGATTGACAAAATTATTCAAATTCTTTATTTTCCAAATCAGAAAAAAAGAAGAAGTACTCTGATTGTGATTGTACTAACTTAGACTTCTAATTTTTTTTCTTTTTTTTACTTGGGAGACTGAGAGCACTGATTTGTTTAAGTTGACTGTGAGGTTGTAAGGGTTGTGTACACACCTTTGCAAGGAGACACCCTGCTCTTGTAAAGTCCTTTCCATCATTGCCAGTGCAAAATTTCCTTCCTCTTTTCTTTTC
>VZTI01002385.1:438953-610297 GCA_013397865.1 Struthidea cinerea | reverse complement strand
TCTTAATCCCAGGGTCGTGGGTTTGTGCCCCACGTTGGACAAATTTGGAGGAGAATATCCTCTGATAGAAGTCAGGTTGCAACCACCCCTCCCCCCAGGTTCGGGAAAAAATTTCCTCAAAGGGAAGTGAAAGAGATAACAAGCTATTTATTTAACAAACACACAGGTGGGGAATAATAATGCTAAATAATGAGATCTCTCTCTCTGTGGAGAGAAAATTTGAGAAGATTTCAGAGGTCTGTAGGTGTGGTCTCTCTCCTTCTCAGAGCTGGTCGGCGAGGGACCACCCCCCCGGGCCTCCGGGAAAATTCTCTTGATGTGTTCAGATGTTGTTGAAACAGTCCAGAAGAGAAGAACAAAAAAACCCAAAAATCCTAGGAAAACGAAATTCAACCCTCCGTCTCTCACTGGGAGAAAAAGAGCTGGAAACAAACAAAAAAAAAAAAACCAAGGGTACCGCAGAAACAGAGGAGCGTATCTCCGTGTCCTTGAAACAACTGCTTTGAAACGTTTTTTGTTTTCTGTCCCTCTCAGGCTCAGTTTAAAGACACAGAAAAGATTGGTGGGCATAGGGTAGCGATAGGGGATACACATCATAAAGTCATCCCAAGACAAGGCCAAAGACTTACTAGCTAATAAACAGGGATGAGTTGAAATCTGCCCATGAAAGATTTCAAATTTCTGCATATCTGATCCTCTTGTTTACTTGGTGGATATAGGCGGTCAAAGGTAAGTGCATGCATTAGAGATGTTGGTTGATGCTGGCCAGTTGTGGGCAGATCTGCAGAACTCAGCAAAGAATCTGCTTTGTGTCTGACTACCCTCAGAGAAGCCAAGTGATTTCCAAGGGGATCATCTCCTGAAGAGTGGCTGCAGAAGTCTACCATGAGGAAGTCTCAGATTCTAATATATGAAAGTCTGACAAGAATAAACCCATTTCCTGTGTTTTAAAGCTTATTTTGTTTTTAAAATCATACAATGTATTTAAAAGAAAATTATTTTAGGAGAAAAAAAGCAGTCATACTGTAATTGTTGGTTCTAAAAAGAATCAGCAAAATGAAAATGTATCAGATTATATTTCTGAACTAATTAACACCGGCAGTTGAAATTTTGCACTGTTTGCAGTACTGGTTTAGTAAAAATAATACTATTGCTTCCGTATTGAGTGTTACAGGAACATATACCAGTGTATGTGAAGTGTCCTGAGATCAAAGCTGTTTTTTTCTTGTCTTTGTTCACACGCTGGCCACTCCCCAGCCCCAGCATTTCATTGGAGACTTCTGATGGTACCTGCAGCGGGTCACAGCACAGTGCTTTTGCTTTGTTTGCATGGCTTTTTATGCCTGTTCTGAGCTTTGTGTACTCTTTGGCTTTCCTGAATAACATGTGGAGAAATGCTTTCCTCAGAGTGTGGAGGAAAGCCTTTGGGATTCAACAGATGAGGTACTTGATGGTTGATGCATCTGGTGCTGCATTCATGTCCTGCAGAGATACTGAGATTATATAAAGGAATAGTCATCTGGGAAGTCTGTTGGTGCATTTGCATTGGGTTTTGGGGTGGATCAAGAGAATGTTTTTCATGTGCACCTCATAATCATCTGTCCTCGCTATGCTTTCATTTGCATCCTGGAGCAGTCTCGCTCTGATTTCCTGAACTGAATTCATGTTGGATGAAACTAAAGCAGAAGCAGTGCTTCAGGATTACACCTCTGTGGCGCAATCCGTAATTGGCAGCCATTCCACAGGATCAGAGTAGAGCAAATGCAGAGTAAAACTCCAGAAAATCCAGCACTAAATTACTTCATTCTATAAATCCATTCCTTTTGAGCTGCATTACTTGCAAGACCACTGACATGAGGGTCTATAAATGTCATGGCTGTGTGGGCTGTTTGTTTTTATACCTCCACAAAAATGTTTGGGTAGAAATATTTAATTGCTTGGTTGGTATTTTTGGCCTATATTGTTTTCACATTTGCTGCTTCTGAGACTGTAAAATATTGTCAGATCCAGATGTGAGCACTATGCAGTTGCTGGCAGCCTACCTTTGCTCCAGAGCAGCTGAGGCCTGGGGCAGAGCTTCTGGACTCTGTATTTTATGTAGCAGCCCTGAACCCATTTTCCCCCAGCAAAACTCCTGACTGCTGCACTTAGCTTCTCATCTGTTATTCTAAATATGCAGAGTGGACTGTCACTGTGTTATTTGGAAACTAGGCAGTTATCTTATTTCTTTACAATTCAACTGGCTAAATATTTTTATTTTAAACTTTATTCCAGAATTATTTTTATTGAATTCTTATGGCATTTTTTTCTTTCTCCTTCAATAGATACATTCTCAGGACTGGATGCAGATGTGACAGCAACTCCAGAGGCATATGTGATATATGATGATGGTACTGTTTAACTGTAGAAGTCTATTGCAAGTGTCATGTTGCTTTTTTCTCTGTCTTCTTTCTTTGGAGTTAGCTTCAAGGAGGCAGATTGGTAAATAGGAGCTTAAGCAAGCGGTGGTGAGCTGGAAAACAGTTCTGCATCCCATGTGAAGAGAAAGGGTGCAAACCCACCTGTTTCTGGACATAGAAGTCCCTTTCTATCAGTCCTACTATCTAACAGGAGCCTATTGAGGAAATAAATTGCTTTTCAATTGTGTCATATAGACACTGCATGAGTTCTGGATTCACACTCTGCTACAACTTCTAACTCCAGTCCAGTCAAAGTCAATTACCTTCTCTAAAATACAAAATCCAAATAACATTTGAGCCCTGGAAGCTTGAAGTACCTTAGTGAGTTGGTTTTTTTTAATGTGTAGTCTATATTTAGACAACTAAGCGTGCCCATACTGAATGAGATCACCTACATAGAAAATAACTAATCAGCTTAATTCATGTAGAATTTAAATCAAAGAGATTTAAAATCAGATGAAAGAGAAAGAGGGAGATATTTTTTTAGAGTTGTATTCATGCCTTCTTGATACTCTAATCAAGGACATACAAAACTTAGCTGAAGAGGAAGCTTCAAGTCATAGCATTTAATTGTAAGTTTGCATAGGGAATGCAAATTCTCAATTATTGGTACAGCATTCGCTTTCTGCCATCAGTGATATCTGATGTTCTACTCCTTTTAATGCTCAAATTCCTGCTCCTACCCCCGCATATGAAAGTGGGTAAGTACAGACCTCAGTTAAACAAAAAGCTTTTTAGTAGAATTTATGGCTCTAGAACAATGAAAGTTTTTTTTATTTGTGGTTGTAGTGCTGGGACCTTAAGTCTAACCAACAGCAGGAAAACATTTAAAAAGAGAGTGCAGCAGCTGAGTGGAAGATAACATAGACATTTGTTCTTTTAATTCCAACCACTTCATACTGAGACTGACATTTAGAACGTGGGGAGGAGGGGATGAACTAGAAACTGCACAAGACACACATCCCATGTTCCCTACATCTCCATGGATGCAGAATATCCTCAGTGCACAGGTCTTTTGCCAGGCATCCCCTTAGGTACAGGTTACCTGCAGAAAGCATACACTTTAGCAGTTTAAGCACAGAACAATCAAAGACATGAGCTGAGTTCCCCAGCCTGCGTGAGGTCATGGCAGGGATGCCAAATGCTACATTCCCTTCGTTTTGTGTGCCAGTCAGGTAGCACAGTAGCTTTTCAAAGAGCACTGAATTTAATAGGACTGAACATCAGGAGATTCATGTGGGGCAGTTTGCCTTCCTTCATGGCCCTGGAGGGACCACAAATGGCAAGTACTGGACTCCACATCTCTCCAGTCGCAGGAGGGTTTGAGAGAGGTATGAACCACGTCTAGGGCTTTAGAATTGCAACACAGTTTTCTTAAAAACTTGGTTTTTTTCTCTCCCTTATCTCCTTCCTTTGGCATCTGAGGGCTTTGGCCAGGGATTCAATTACTGTGCCATCATCTCTTGGGGGTTGTGAGAGGAGGTGGCAGATGCACATTCAGGATATTGCTGTACAAATACATTTGTTAATTGTCATCTCGTTTAACTGTGTGACTGAGGTCTAAATCAGCAATGACATGAGTATTCTGAGGTGAAGACTTTGTGCTCACTGTCCATCAGTTTGGTAGAAACCATTGCAAGGCTGAGGTGTGACCAGCCTCGACAAAGAGGCCTGTAAGGAGTGTGCAGTAGCCAGGGCAGGGTGTGTGGCCCTCCTTTGGGACTGCGACAGAAATGTTTCCCTTCTCATAGGTAAGCCAAAATTAGATGAAGCATGCTAACATTTTCATCTTATGTTTCCTCTGAAGACTATGAGTTTTTTGAGAGCACTTTGCCTCCAACCACCACCACCACTGTCACCACCACCACCACTGCTTCTACGACGACAGAATTGGAGGTTGTCTATCCAGAGACCAGTGTTGTTGGCACTGGCCCTGTGTCAGAATATGATATTGCTGGGAAGAAACGCTTCACTGGTAAGAATGTCCTTTGGTTTATGTAGCTTACTACTTGTGCTGCAAAGAATTCTTGTTCCAGCAAGGCCAGCCCTGAAGCTGAGACCACTGCACAAACACATCCAGTAGACTTGTGTGTGGTCCTTTTAAGGATTGCCACCTTGGAAAGCTGAACAGCAGTACTTTTTTCCTTGCTTCGATGCTTGCATGTCTGTGTGTGGGCCCACAATGATTTCGTTGAACCAGTACAAACCTCTCTGTACTCTTTCCGTGTAAGTGCTCTGCTCTGTGTTCTGCATTGTGTTTGGTCTAGCTGAAGTTAGTAAGAGAGCAAGAGTGTCTACACCAGTGCTTGGTTCAGCTTAACTGCATCTAACTTCACACCAGTAGTTCCAGCAGTGCAAGTTTCCATGTAGGTGTGAGTCTTCCTCTGGGGGACCCGATTCTTTTACACTGACCTATCCAACCCCCATGATTTCATCCACCTTGCACAAGCAGGTGTGTCAAAAGCGTGCTTCGAAGTCAAGGAATGAATAGTATTTTGGATATGAACTTTCCAAAAAATAAATCCAGTAGAGATAAATACGATTTTGGTATTTGAATGTTTTCTCAGTAGGAGGAATTTGATGAAGGAGCCCCATTACATGAGCCATGTCTCCTGTGTGCATGAGCCGTTCAAGTGTGTAGGTTGGTGTTGCAGCACTGACTTCAGAGCTGCTCTGCTTCTTTGACAGAGAAGCAGCTGGGGCCCAGAACAGAGGGATTTGGAGATTGTAGGGCACTGCATTCCAGCTTCCACCCCAGGCTGGTGACACTCCCTGCAGCCCTTTACATATTTCTTGCACCTGAACTGAGGTCAGGTCAGCTGCTGACTTGCCTAGCATTTCAGAAAAGAGTTCAGGGGATGCAGAATTGTCTTTGACATGTCTTGGCTTCCCTTCCAGTATCCACAAACTTCATGTGGCTTAGAGTGGAACTCTGCTGCTGGAGTAAAAGATTTGTTTTTATATATGCCAAAACTTTTTCCCGTGCATCTTCAGTTTCTCTGTCCAAACAATTTCATGTTGTTTCTATTCAGCTCTCTCACTGACAGTGCTTTTTGATTCATTTAGCTGGAGAGGCTAAAATTAACTTCATTGCAAGATCTGGAAAAAATTCCTTTAGGGCATGAAATCCAATAAGATAAACCAAGAAACGTTGGTTTATGAACATTTCAAGGCACTAGGGAAATAATATTACCATTTCAATGAATTGTATTATTGCAACTGAATAAACATTTCCAAAGCAAGTTTTATAGTCGTTACTTTGAATGTTACGGTGACTTTTAAGGCAATAAAAAGATGGTTTAATCTTTTCCTGAACTGAAGTGCCATTCCAGGAAGTATAAAGCTTTTAAAAATAGAAGTTACAGGTTGGGAGCACATGCCTGGAAGGCAGGGACTCATGACTCCTGGTCCCTTAGTACCCAGGGGACCACAACAATCCCTTTAAATTGGTTGGACTTCACCTTGGAATTACTCTTTAAGTTTCTTTTGTTGTTTCGCTCCAGCTTCAGGATGTTTGTGTAAGAACCAACTGCTTAGACCTGTAAAGTCTTAGATGATTGAAGGCACTGGCAGGGATGTGTTCCCATGTGTGGAAAGGCAGAATTTGGGTGACATTTTTATCGCACCTTCCAGAGCAGCTGGAGGTAGCGTGCGGAGAGTGCTGCAGTCAGACTACTCCCTTCTGCCTCTTGTAGCAAAGACAGTCCTTCTGTCTTTGCATAATTTGGTGCAATTGTGAGTGTGGAGTAAACCTGAAAGTTGGCATCCCATTCCCCCTGCTCATCAATCAAATTGTCTGTGAGCCATGCTTTGTTGGCAGCAGTCTCTGGGCTGGAAGGTGAAGAATTTTAAAGCGCACCACAAAACTTGACTCTCTTTAGGAAATTGTCAGTCTGTGTGCTACTCTGGCATGCCTCAAACTACTAACTAAGTGCCACCCTTCCCTGTCTTTTCTAGCTCCTTACGTGACCTATCTCAATAAGGATCCAGCAGCCCCCTGCTCCTTGACAGAGGCCCTGGAACATTTCCAAGTGGAGAGCCTTGATGAAATCATCCCTAATGACTTCAGAGAGAAAGATCATCGTCCCCTGAAAGCCCCTCACAACATCACGGTCGTGGCAGTTGAGGGCTGTCACTCCTTTGTCATTGTGGACTGGGCCAAACCTGCTCAAGGAGACATGGTAACAGGTACTCTCTTGAGGGTTTCTCTCCTGATGGGAGAGTGGAGAAGGGGAAGGTTTTCTTAAATGACCGTTTTTACTTTAAACTGAGCTGATGGCTCATGAAGTTCTCACTCTTCTTCAGTTTTCTGAGGGAGGTGAGTTACTTTCTGAGGAATGAGAAAGGTCCATCAGTCATCGCTCAGTGCCAGACTGAGCAGCCCATGTTGGTCCAGATATCTCGAGATTTTGGCACTGATTTTGTGACAGTGGTTCTGAGGGCATCACATCCTGCCTGCGTGGTAGCTGTAATAGTGCTTTGCTTGACTGAGCACTTCTGCCCCCAGGTAGTGCCCTCAGCTTCACTGCAGCCACCTCCAGGGCCTGCTTTGGAGCATCTTTCACGCTTGGCTGCAGTCTGTTACAAGCAGAGGGGACTGCATGGCTGGACCTGGTCTGGCTCCTGCCTGGCTGTGGGTGTGGCTACTGGAGTGGACTACCTGTGGAGGGGCTCCTGGCTTGGTGGTCTTCTACTCTGCTTTTTTTTTTTTTTGGTAGGAAAAGAATGTCAATTGTCACAGTGAGTTGTCTCAGAATGTGGGGCCCAGGCTATGCTTAGCTTGTTTTACTGGAATTTTGATCAAATATCAGCCTGACAAGCAAGGTTCTGAGAATTTTGTATAATTTTAATATTTTTTCCCCAAAAAACCTCTGATATTTCTGACTGTATTAGTGTCTGCACAATCAGTGTATCACTTAAAACAGTGAATGGGTTGCCTCTGTCATCTTTTTACCTTCATTGTGTTTTAAATCAGAATTCACAACTGGGTGCCATCCTCTGATGCAGTGCTCTATCATTATTAGCTAATGATAGGAAATTCTTGTAGGCTGGGTTTTTCCAGGAGAGTTAGACATAGAATCAGATTCTTTCATATTCAAAGATGTTTCCACTCCTTTTAATCCATAAAATTTACTGTGATACCTAGGGATATAGTTTATTTAAAATATAATTAGAATCCTCCCAACTATTTGTCTTTCCTGTTTACAGGCTATCTGGTTTACAGTGCATCCTATGATGACTTTTTAAAGAATAAGTGGTCAACCAGGACTGCAGGGTCTACTCACTTGCCAATTGAGAACCTGAAGCCCAACACACGGTAAGGATTTGATCCACTCCTTTTCAGTTCTGTTAAGGAAGTAAAACAAATTTTGAGAATTGTCTGTTGTTTTTCTTGGTATAAATGCTTACATCTGATTTAGATTTTACTCATTCTGTTGGACAGCAGATTGTTCTACAAACTGCACAACAACATGATATCTTTACCAAATTAACTCTGGAGCTGATGGCAGTGTGTACATGGTATATATGTTTGTGTGTATAAGAACACATATCAGTAACAAAGAAAATATTGTTTTAAAATGCATTTTCTAGTCTTTTGCATAACTGAATCAAATGTTGGGGGGCAAAGTATACTAAAATATACTAAAATGTACCTGTCATGTGACTTGATGTGATGTGGGCCATTCCAACATACGTGTGGCCACGATTTGGTGCCTAAGGGCTGCTGGGGAAATTCTGCCCACTAGTCTGTTTTCGCTTTCTGCTCACATGTGTAGTGCTGGAAGAGAAGGCTTGGTGGTGTAACGTGAGGCTGTGGCAATTGCTCAGAAGTCAGTTTGGCAGGCGCTTTAGGTCTTTATCTTGCAAAAAATCTGACTGAAATGGCAGAACAAGAATGCATGCTTCACATGATACTGGAATAATTTGTGGCGACTGGGGGGAAAGTAAACAGCTGCAGAGGGGCTGCATTAAAATTACTCATTTAGAGAGATGCTCAGTGTCTCACATACTTGTCTCCCAAATTCTGAGTCTGAAATTCTTTTGGTGCTCCCTTGGGCTTAAGCCCTTCACATGCTGCTGTCTGCAGTCTCTTAGGCACTGGTGGAAGGTGTTGCTCACACAGGGGAGAGATGCACTGGGATTGTGGGCAGGAATTAGCATGCCTTACTTCATGGTGAGCTACAGATCTGAGGACTGACTGCTTGGACAGGCACATAGGGTGTGTGCTAGGACAACACAGGGGAGAGAAACGGTGTCAGCCAAAGTACCTTTCCTTACCAAGACTATTCATGGGGGAAGGGAAGGTTCTGAGGGTTAAAAGCAGTTGATTGAGAAAACAGTATTGTTTAAGCATGGCCTTCATCTAAAACCTTAATAGATAAAATTATAAAATGAGATAAATAAATTACAAAAAGCCAGTGCAGTGTAGCAACTGGGTGTCAAATATGATGAGGCATATTTTTTCTGACCTCATTATGACACTTCTCCAGACTTTACCAGACTCACACAGGTTTGCCCCTGCAGCTGCTCCTGCTGTCCTGGAAACATCCAAACACAGTATGTGTTAAGAAGTGGGTGCGCTCCCCTCTCTCCTCCCCAGAGATTTCCCTCCAGCCAAAGAGTTCTGGGGACATGGCATGTCCTTGGGAGAGCCAGAACCAGAGCAACTTCAGCAGCAGTTCCTTATGCTGCACAAGGGACATGTTCAGCAGAGGACACCTGCAGTGTCAAAGACCTGGAAAACTAGCAGGAGAATGCTAGTTATGGAGAAGCAGGATAAGCACATTTAGAGCACCCACAGAGTTAAAAGTACAGAAATAAGATATTACAGGAAAACATGTTCCATCTTATCCTCTCCTGTTCTGTCTGCAGTACTGTCAATCACACGTTTCATGAGACATTTTCTTACATATACAAGAGATAAAAATGGGCCACTTATTCAGAAGATTGATAATCTAGAACTTAGTGACAGTCTTTAAGGCTGGTTCATGGTGTATTAAAGCAAAATTACTTCACAGTGGAGAGCTTCAGTGGTATGCTCTGCATCTGCAAGCGCTCTCGTTACAAAATGTTGTTACAAATTTGTGGGCCACAAAGGGTGGTATCTGGCCCAGCTTTCTGTGGGTTTCACCTGTTTAAAAAGATGGAAGAGGTTTGACATCTAAACACTGTCCCTAGTTAGTGATGGAAGCAGTTGCAGACTGTTCTGCCTTTGTACGTCTACATCCTTGTGACTTGAGGACATCCTTGTGACTTGAGGACACTCCGTAAAGGTCTCTCCTCTTGCTGCTAGAACCAGTTCCTGCCTCCATATCCCAGACTCCTCTGTATGCCCAGCCCTTTTCCCCTTCACCAGTATTCACTCCTCTGCTCTCACCTTGTCTCCCATGCAGGCCAGGGAGGCATTGCCTTTACACCCCAGCTTCTCCTGGCTGTGGCCCTCCATTTCTTGCTTCTGTGCCATTTCCGCCCTCCAGCTGAAGCTCCTCACCTCTTCAGCCTTTCAGTCAAGTCTCCCTCTCCTGATGCCCAAAGGGCAGTGTTGAAGTCCAGAAATAACTCTCTGCTTCTCATACCCAACGCCTAAAGGGCTCCAGAACACCAGAAGCAGTGGTTGCAGTAAAAGCTCACGGGATTTCTGCACTTGTTGTCCTGGCTATGCTCAGTGGAGGGGAATTGGTGGGACTTGAGCTGCCAACCTTGATACATCTGCTGAGATGTACATTAACTCCAGGCTTCAGAAGGTCACAATTTGTCTGTATTTGAATGGAGTTTTATAGGAACAGCAAGGTTATCAATTAATGCATCTCCATGAACCTAGTGACTGTCATGTCAAATTAAGGTTCTGTTTCATGGTAGGGAGGTTCAAGCAAATGCTATTTATTTAAGCATATTGTTTCACCAGCACCTTCCTGAAGATGGTATAATCCATTGGCCCCTGTTGTATGCTCTGTGAAGGCAGTAGAGGCTTCATGTGGGGTCTGCGGTGGAGAAGGAGGGATCTTTATAACAGAGAAATTGTATGTATCAGCCATTCTCATTTACATTCTCCAAACCCACAGACTGAATTGATTGCATACCTTTTGTCTTTAAAATAACTCCCTAACCACTGGAAAAAGATCCCATGCCTAAGAAAATATGGCATGAAAGCTGAAGTTAGTCTAAAAATTTTGTGTCTGCGTTGTTAGTGCATTTTGTGAGAAATGTCTGATAAACTGGATTTACTCTAAGCAGATGCTATTGGCTGCTGGGTGTCCCGTGAGGGGCTATGGGTGGTGCAATTTTGCAGCATGCGCAGTGTATGAGAAACCGGTTGGCATTCTTGGCTGAAGCCAGCACCAGAGAAGATTTCAAGCTGTCCTGGAAAACATGTGCCTGGTGTTTAGGCTTTATAAACAAAACGGAAATCTGTGTTTAATCCGTGTCATAAGTTTTCTTCTGAGACCTGGTCTGACCTCCATTTGAGAAGTGGAGGTTTTTCCATTAGTGAAACTCTGGTCAGCTTCAGTGGGCACAGGAGCTGCTTCCTTGTGACGTGTGGTTGTAAACACTAAAACGACTTTAAATCATATTAAACCTTTAAACCAGTAGCTTTGACAAGGTCCCTTCCCTAACCTTAATTCTCAGCTGTCACAGAAGATAATGTGAAGGGCTGAACATCTGCTCAACCACTAAATCCAGTCTTCTGCAGTCAGAAACATTATAATCCTTGCCATAAACATTTCAGTCCCCTTCCTAAGCATGGTTAGGCTTTTTCCTGCCTTTTTAGGAAACCTGTGTCAGTGCCTGATGAGAGTAACTCGATAGTCTCATGATTGAAAACACCGTCCTTCACCATCATATCTCCATGTCTCCTGAAATCTTCCTCTCTGTCCACTTGGGTTTTGTTCCATCTGGGGATATTTTGATCCCACAGTGCCTGCTACCAATTCCAGTGTTGTACAGAGTATTTCGTAGGAGGTTCTCAAACATTTACTCAGGGCTTACAATTGCAAACAGAGCCTGGATCTTCTGTTTCAGGGAGCCAGATGCACCAAAAATTTCTGTTTCCTTTCTGCATCTCCATTAAAACAAAGCCACAGTATGTCCAACAAGCAGCATCAACCACAGCTGGCTTCTGTGTGCCACCAGGGCCATGCAAAAGAGCTAAGATGTCCATGAAACCGTTGTCCTGTGCAAGTGGTAGGCCTGTGTGGCACATACCTACCTCTCACCAGCCCTGTAGGAAGGTCCTCTTCCAGCTTGGCTCCAATGTCTTAGTATAAAATTTGTTGTAAATAGTGATGAGGTGTGTAGTGCTGGGCCATTTTAGATGGAGGAAGACACTTTGCATTAATCTGTGAACCTGCAAGCACTGATTTACACATTTTCCTCATGGAGGGATGGTGTAGTTGTAGGAGGAGGATTTTAGCCCTTGCCACAGAGGTGCATCCTGCCATCTCAGCCTGCCACTGGACAGAGTGCAGGGCTGAGGATCTATGCAGGCATGCCTTTAAAGAGTCTGGAAAAAGGAATTTGCATCGAACTAATTTGTTTAAAAAGTTGCTTCCCTAATTATCATGCTGAGTGATTATCACACTTCGCGCTGTGAGTGCCGGCTATTTAATTCCAACAGAAGGGAGACACCTTGAATTAAATCAAAGAATAATTTTGCTCCGAATGACAGGTGTGTTGAATGATTAGTCATGTAGCCTTAATGAAAAAATGTATTATATATTCAATGCTCTGCTACAGTTCACTCTGTCCTTTCTTGACATATCACCAGAACTGGTATATAAAATCTCAAAGGAAGTTTATTCTTTGGAGGAAAAGCCTTTTTGTTGTCTGTATTGAAAATGAACAACAAATGGTACTGCATCTGTTGTGATTCTTCTGTGTCTAATGGTAACAATTCATATGGTTCCGCCTAAGCAAAGTGTAAATCAAGTTATATATTGCAAATTTTGTTCATGCATTTATGTGATGAAGACCAGTCAAGTTATACTGATTTGAGATTTCCTGGCAAATTCATCAGCTGAAGGATTCTGACTAATGAAAATGTCAGATTCCTGGATCTAAAATGGCTTTGGCAATTTCTTTTTTTATTTGTCATGTCTGAGAAAGAAGTATATCCTGACTACATTATTTTATTGACATTCTTAATACAATAGTCATAGCATTGTCTATGTTTAAATCACAGGTCAGCAAGTCATGAGATCTGGCTCTCTTTCTGGTATGATGAGAGGCTTCTTGTGTATATAAAGGCTTAGGAATCAATTTTCCAATTTAGCAAAGAAAAATGTACTCATGACTTCACCACTGGTTTGGTTTTTTTTTAGACAGTCAGGCAGGCAGCATGAACCATCATAGGTCCTAGATGGGCTTCTGTGTATGTAACAGGACAGCTGAATGCTCAGTTGTTGTGATTGCGTAGGTAATCAGTTCCTCATTATGCATTGGATACAAAACTGCTTGTTTTTCCCCACTTAAATAGGTGCACAAGGCTCTTGGGCTGCTCTCTCTGCTGTTTTGAGGGGGGTCGTCTCACTCATATGTCTGATGGGAATGCTTTGAGGCTACCGTGAATACATGTGTATTGAAAGGGTTACTCAGTGCCACTGCGTTGAAAGGTGGTCTCTGATTATACTTCTTTGGAGGCAGTGGGAAGTCAGGCATCCACACTTTCCACTGTGCTTTGAAGCATTGTGAGAAAGGTGTGGGCTGGAAAACATTTTTCTCCTGCTCTTCTGAAGCAGTTACAGCAAACGCTAAGTCAGTTAAGCTTGGTGCTGTGTTGCAGCTCTTTCGGGAACCAGAGTGAGGAATTGCTGCCGTGTGTCCCATCCTTATGGACAGGCTCGTGCTGCTCACCCCTGTCTTGATCCAGGTGACAGAAGTGCTAGTGAGGGAGGTGTGGATGGATGCAGGTGCCCCATGACAGCATTGGCCAGAAGTGGAGGAGCACATGGGAGGCTTTTTGCGTTCCCTCTCCTCTTTCCCCAGACATGATAAACACTCTTTTATACAAAAAATCCAAGTCAGTAGTTAAAAACAGGCAAATTTTTCTGCCAACAAGAGGATTGTGCTGGGCATGAGCAAAAAAAGCACAGTCTTGCTAAATTCTGCTATTTAGTGTGTTTTCTTTTTGCCACAGCATATGTGTCTTTTAAAAAAAGCTGTGAGTTGTTTGTGAGCAGATGGCAGAACTAGCTTCAGAAAGCAGGAGTGGAGTAGGTTTCTGGTGTCAGCTGCAGGACACAGCGGGGACAGGGGACACGTCCCTTGTGCAGACATGGGAACATGTCCCACAGTGGGTCTGACCATGCATGTGCTCCACATCCAACACACCTACAAGGTAAATCTGTTGCCATGGATGAAGTCCAGAATATTTCAATTCTGGTAGCTTCCACATTGAGTTCACGTGGACAACTTACCTGTAATTTTTAAGGAGTAAACAAGATGCCCTGGCCCATACCCTGGAGATAACCACCTTGCTTCTTGGCAAAACCCAGTGTTCATGTGACTACCACCTTTCAGGCAAAGAAGAAGGATACTATTTGCACATCTTTCCAGCCTTTTCATAAAGATCAGTTTGATTTTTGAGGCAAAGCAATTCACCTTACTTGACTAAAGATAACTTCTTTTAATGAAAAAAAAAATCACCTTTGCCAAAGGGCTGGGTCAGCCATGTCCCCTCTGGTTTATTCCTGTCAGTATTTTCATATGTGCTTAGCTGTGCTTAGGCCAGAGAGGCCTTCCAGGTCCTGCTATGTGGTTAAGTCCGAGAGGAACAGATACAGCTGATGGTGCAGGAAAGTGCACATGGTAAATATTGAGTGGCAGACTAAAACCAGCAAAGTTCTTGCAATAGGCTTCCGTTGAATTTCCCTGCTGCCTGGTAAAGCATGAGCATCGTGTCTCAGCCCAGCGTTGCCCATGCAAATGAAGCAGCACTGGCAGGTTTTTGTGCAGGATGGGGAGAGCTTCACCAGGAAGAGCAGCCTGATGTTTTTGATGGGGCAGACTCCCTTTCACCAGCTGTGATACATCAGGCCTGCCACTCAGGTGGGACACTGTCATGTGGGGTAATCCAGTGCTCGGTGGCAACCATCCATGCAAGTAGTTGCTTGCCCTGTTGTGTGCGTGGAGCTTTTGGAGATGTCTGCTTTTGGATGAGAGGCTGAATCAAGATCCAAATGCTATGTGGATATTACAGAGGCACAGTAATTTTAATTTTTTGATTAATTTCTTTACAAGAATGAAGCTGAGCAAGCCAGGCAAGAAAGGAAAACCTAAACTCAGGAATTTAAGAAATTCTGTGCTGGAAATTTTTAAGTAATCTTCCATTCTAGTTGGTTTCTGTTGGGCTGCTACAAACTTAAAAGGAAAAGAAGAAAACATTATTCTGGGGAAAATTGTCAGGGTAGGCACCAGCTAAAAATCATTATTTGGAAATGAACTAAAAATATTCTTAAATGTGTTCTTGTCTAAGGGTAAGGATAAGTTTGCTTCTGTCGAGCAAAGAATGGAGTTCTAGTGGTGAGTCATGTGCTTTGAGTTAAGCATGTGATTTAAATACTTTGGGGAAATCAATAAGACATCATGTGATGCTTTCTTGTATTACTTCTATTATTATTGTGATCTTAATGCTGCTGGAGTTTTTACAGAAAGGATAAAAGCTTAGCTTCTAATCTCACATAAATATGATCCAATTTCAGCTTGCAGTTTACACCACTGATTTCCTAGGAGTTAATCAGGTTTAAAACTGTTTCTGAGATCAGAATTTGATTTCCTTGCAACTTTTTCTTTTAGTCTTTTGCTGTTAGTTGTTTCGTAGAAAGTGGATGTCGTTGTATGTGGTTTTTGGAAGGGGGATGATATATAAATAAGTGTTCCAAAAATATGCATGGGAGCAATTGCAAAAAGGCGACATTTGTCTGTAACAGCCAGCTCATACTCTGGCTCAGTACCCAAATCCATTTAATGCAAAGGACACTCAGTGGAATTCTGCTTTGATTCTTAGCCTGTTTTAGTATTATTTATAATTTAGCCATTGCAATGGAATCTGTTTTAATATTTTTTCCCCTCTCTTCTTGTTTCAGGTATTATTTTAAAGTCCAAGCAAAGAATCCCTTTGGTTATGGACCTGTTAGCTCTTCAGTCTCATTTATCACAGAATCTGGTATGGTTTGCTTTTTATTTTCATCTCAAAACTCATAATAACAGATGGGCAGTGACTGAAACCAGCATGTCAATAACAGTGATTATTCTGGACTTGCTGCTTTCAGATTATGGGTATTTTTACTTTAATTATTTGTTTTCAGTTAAGACAGGAAAATAATAAGCACTCCTAATGCCACTATGAAAATGTAAGTGATGTTAAAGTCAGTTCCAGGGGAACAGGAAGTTGAATTTCAAATACAAAGGACTGCTAATGTTCAACGATACAGAAGCAATGGGAAGTTTAATGTCTTTGATAGATTGACCAAAAATTTAGTAAATAAGTTTCCTAATTGTGAACAGCTAAACAGTTGGAAGCAGTTGTCTCTGGAAGAAATACAGAAAGCAATAGTTCCATCAGACAGGCAAAGTTCTCTGTTCTTTTCTTTTGACAAAGCATGCTGCTCTTTCACAAGGCTAAAAGTACAATCAAGAGCAACACCCCCTTCTAAAAATAGTAGGTTAAATGAGCTATTTTTTTCCCATTTCTTCTTCTACTTCCATCAAGCCAGAGGCCCATGACTCCACTGAATAATAAAGGACAAATTTTTAAGTCTTGGGTCTTGTTTCTTGCAAATTTTGCCCTTTTAATGACATGGGGTTTACGCAGTCTCTGCCTTTGCTCCTTTGACTTCACTCTGTAGTGCTCACTTCAGAAGCTCCACTAAGAACTGTGGAAGTAAATCATCACAGAAGGGAGGCAGAAATGCAAGATAAGTCAATGATCCTGGATAATATATTCAGATTTTCATTAAATGAATAAGAGGCTCAAGAATTAATCCAAGCATACTATTTGACATTGCCCAGGTGGCCAAGAAGGCCAATGGCATCCTGGCCTGTATCAGCAATAGTGTGGCCAGCGGGACGAGGGCAGTGATTGTCCCCCTGTACTCGGCACTGGTGAGGTTGCACCTCACATCCTGTGTTCAGTTTTCGGCCCCTCACTACAAGGAAGACTTTGAGGTGCTGGAGCATTTCTAGAGGAGGGCTGTCAAGCTTTGGAACGGGCTGCCCAGGGAAGTGGTGGAGTCCCCGTCCCTGAAGGTATTTAAAAGACATGTAGATGTGGCACTGAGGCACATGATTTAGTGGAGGACTTGGCAGTGCTGGGTTGACAGTGGACTCTGTGATCTTAAAGACCTTTTTCCAACCTAAACAATTACATGATTCTGTGCTGTATCTTGCAGATTGTTTTCCTGCTGCCAGTATATGGGCCTGAATGTCTCGTTTTCCCATCTAAAATCAGCTTCTTTGTGAGCTTTATTTAACATGCTAAATACACCAAATTTAAAGTTTTGTTTGCAACACTGATCTTTCATTTGTCATGGCCAAAGGTGGCTTTGCAGCTGGCACAAGTACAAAAACAGGTTGCTAAATGCAAGGCCCGGTGGTATAATTACAGTGATGGAATAGGTCATAAGAGAAAGAAATTGCTGCTTCAGAGTACTCTTCTAATGCAAGTGTAAGGCTTGAGCTGATGGGAATATTCAGTAAAGAATGCCATCATAGCATGAAGCATCTTATTGAAAATGTTCAGTCAGTGCCTCTATGTTTTATGTTATAAAACAGGATTTGAAACAAAATACTAAATTTTCTATTTTTTTTTTTTCTTCTAGACAATCCTCTCCTCATTGTCAGGCCACCTGGTAAGTCTTTCTCTGTTGTTTCATTCATGAAGTGCATAAAGCCTGTGCAAAACAGTTAGAATATAGGAATGAGAAACATTTAAACATGCTGTTTTAGGTACAGTTTTAAACAGGAACGGGTAGTAATTCATGGGACTAATTCACAAAACATTTTTTGTCTTAAGACCCCTTATTCTGTTTCCTGAAAAGAAATCTTGTAAAGATATGTTCAAATAAGCACTTGATTTTGGCCCATCTTTTTCCCTGGTACAACAGCTTTAATTGCTTGGTAATAAGCAGTAAACTATGTTACTTCTGTATCTGTATCTTTCAGTTGCCTAAGCATAGCTTGAATAGCACGATCAGGTTTCTCTCTCTGTCTAGTTCTGGTGCTCATCTGTAAAAATCATCATGCCCTTATAAATGCTTAAAAATTCAAGAATATGTTACTGACCCAAATGACATGCCACAAAGCTGTTTAGCTTGCTTTGTATTTCCAAATTTGCAGTAAGCTAGTTGAGCCCCTTATCAGAAAATCTGATTTCCTCGTGCTGGGACTAACCTTGGTGACATGAACAGTACATGCTCTCAGAAGAGATGCAGGAAAAAAGACCTCATGGTTATTACTCTCTGTCAGCTTTCATAAGGAGTTAAAATGGTTGGTTCTGGATTTTTTGCTACACTGTTCATGAAAACAGTGTCCAGTATATCCCTTCCTTCTCCATTTTATTGCACTTGCTAGTCTGGTTTCTTTGTGTCCTCTGAAGTCTCTGAGCATTCCTGAGCAGTGATTGCTTCTCACGTGGAAGTGTTTGCAGGATTTGGTCCATGTGCCTAGTGAGAGGAAGAATGACTACAGAAAAACTTTCAATCTCATTTGTAAACCACCTGGAAATAGCAGAGTAAAAACAGGGCTTTGGACTGTAGCTAGAGAGAAAAATACCAGTTATCACATTGAAAGCTTTTTGTATCAGTCTGTATTCATTGATACAACAGCAATTTCAAAGTAAATTATATTGTCTTGGCTAGTACAAAGCAACCATTTAGGTAAGCCAGTAGGAATATTTAGTCTTTTGCAATGCAATTAAGCAGTCTTCTCTGCAGCAGTGCTCTGAACACAGTTCCCCAGGAAAGGTTTCACTTGTCTGTTATTGGAAACTCATCTGTTTTGATGTAATCTGGGGAAACAAAACAGAAAAGTACGTTTGTGATACGATCTTTTTAACCAAATAGCAAGAATAGACTTCACAGGCTGTTGTTCACCACAGAGTTCTTAACATCTGTTCTTCTGTAAAAGGGTTGTATTTTATACTTAGTTTTAAAATGCAAGTCACTGTCAGGCCTAAGATCAAGCTGTGTTAAGAAAAGAAACAGAGTAATACTAGGTAGAGAAGAAGTCTTACTAAAACAATTAAGACTGTTTACTTAAAGCTGTGGTTCAGTACATGAAATAGTATTTTAATCATTTTAACAGTTATTATTGTCTACTGCGTAAGAGGGATTTAATCAAGTCTCTAAGATTTTTTTTAATAGTATTTTTTCTTGAAGTACTATTTCTGAATACAAAAAAGTCATGCATTAATCTGCTGCAGCATGTCTTGTAAAACATATTATTAGATGTTAACCTGTGCAAAACTTGGACTGAAATGTTAAAGTCTGTCCCTATTGTGGGATTTATTTTTTTCTCCAAGGGGGTGAGCCTATCTGGATCCCTTTCACTTTTAAATATGACCCCACCTACTCGGACTGCACTGGCAAGCAGTACGTGAAACGAACTTGGTACCGCAAGTTTGTAGGAGTGGTTCTTTGCAACTCCTTAAGGTACAAAATTTACCTCAGTGATGACCTGAAAGGTAGGCACCAAGATTAATTTCCTGCTACATGATTACTTGTCATCTCCTAACTTCTGGCTTTCTTCATTTCATATGTGGCAGAATTGTGTGACCACTATGTGGGAGTCCTTCTCTCCAGAAGAATTAGCAGTAGCTCTTACACAGGTGCATTGGCTGAGAGATAACGAAGAAAATTTTCTGTATTGTTGATCTGGAATAATGGGATTATCTCAATGGCCTTTCAGACTATGCTAATGACTATTGTAGTGCCTTGGTATAGTTTCAATCGAGTTTTGAATAATAAGAAATAAATAGCCTTGTCTGTCAGAGAAAGAGAGCTCCACAGTTTTCAATTTTTGTTTGAGACTGAAGTCAAGCTAACAGTATTGACATATTGAGCATTTTTTACTTTCACATGATGTATTTCAACTAATCCAGTTGACATTCTCTCCGCCTGTCAACTGTGGTACACTGCCTATGGACTTGCAAAATGGGGACTACTCCTTACTGAGCTGTAACCCATTTATTTTCCATAATTTCTGCTTCCATACTGTGAAGGTAGCATTCTCCCTCTTTCCAGTCACTGTTTGTTCACTGGTAATACTGTGTGTGTCACTGTAACATTCTTCCTATTTTCTTCCACAACTGCTTTCCTGGCGGTAAAGAGTATCCCAAACATAAGTATTGCTGAGTTAAGTAATCTGTCTGTATCCCTCTTCAGATACCTTCTACAGCATTGGGGATAGCTGGGGAAGGGGTGAGGACCACTGCCAATTTGTGGATTCACACCTGGATGGAAGAACGGGACCTCAGTCATACATTGAAGCCCTGCCCACCATCCGAGGTACAGCAATGGGGGAGTGGGAGTAAGGAGCAGAGCACAGAGTGGAGCTCTGTCCGCAGCTCCCCAAGGAGTCCAAATGATGCAGTAGCTGAGAACAGATCATGCAAGTCCCACAGGATTTGGGGGTGCAGAGAGAGAGAGAGACAGAAAGAAAGGTTCATATGATGCAAATACTATGCAGGAACAAAATGCAAAAACAAGCAAACAAAAAAATTGTATAGGTCTATGAAACCTTTCTCTTATTGATAAGACCTGCCTCATTGAATCGAGGGGCAAAACCTCTTCCATGTGCCTAAAGGAACCAGCTACATCTTTGCAAATACAGCTTTTGTGAATGATTTCTATTAGTTCATTCGATGCAAAACACAAACGAATATGTCTAGTGACTTAAGGTCAGTACTTTCATTCTGGCCTGGTAGATACCTCTCTCAGAGGGAAAATTCTTACCTTGAAGGAGTTCCTCTGAGCAAATTGCTCACCTCACATAACCAAGAGGGTCACACTTGCTTCACAAAATGAAACCAATCATGGAAGTCAGCCGATCTCTTCAGTAAGTCTATTGGTTTAAATTATTCGGTTAGTTATGGTGGTTTCCAGGTTAAATTATGTGTTGATATTCTTTGTGTGGTGGCGTTACCAGGAAGAAACTGAAATAGTCATTGATATTTGTGTATCACTGTGAAGTACTGCACTTCTTAGCTCAGAAGACAGATGATTAATCCAGATGTGTATATACTAGGTCTGGGAGACAGAGATAGAGAGCACACAAAAGTTTTATTATTGGCACAAGCCATGAGTGTTTCAGATGTTCCAATGCACGAGCTATGCGGACAAGAGTGCTGCACCTCTTCTAATGCTTTAAGCAGTCACATTCTTTCTGCAGATGAATTAAAAGGGGAAGGGAGGGCTTAATTCAGTATTTACTGCATGAAATGATACCTTTTTGTTTTGAGAAAAGCTGACTTTTAGTCTCTTAAGCCCTGTGAGATAATATGATTTGATGGTATTTTTTGCCCCAGAGTCCTTCATATATTTAAACTGACTTAGAAACTTCATAAACACAGCTGAAATATGCCTACTTTTTTGAGTGAAATGCAGAAGCTCTTTGGCAGACCACAGCATTACACAATAGTTAAAGAGATTTTGAGCAGTAAAGCCAATCAAAACTACAAGAAATATGAAGGACCAGAGTTAGATCATTCAAGAAAGATCTCGGCCAAATACCAGGGCAAGCCAATACCCTTTTGATATAGCTCCGTGCCAGACAGTTTATAAATTTTCATTTGTGCTGTGGGATTGACTCTCACTGCATCTGCTACTTCTGTTAAATTGCTGTGTCTTTGTTCTGGAATACAAATGGGTGTTTTTCTCCTGACAGGGTATTACCGCCAGTACCGCCAGGAGCCTGTGTCATTTGGACGCATTGGATACACAACACCTTACTACTATGTGGGCTGGTATGAGTGTGGTGTGCCCATCCCAGGGAAATGGTAGCAGTCTGCTTTCCTGTCTTAAGTAGACCATGCTTTTCAAATGATTTCTACCAGAGGACTGTGAGCAACTGATTTGGAAAAGAAAAAAAAACAAAAAGGTAAATGGGGCAAACCAGTGAAGACCAGCTGCTCAAGAAACCCTCGTGAAGACAAACATGGACACCCTTTACCAGCCTAAATCTGTGGTGCTACTTGATTCCTGCTTGGAAGCAGGGCTAAGATATGAGTTTGGTGTCCTACCTTCCTCCTCTGTGTCTTTAAGGCACAGAGAGAAGGTTGCAATGTGTGCAACCTGTGAAAATTAGAACTATATTAGCCATGAAAATTTGGAAGTTTATTATATTTTACAGGAACGACCTAAGCATGCTGTGCTTGCTTAATGGGATGCTAAACTGTCTTTTGCTGCCCATCGGGGCTCCCCTATGCAATCATGCCATGTAACTGGCCACCCACCAAAGGCAGTATATTCTCCTGAAGACTTACCCTGTGGGTTCACCCACTGCTGGACTAATCACCAGGTCACAGTGTAAATTCACTTTGAGATATATCTGTATCTATAGCTATATAAATACAGTACTGTACATCTGCAGAAATACTTCTTAGAGATGCTGAGATCTTCTTGTTCACTAGATAAATATGTTTGGAATTTTTATGTAAAAGGTGCTGTTCATTCTTTGAAATATTGCTATGCACAATATATTAACCAAGGAAAGAGCTGTATTCTTCTTGTGAGTACTGTTGATGTAACATTTGAATTATTGATAGAAGACCTGTCTCCCACTTCCTTGGCAGCCTTTGGACTGGACATTCAATGGGATTCTACCCCTCTATCCATGTTAGAGTGGCACTGTATAGTCCAGCAAAAACACATACACAGCAGTTCATCAGCATCAGTTAAGCTTTCTGTCCTTTACTATTTAAAAGTTTTAGTGCAACTTCCCATCAATCCATTCTCATCTTATTTTGTGTGTTATTTATTCCTTGTCGGTATCTGTCACGTTACTGTGCAGAGGCATAGGATGAGTACTTTGGAAATTAGAAACTGCTTTTAACTTATTTGCTCTCCGAAAAGAAGCCCAAGCCACCAATACAGGAGTCAACTAGCAGGGGCTCATTTGACCATGGGGACAAATTGGGATACACTTCTTTTTTAATACTACCAACATCTCTTCGAAACAGACCAGAAAGCAGAAACTGACACGAATGAGAGGTATAATGATTATTTTTTAGAAGGCATTTGGAAGCTTGCAATAATGTAGAATTTTTGTAGTCCTTCTGGGCAATGTAGCATTAATGGTTTCTTCAGTACCATTCAGAGTCTTAACGTTTTAACATCTCAACAACCTTTGCTCATGTTAGTAAGACTCAGCTATTCTGGCAGCCTGGGAGAGTAGCAGTAACCTGGGGGACAGATCCAGTCTCTGGTCCATCTCTCACTCTTGTTCCAGCTTATATATAGTGTAGATCTAACACCTCTTGAATTGCTTCCTGTAGTTATTTTAAATTGTATGGGGTCAAAAAAGGGAACTAAAGTGATTAAAAGCATTTTCTTTTTCATGGTGATTTGGGTTTTAACATTTTAATTTTTCTCACATATTTTTGCTTCATTACAGTGCCAAATATATGGTCTTGAAGTATAACTTTTTTCCCTAATAAACCTATGATACATGGTTCCATTTCTATTTCATCCTTTCTGGTCATCTGTGTCAAGTAATCTAAGTGACAAATTGTCAGCTTTCAAAACGTCCTCCTCGGGACAGGAGTAAGTGTCAGCTTTTTGTAAGGGACTGGAAGCATGTGAATATGTTGTTCCCTTTTGAAGATGGTTAGCAGCTAGTGTGGGGTTACCAAGAGCAAATCATGCCTGACCAGCCTGATCATGTTCTTTGTTGAAATGACTGCCTCTGTGCACAGGGGAGAAAAGGGAATGTCATTGGCTTCTGTAAAGCATTTGGCATGGCCTCCCAATGTCTGCTTGTAGTGAAACTGGTGGAACATGGCTTGGAGACTTGGTCTTTAAGGTGGATGTGAAACTAACTGTGTTGTGAGGCTCAAAGCGTTGTGATCAAAAATAGTGCAAAGTCCAAATGACAGCTGGTTGCAAGTGCCACCCCCCAGGGGCCAGTACTGGATCCAGTGTGGTCAGATAACCTGGACAATGGGATGGAATGCATGGATGGAGTGCACCATCAGCTAGTTTGCCACTGATACTAAACTGGGGCTGTGGAGTGGTTTCTGTGCTGAGGGCAGAGCTGCTCAACAGAGGGACTTTTACAGGCTGGAGAAATGAAATGTCAAGAAACTCACGCAGTTCAGCAAAGGGAAGTGAAAAGTCCCACATGTTGGTCCTTGTGGCAATACAGGCTGGGATGACTGTCCAGAGAGCAGCTTTGCAGAAGAGCTGCATTTTACCTTCAGAGAATACAAGTAAATTCTGATTTGTTCATCTGCAGAGACATAGTTCCTTCATTCTCTGATGGAAATACCTTTGGGGTGGGACAGTCCTATTCAGAGATGTCATTACGGGTGAAGATCTGAGACAGCAATTTTTTCTGCAGCCTCAGCTGAGGAGAAACTGGGGATGCTAGGGCAGGAGTGGAGGATGTTGTGCACTCTTCCCCTCCAGTGTGAATCTTCTCTGAGGCTAAACCAGCCAGGGCAGAGTCAGTAGTGGGGCACAGCAGGGAAACACATGAAGTACAGTGGTATGAAGTCTGTTGCCTTCACATGGAGGTCTGGGTAAGTCCTCTGTGCTGTATGAGGTGATCTGATTGACACGTTTGCATCCTTTGCCCCGTGCATAGGGTAAACATGTTACTGTGATACCAGGTAGTTTCCTGAAGAGATGATGTTGATCTTGCTCTTTGTTCATTTAAGAGGTGGTGGGATTACAGAGGTGACTAAAAGCCGTATGGGTCAGGGAAGCCATGTCCCATCCAGATCCTCTCTCCAAGGCCCTGTCAGTGTCCTGAGCAATGGGTCGCCCTCCCCTTTCCTTCCCTATGTCCCTGCTGTCCCCATTGGTCCTGCCATGTCACCATAGGAGAAGCAGCACACCCGCTTGGGAGCTAAACCTCCTCTCAGTTGAAGCAGCTGTACAGCTTTGTGGCTGCCCTGCCTATCAGGGAGTGTCATACGACTTTGGATAGTGCTAATGGGAGAGGAACGGGTCTTTTCCTCTCTCAACTCTCCTCCCATGCCCCTCTTACTGGCAACACCACATCTGCATCTGGTTTTCAAGCTCTTGGCGCCAGCTCAGAGAATGCCATGTCCCTTCAGAGGCTCTGAGGGGTGTTGCACCACCCCTGCTTTCTTGTCTAAGTGACCTTGAGGGAACAGGATGGAGGAGAAGGAGGATCCCCACAGAGAAAATTCACACAGCTTGGGCCTGCATTGCCTCCGGTCCAAGTCTCTCAGGGGTGGAGGGGTGCCAGGGCCCTGCCTGGTGGGGAATTGTACAGAGTTGAAAAAGAAAGGGATGAAAACACAACGGAGGAAGGGGTGGGGACAAAAAGACAAGCAAGCTGCTCAAAGCATTGTCTGGCCTGGTCAGTTCCAGATGCTAATCTCTGATCACTGTACCATATTTTTGTGAGAATTGGGATTTCTGCCTCAAAGGCAGCAGGAACAATTGCCAACATGTGACAAATGCCAACGGTTCTCAGGGGCAGCCAAAGCCCTGCGTGTGGACCCAGCATGTGAACAGAGGAACTCTTTGGTGATGAAGGGAGCACTGCGTGTCACTTGGAAAGATAATAGAAGGCCTTCGTGGGAGGTAACCCAACCCTCTGAACAATGTGAAAAGATCCTTGCAGTTCCTCTCTACGAGGAACTATGCAGTTTTTTCTGTCCTCAGAACCCGTGTTGTCTTTTCTCACCAGGCAGATAGATGTTACTCAAGTGAAGAGCTGTCTTCTTCTGGCAGAAGAGAAAGAGGTAAATGCAGAAGGGAATGAGGTCAATTGTGGCAGTAGCACAGCTCTGCTTCCTAAGGCAAAACTGGCATCCATGGATGTTTAAAAAGTCCCACCCACAGAGTCCTGCCAGGCTGCCTGAGGGCCCTTAGCTGGTAATATTTAAAAACAAAGGCATGCCTTGTACTGCTGCTCCCTTTCTCATCGTGCTTGTGTGTCCCATAAAGCAGGAAGCACTCCCACAGGACTTGTGCCACATCACTCTGCCAACTGCACCACAACAGTCAGTGAAATGTATGACCCTGGTGAGAATGAGCACTCGGAGAAAATAACACTGGAATTGTAGCTGAGTGCAAAAATCCTGGTGTCAACGCTGGTAAGTCAAGTGTCAAAAGTGGACCTTGTGGGCCAGGTCCTCAGGTACCATCAGTTGCCATAACACCTCAGAGCCAATTGTGTCACCAGTGCCAGTGTCACCCAGCTCCAAACATGGCCTGACCAGCAGCAGAAGAGCTGGAGAACCTCCACGTGGCACACGCCAAGGAAGCACATATTCACATTACTGAAGCTGAGCCACAGACTGAGCTGCATCAGCAAGGACAGTCAGTGGGCTCAGGGATGTACTTCTCTCTTCAGCAGAAGAGAGCCTGCACATGGAGTATCTTCTGCCCTCCTGTAAAAGGCCAGCTGGAGGACATCAACGAGAGGGTGACCACAATGGTTAGGGGACTGGTGCACAGGAGACATACAGGGAAAGGCTGAGCACTGGGTTTGTTCAGACTTGGGAAGGGAAGGTTTGGCTAGCAGTGATTTGATATCTCAAATGGCCTAATGGGATCATAAAGAAGATGGACCCACACCTTTGTGAGCAATATACACACTGAAAGGCTGAAGGGCAATGGACACAGACTGCAACACGAGAAATTCCAAGAAGTATTAAGAAAATGTGTGTATCATCAAACTTATCGAATACAGGGACAGCAGCCCAGAGAGGCAGGGAAAACTCCGTCCCTGAAGGTGCTCGTAACAGAGAGAGAGACAACCATGAGTAACCTGATCTAACTTTGATGTTGGCCTTGCTTTGAGGTCCAAGTGTGTTGGATCTGATTTTCAAAGGTTCCTCCAACCTGGAGAAATGTATTAGTCTATGAATGATACCAACGACTGTCTTATGCAGCCAGATAAAACCAGAAAAAAAAAATTCACAAAAAACAAAGTTAAATCTCCAGACATTTTTCACAGTGGATTTATTTATTGGACAAAAATCGTCATAAATTCACAGAATGGCTGAGATGGGAAGGGACCACTGAGAAACATCTAGTCCAATCCCACTGAAAGCCAGGTCAGCTATAGCAAGACCATGTCCTCTTGCATTTTAAAGATCTCTAATGATGGAAATTCCACAGTTTCTCTGCAACCTGTGTCAGTGTTTAACCACCATCCCACAATAAAAAAATATTTTTCTTTTGTTTAAATGGATTTTCCTGTATTTGAGTTTGTGCCCATTGATTTCTGTCTGTCTCTGGATACCACTGAGAAGAATCTGGATCCATCTTTGTTACTCTCCACATCAGGGATATGATTCCGCTGAGCTTTCTCTTCTCCAGACTGAAAAGTCACAGGTCTCCCAGCCTTTCGTTTGATATCAGAAGTGCTCCTGTTCCCTCATCCCCTTCATGGCCCTTCATTGGATTTTCTCCATTATGTCCATATCTCTCTTGTACTGGAGAACATGTAACTGAGCACAGAGGACTCAAAGTGTGGAACACTGAATAAAGAAGAAATAAACATCTTCAATTAAAAACAAACAAACAAACAAAAAAAAGCCCTTTTTTTTTTCCTAAATGGAAGTTGCTAGCTGGCTCCCAGATGATACATAATCATTTGTGAGGGAGTGAGGGAGGCTCTGAGGGCAAAAGCAGGGAAGGAGTGTAGCCTCCTAGACTCCCATGAAGAATTTCTGACCTTGGTTTCTTTTTGAGAGTAGTTCCTGCACATGCTTTCCAGATGTGACTTGTGAAAGCTCTCAACCAAGACTGAGGATCAGTCACGCTGAGTGTGGGCAATACCCTCATGGTTTTGCAGGAAGCCTCTAGATGGCAGGAGATACTGTTTGGCTGGGGCTTACAGCTGATCCATGCTGCAGGGGACGAGTGGCAAGAGTGGAGGTTTAGGTTGGGTATCAGGGAAAGTATTTTTCACCCAGAGGGTGGTTGGGCACTGGAACAGGCTCCCCAGGGAAGTGATCACAGCACCAGCCTGACAGAGTTCAAGAGGTGTTTGGACAATGCTCTCAGGCACATGGTGTGACTCTTGGGGGTGTCCTGTGCAGGGCCAGGAGTTGGACTCAATGATCCTGATGGGTCCCTTCTAACTCAACATACTCTGTAATTCTATTCTGTGTACATTCATCATTTCACACACATTGTGAGAAAATTCTTTTCATGTAGGCACAGTTTTGGTTCAGGAGCAGTAAAGTCCATTCTCAGGTCTTAGAGTCTTAAGGAAGACGTCCGTGCCTCACAAGACAAAATTTGCAGTCTGCTCTGTCTGAAGCTTTGGAAGGTTCTAAGTTGAAACAGGTACGAAACCACAGTGTGGTCCTGCTGGGCTTTCACAGGTGATACTTTTCCTAAGGTTGCAGGCAGTGTGATTTCCTCACGAGTGCTGTGGGCAACAAGAACCAGTTTATCTTGCAGTAGGAATAAAAGCGTTACTGACTGTCTCTTTGTCTGCCTGCTGTGGCTGGCTAGCTCGGGGGTGAGATTCCGAGCTAGCACAGCAAAATAGCAGATTTTAGACCACACTTTAAAAGCCGGCCAAGCTGTCTGTAATTACCCTTTTCTCTGGCTGCCGGATCTCTCTAGGGTGAGACAGCGATGTCCACAGGGGATTTGGTTTGGACCCCCCGGGACACCAGGAACAAAGGAAGGCGAGAACGGAGACGCTGGAGGAGCTGGAGATGTTTATTCGCTCGTCCCCGGCAGCAGTCTGGCTGGGAACGGCTCGTTTCTCCCGGGTCCCGGGGACTGGGGGCGGGGCTTAGAGCAACAGCCAATGGGGAGGGAGAGAATCCGGGGCCAGCCCAACACCCCTGGCACCGCAGGGGGGAAGGGAGAAACCAATACACATTTGTATAGAGATACCATAAACCGAGGGGATTTTCCCAGGCGCAGGTCTGTCCCCCCAGACCCTGGGCTGGCAGGTTTGCCAGGACACCCCAACAACTGACTGTTCCAGGAGGCTTTCAAACTCTTCTTGAATGTAATAGCAATAGTGTTTCTGCCTGCCTAATTGCTTTGCACACTTCCATCCTTCCAAAGGTCTTTGCTCTGTGAAGGTCTTCTTCATCATTAAAAATACGGGCTGCGTTTGTTTGAACTGCTGATAAAATCCCAGAAGCTTTTGTTGATTCTCCATCATTAACCTCTATTTTTCCCTTTCACTTACTGTCTTCCATTGGTAATTGGAGATTCTTTCTTGGAGCTGAGTGTCTTTCTTGAAGCACTATGTCTTGCAAGTATGATCTAAGATATATCCAAAAATATTTCACAATGGATCACTCAGAGGCTGGTGTTCCTCCCTGGCACCCATGGGCATGATCTGTATTGTCCCACTCAATGTCTTCTAGCAGATACTTAACCTGCCTTGCCCACACATTTCTCTCCTGCATAAACATAGCAGATGTTAATGCCACAAACTCCAAAACACGCTGTAGCAGCATTTCCCCCTTCCCCCTGGTCAGTAGCATCATGAGGGAATAAAACAGAGGCGATACAACACAGGAGAGGACCTAGGATCGGATCTTCTCTGCTCCTCCACCTCACCCAGCATCTTCTGTCTTCATGCTGGGCCCTGTCTTGCCTGGTCCAGGCTGCAAAACCTCTCCTGTGTGTGAGCCCTTCTTGTGCTGCCCATGGGTGTCCCTACAAAGGAGTGCTTGCATTGCAGGTCTTGCTTGGGGCAAGCTCATGAGCTGGAGTCAGGCACCAGTGAGTCACCTTCTCCCAGACTACACATGCCGTTGCACTGGGTGATGAGGATCATTTTGGGTGGTCTTGGAAGGTCAGTATTCATAGATCAGCTTTGGAGGGGAGGGGCTGCTCGAAATGGCTCCTCAGAGTGTTGCAGCTGCCCTGCTCTTGGTTGGGACAGCCTTGAGAAAGGCAGATGACATCTGCAGAGCTGCACCTGTCATCCTGACAGACATCCATGGGCAGATACTGGAAGTCCCTTTCCCCAGGGAAGGGCAGGGTGAGAGCCCAAACCTGTGCCATGGTCACCCATACAGACAGAACTGCTTAAAGGCAGGAGCACACACAGGAGGGGCTGCCCAGAGCAGATACACTGTGTATTTTTGTGTTCTCTACTGAAACAGCAGAGTATGTAAATACCAGTCAGCTGAGGTCTGTTTAGTTTATGCTGCTAATCAGCAGTGAATAAACAAGAGAATAAACAATTTCCTCTCCCTAAATGTGAGAAAAAACAAAACCTACAAAATGAATACTATTGTCAACACCAGCTTTAGGCAGTGTAACCTAAACAGAACAGAGAAGTAACCAACCAGAATGAGGACTTGTCCCTTCTTTTCAAGTAGCACTATGGGTTATTTTTACATCTACTCTTCATTTTTTGGTACTCTCCTGCTCTGAAACCTTACTTTGCACACTGATGGTCTTGTCCACTGCACTGCATCAGCCTGGCTCCTGTACAGAGCATCCATGGTGACACTGCAGCCCCTTTGCTCTCCTACCAGGTGCTCTGCTAGTCCTCAGTCTGCAAAGGCTCAAAATTGGTCTTGCCAACAAACATGGCTTGACTTTCAAGATGATGGGGAATCTTCCTCTGATGGGAAGGCTGGTGAGTCCTAGCTTTACTGCTTGCTTTTTGCACAGAAATTGTCTAGGTTATGTCAGGGCTGACCAACCATTTCCCAGTTACCTTTACTGCTGCTGCAACTCTTATTTTATATTTTAAGGTTATATTATTTTTCTGGATTCTCAGCTTCCCGACCAGAAATATGCTTTAAGATCTTTTATTACAAAGGAAACTCTACTTTGGTTTCTTCCTTTTGGAATTTTTTTCTGAAAATTATTCTGGAATCGTGTGCTGAGAAATCTGCTTGGACCATTTTTCCTTAAAAGCTCAAAGGTTCCGAAACCTGAAAAAAAACATGATGCTCAGAGAAAGTGACATGCCACTTATTCACAGTTAGTGAATTCATATGTTTATTATGTAGTATATTATAACACTGTATACATCAATATATCACAAGATATTTGAGTAACCTGTACTGAAAACAGAATTGCTTCGAAGAGCCATCATATAAAATATAGGGACAAAATGTTTTATAAGAGCTGTTTGAGTTGCATCTGAGGAGAAAAATGTGTGGCACTGTAAGGATATAACATGAACAACACATGGTATTTAGCAAATTCTTAGTGAGTTTTAGCGATATGCTGATGTTTCTAACAAGTGAATTAAGTAGGTATTAGAAGAACTGTGATACTTACAACTTGGAAAATTCTGAAAACATTTGGAAATCTTTCACTGGTTGACCTTCTACAGCACTCTCAAGAGGCTGAATGTCCCTTGGTTCTGCCAGTTACTCCGAACAGCTTGGGGTCAATTAAGCTGAGTGATCAAAATGTGATGCACTTTTTGTGATCCCTCAAACTTCTGAGATTCCCAGGCCTTTGCTTCCTTTGCAAAAAGAGCCAGACCGCAGTCTGCCAATGGAAACATTCTTGGTTCAGGGATCTTTTCTCTGTAAGCAAAAGCAAGCTGCTGAAGACAGGTGTCTGGTTTCTCTGTCCTGAGTGGTGTTCCCGTCATCTTGGTGTATAACTGCAGCTTTCCATTCTTGTCATCCAGATTTTCATTTTTAGAAACATTCTGTTCACCTGAGAGGTCGCAGCTCCAAAGAAGAGCTTCAGGCTTGTGAAAAACATTTTCTTGAAATAATTCTGTAATTTATCACTTGGGAGGTAAAAATGTTGTGGTGTGGGTTAATATCTGCAGTGTGTAGAAAGTTGAGATTTTTATAGCTGTTGTGTAAAACCAGTGAGATTGCCTAATTTGCCTCTCTCCCCTCAAGGCTTTTTTTGTTGGTTCCATTATTGTGGAGGGGAGCATGCTTCTACACGGTGTGCATTCACTTTTCCATTATCTTCCACCAGCCACATCAAAACCAACACATTTGTTTTCCAAGCAGGAAAAGAGGCAAGAATCGATATGATAGCCCAGTGCCCTCTGGGTTTTTGCTGACTTTGCCAAGTCTCCCTTGTTCATCCCTTGCATGTGACTAAACCTGAGGTCTCCTTATGTTAAACATCTCGCATTTCTTTCAATAGCAGTACACCAAGGCAATGCTGATTTGGTCTTCTTGGTTCTCACTCTGCCAAAGAATAACAGGAAAGGAGATTGCAAGAATGTCAATGGAAAAATCTCTGACGGTTTTCCTCTGCAAGAAAACCCCCTGATAAATATTATCCTTGTCTTAATGTTGCTTCATGCAATTACAGAAGTATAAAAGGGACTCTTTGGAATCCCCACTGACTCCTGGTGCTTCACAGGACTGGAATCAGATATCTTGGGGATCTCTCAGCGTGGGAGTAAATTTGGTCATGGGTTTCTCCAAGTTTCACTGCTCTGTAGAGACTTGTACATTGTTTAGGAAGTTATAGGAAAAGACCCTCAGTATGGGGTCTTATTTTCAGTCTTGCATCTTTTCCACCAGCTTTTGTTTCTGTTGTTGTCACTGAGCCTGAAAAAACTTTGTAAAAAGGCACTTTGGTACAGACTCCACACATTTCACACACATAGGTCTGTAGTCCTTTTCAGGGTCTCAACTAACAGCTGGATTTGCAACTTCCTCCTTCATTTGGGTTGTCAGGGTGTGGGTTAGGCAGCTGCCAACAGCTGCAAGGAGACAATCTGGAGCTGGAGGCTTCAGACCAGATGATTAATCCCCACCTCCTTCCTTATATTGCAGTAGAAGACCTTTTCACTTCTTGAAAATGCAAAATCTGCCTTCTGAAAAGCTGAGGTTTCCTATGAAAAAAAGGGGCATTAATTAGTAGTTAGTTGCCTCAGTACTGGACCGGTGACAAGTTATAGTTACACTTCAGTTTTCAGCCTCCACAGAAGAACATTTCGAGATCTTGAATTTAAATTGGTATGTAAAATTGGACAACTAACTGTTTACAGATGCAGTAAACTGGATGCTTTTGTTCGGGCTCACGTTGTAGTTTCTGCCCCCATGTGCTGGCATGACAGCAGAGCAGCTGTGACCACAAACTCACACCATGGGTCAGCAGAGATGCCTCTGTTGAGCTTCACCCAAGACGGTCATTACTTTGAGGCCAGAATTGACTATAGAGAAATAAATATTTTAGAAAGAATGAACAGTGCCACGTAACGGTCTTTTTGTCATTCCCCCCCTTCCTGACTGATTCTAGGTATCTGTTCTAGTCACACAGCTAATGTGGCTTTCTCTACATGCATATTATTGCTGTGTTTCCCTGTTTTATGAGAAATGTTTATTTGGCAACTGTTATGTTGCTTTGTGTTTTATGATGTTGAACTGGGGAGTGGTTCTCCTTCAAGATCTGAATAGATCTGATGGGAAATAATGCACACCAGAATATGCAGACGTGGTTTGACAGAAACAGTCAACCCTCAGGTGAATTGCAGTTCTTGCACTTAGGTGGGAAAGAGACTCACGGAGAAGCCAACAGAGCAGTGCCAGGTTTACATTTGGCTCCCTTGATGTGCGGATGGTCTAGCTGATGGCTGTGTTGACATGGACAGCTTAACCTGCTCTTGAATTCCAGGAAGTACTCAAGGAATGGTGCATCCATAACTGAATATGTCCTGCTCGCTTAGACTTGTATTCAGGAGCCGTCCGCTTTTTGTATAGCGCTTAAGTATCTACATCCAGACACATGAATTTGCTTATCCGGTTTGTCCCTATGAAGCTAGCAGAAGCTAGCCAGCTGTCGAGGGGCTGGGAGCCAGCTACAGAACAGACTCTACTGTTCCTGAAAACAGCCAGTCAATCAATCACACGCATTTTGCAATGTCGTACAATGAATACTTCGTATGAACCAGCTACAGGGGAAACTCCATATAATAAATGTTGGCACCACTACCAACATTTGATATTTTCCACTTGCCAATGGTCTTTACAACAAACTGCACTGTGCTTCCAGGGTTTCTGAGCAAACATGCTCAGACAGTAAGGAACTATAATCTAGGTTTGCAGGAAAAGGAAATGGAGGGTAGGAATGATTTCTCATCCTCCAGAAAATAAGAGGGCAAAAAGCAAATTAAGAAGGGGGATGTGGGTGTTAAAAGAGACCTTTTGGAGGTCTGCCATCAACAAAGAAGGAGAGATGTGAGCTAGGGCAGTGCTGCGATTGTGTCACAGGGAGATGTGGGATTTACCTGAGACCAATGGACTTTGTTTTACTGTAATCTCTCTATGTGCCTGACACGAGGCAAAAGAGCTGCCAAATGCCAAGACCTTCACCAGATCTTTGCTTCCAGTAGCCAGAGTGTTTCTCTCTAAGGTGGTAGCACAGATGGTAGTAAGAGAGAGGAAGATATTTAGGTATGGTTAAGACATATTCCCATAGGAGGAGCAGTTGAAAGCAAGGAGATTTGAGTGTCCTTCAATGGCCAATAAAACTGGGACAGGCCCATAGCAGAGTGCAGCTGTCCCAGGAAAGATCTGGGTATGAGAAGAACACAGCACAGTCCAAGGACAGGATGGTTAAAAATCCATTGTCCTTCTCCTGAGGTTGGTGTGAAAAAGAAGTAGCAGAAAGCTTGGCATCCAGTGTGTGGGAAGCCAACTTCTATTAATATGGGAGGAAGAAGAGTTAATTTCTGAGTGGGAGGGAGGAAGGAAGAACTTCACACTGGGAGGTTTTACTTATTTTATGGGGCTTTTTCTGGGCTGTAGAACTTTTATAGGTCTCTGAGGAAACATCTGAGCTGGCTAAAAGTCCTGCTGAGCTGGAAAGAGCACAAAAGTGCAGTGAGCTAGAGATAAGAAAAAATATTTAACCCAATTTTTATTTCCCCTTTTTGTAATCCACACATTATTCATATGCCGATATTTGCTCTTTCCGCCTCACTCTCCACCAATAAAGCTTTCAAAGCACTGAAGTATCAGAATATTTTTTTCCTAAAGAACATTGCAAAAGTCCTTAATATTTTATACTGAAAAATAATTTTACATTCCTAAGCCTTGCCCTTTCCAAGATGCTGGGGACAGGGATAAAAATCCCTCAAGAAATGAAAAGTCATCAGCATGGTTTGGGGTTTCAGTGGTTTCACTCTTTAGCCTGTGCTGAGGAGGCATTCCAAAATACACAGCTCCTGCTAATGCCACTGCCAGAGCACTGCTGCCTTATCCATGTTTTAAATAGTCCTCCCAAATGCATGAAGTAGGAGAAAGGGCCAAGAGTGGAAAGTGCAAAGCCCTAACAGAGCCAGAACATTCTGAGGTGGGTACCTACATGTTACATCCAGACCAAGGCCAGGATGAGTTCATGTCTGCTCTGTACTGCCAGTACAACACAGAGTGGTGGTATGGGGCAGCTCTAACACTGTGCTTTTCAAGCCAAATCCCTTTCCTCTGTGATTGAGACATCCTATTCCAGGTCCAGACTTCCCTTGCCTCCTGCAAGTCACAGGTAAGTTTGCTGTAGCAAATAGTTTCTACAACTGTAGTTCATTTCCCATTTTATAAATATAACGCTGAAACTAGAACGCCATTGAAATGCAGACCCACATTAAATACCCTCTTTGGGACTTCGAGGTGCTGTAATAAGCCCATTAGAAATTTGTGGAGTGCAGCAATCACCAAAAGAGCCCCAGCACCCCCAATTCTATTAAGTGTCACTATGAAGCCAGTGCTTACAAAGACTTGGTCTGAATTAAGCATCTTTTGTCAAGAAAATGCTGAGCTATTTGAACACTTTTGAAATGTGATGTTTTCTTCAGAGCAGGGATGAGGAACATGTTCCTTGCTGAGAGCCAAGTAGACCCAAGCACTCTGGAAGGCCGGGTCCCTTAATGATGTCCAGTAATGGAATGGCATGAGGCTGGTGGGAAGTCAGATGGCTGGGGACCATAAGACCACAGCTGTTCCCTGACCAACCTGTTCACCCATACCTTCCTTCACAAATTAGACTAGAAGGTGTGGGGGGCTGCTCTCAGGTCTCACTGTAACTCTCTTCTGCAGGCTGAGCAAGGTCTCTCAGCTTCTACTCACAAAGCAAGTGCTTTAGTCCTGATCCTACTGGTGGCCTTCCGCTGAAATTTCTCCAGCTTATTGATGTGTTCCTAGTATTGGGAACTTTAAAATTCCACGCGGTATTCTGCATGTGGTCTGTTGACTGTTGAGTGGAAAAAGCAGTCACTTCCCTTGATCTGCTGGCTGTGCTTCTGCTCACACAGCCCAGGGAGCTGCTGGCCTTCTCTGCTGCCTTTGGACAGAAAGGACAAGAGAACAGTCCTGATTTTGCTCATGCTTAAATTAGTCACTAATTTTATCCTGGCAGACCTGAGAGCAGAATTTGGATCAGAGTAAAGAGCTTTCAGCCTCAGTACTTGGGCTTTTTCTCCCATCGTGAGCTAAGGAGAAGAGCAACAGGGGGATGCAGAAACCAATTCCAAAAAATAGCTAAAATACCTTGAACCACAAAACCCAGTGAATCTGTAAACTGCTAACTACTAAGACTTCAAGGGACGAATGTAGAGGAAACTGTTGTTTATCTGATTCACACAGCTAAATCCTCCTCCCAGCCCTACACCAAGACCTTTCTGGGCAGGCACCTCCTCCCTGTCTAGCACAAGAACAAAGTCCATGGTGCTGCCAGCCTGAATCTTTAACCGCTCATCCATTTTCCTACATATCCATGGGACTGGTGCACAAAACACTAGCCATGAGTTTTCTGGGACTTAAGGGACCTGCAACACCCCTAGGTTTCCCTGAAAGCTCTGCCTTGTGAGGCCCCCATGCTCCCTTGCAAGTGTGTCATGTACCGAGCTGCATGACTGTACAGAGTCCCTGCTTATAGTGGAGCTGTATCCAGCATTGCAAGACACAAAACTGATGCAGAAATTCAGAGAGGTGGTGAAATGCTGGCTTTATGAGGTTAGTGAGAGCCAAAGGAAAATGTTTGTATTCCTTCACCAAGCTGAGCTGACTGTTTAGATCTGTGACTCCTTCTTCACATACTTTGCACTTATGGTCATGGTGCTGCTTGTGAAACACTTGCATGGGCTTCAGGTCAGCTGCCTACAGGATTGTGGAGGCCTGGGGGGACTGATGCCACCAGCCAGCAGGACAGGGGCATTACTCTGATGAGAAGCCTGGAGCAGTGACATGCTGCATTTCAGAAAACAAGAAGATAGAAGTTACAGGTCTGCTGAAGGGTTGACTGCAATGGACCTGGAAAGCTCGGCCATTTCTGGTAATGTATCATATTCTTTCCATCTGCAACAACAGATTGCAATTTCAGCAAAGTTTGGTTAATTTAATTTCCAGTGTTTTTTCTTCTTCATGATGCTCTTTCTCCTCAGGGGTCTGACTAACAGTACAAGTGTTACAATTCTTTCCACTTTCTTACTGCTTGTATTTGCAGCCAGGCATTTTCGATCCACAAGGTTTATGAAAGTAGAACCAGAAGTTTGCTGACCATTGCTAAAAAGATCCTTTTAGGTGACCCATTTCTGAAACACTTATGCATGTGAGCAATTTCCACAGGTAATTTCTGAGTGGTCTTGGGAATCTGGAGAGGTCCCAGCCAACTGGAAGTTGGTGAACATTGTTCCCCCGATTTTCAAGAAGGGCAAGAAGGAGGAAGCCGTATGAGGAGGGGCTGAGGTCACTCGGTTTGTTCAGCTTGGAGAAGAGGAGGCTGAGGGGAGACCTCATTGTGGTCTTCAACATCCTCACGAGGGGAAGCAGAAGGGCAGGTACCGATCTCTTCACTCTCATGTCCAGTGACAGGACTCGAGGAAACAGCGTGAAGCTGAGTCAGAGGAGGTTTAGGTCAGATATTAGGAAAAAGTTTTTCACTCAGAGAGTGGATGGGCACTGGAACAGGTTCCCCAGGGCAGTGGTCACAGGACCAGCCTGACAGAGTTCAAGAAGCATTTGGACAATGCTCTCAGGCACATGGTGTGACTCTTGGGGGTGTCCTGTGCAGGGCCAGGAGCTGAACTTGATGATCCTTCTGTGTCCCTTCCAGCTCAGCATATCCTGCGGTTCTATGATTTATTTACTTACAGGCATTTGCAGGATCTGATCATGAAACATTTGTATTTAAGAAATTTCCAACTTAAATGGAGGAGCTATGTCTTTATGGATCATGGAAAAGGTTTCAGGTCATTCAAGATAAATACTCTGAACTCTTTTCAGGGATGAGAATCCATTCCTTGAGAAGGAGAACACAAGCATATAGGAGGTGCTGAGTTAATTTAGAAGAGAGATTGGAACGAGAGAAGAGCTTAGATAGCCCTTAGAGTGTGCTATTTAAATATTGCAGCTCACACAAAATCACCAAGTGTTAGTCTACTTCTCACCCCAAAGACAGCTGTATAAAATTAAACATTTTTTTAAACAACAAATTTAGAATCCTCTTCATTTGCATTCTTGAGTTGGAGCATTTTGCCCTCACAATGTTTCCCATGAGATTGCAAAAGCTGGGCTCAAGAAATAGAATACCTCTGACACACTTCTGCTACTTTGATTTCAAAAGTTAGAGGGCAAGAGGAACACCAAGCGCTGCCAGAATTGCCCTCAAAGATGGGAAACTTGTCCCTAAGAGCTGACAGTGCTGCATTTGGGCGGCACTGGGCTCTCGCATGACAGCTCCATCTTCCACTGAACAAACTGCATCTGTCATCCCTGTAGGGCTAGAGATGGGTCAGTGATCACAGAGAGGACAGCGTCGCAGTGTGTTCCCTCTTTGGTGCCTGCTCCTCCAAGCAGGAATACTCATACAAATTACAATTAAAATGAGCCTGAACTACTGACTCCTTTCAAGCTCAGTCCAGAGACAAGGTGATTTATGTTTTTACAGGCTGGATGAACTGCAAGCATCCTGGCAGGTGTTACTCATATCCCAACAGGTAGCTCTAAGCACCTGAGTGCAAGCTGAACTGTTGCATTTTTAGTTCAGCTTGTTAGCACTGATTTGGGAGAGGTTACGGGAAAGGACCTTTCTCTCTCTCCCTTTCTTAACAATGACAGCTTGATGTTTAACTAATTGTTAACCACTTCCTACACAATAATTTCTGTACTCCCAGGTGTTCTGGATGGGTTGGATCAGCATGCTTTGCTGTGGCTTGTGGAAAAAATACTTGGAGCTGCATATAGTCAATATCCTAATAGCAGCCACATCCAGCCCTGCAGGCTCATCTCCCTTCTGGTGCCACTGGCACTTCCTGAGCAGCGTGGCCATAACTAGGAGCACTGTGGTTCTGTCTGCTGTAATGGGGGCAAAGAGGGCAGTCACTCTGCTGCCCCTGCATTACAGACACCTGGGGCTGTACCGACACCGGCATTCAGTTGCAGCAGGAGTGTCTTTTTGAAGTATCTGCCTTCCCCACGCACAACCTGCAAAGATTAGTACTGCAGACTGGCCTCGGGGAACTCAGGCTGGCAGGTGAAACCAGGCTGAGAGGGGTTCCTGGGAGTGCTTGTAGCATGTGCCACATCTTAATGGGCATCTGAACCAGGCCGGAGGAGAGATGAGTGATATGAGGTGCGTCCTCAGGACCAACCCGCTCCCAGACCTATTCCAACTGTGCTACACTGCACGTTGGTGCAGACAAAATTGTGATCACCTCAAAAATCCACCTTGGTTATTAAGCACAGAGTTTTGAAAATAGCTGAGCATTCCTTGGAGCAATTACATACAGCAACAGGAAAGCTAGGGAATAATAACTAAAAAATAATCCTGCACACAGAGAGTGAAGCTAGGAAATCTGGTTTGGATAAAGGCAGCACAGCCCCGAACCTTCACCGAGTTCCAAGCTGCAGTCTCATGCAGTACAGAGAAGTGTCTTCACCTTGCCCTCCTCCGACCTCCTCCAGAACCATTTCTACTCCTGAGAGCCTCCTGCAGCTTTTAGTTGCTCTACTGCTTTAAAATCCCCATGTAGCATCCCTGTGTAAGCATGTGACATTTGAGGGAATTTCTGCTGCATGTTAGGATCTCAGAGCAACTTGTCTGAATTTCCCCTGTGGTGCCTGATCTAGTCCAGCTAACAATCATATGCTGGAGAACTAGAATCTGTGGAAATATTTTGACAAAAAAAATTAGGGGTAAAATCTTGCCCACACTGTTGTTCATAGGAGATTTTCCATAATTTTTGGCTGGATGAGGTTTCAGCCTGCAGCACTGCTTGCCTTTAACATCACTGTGAGGAATGAATGTGCAGTCACAAAGTTTTTAGCAGACTTCAGAACTGAAATGGGAAAGAAATGCATACTAGTCAGTGTTAAAGAAATTTGTCAACCTGATATTTATTTTAGAACAAACAAAATCATTTCCCTCTGTTCTCCCCACCTTAAATGGATAAAACATTTCCTTGGAAAGAAGTCAATACTTCCAAAGAATTTTGCCACGCAAACACGAAGAACCCCTCAATGTTCGCCTGTGTGGAGGTGCTGGTCACAGCGTTCTCCTAGACAGGGGGTCTCCAGCACCTGCAGCACAGCTGGGTGGATTTCCTGTACAGTCAAAGAAAAGAAATTGACAGGTTTTGTGGAAAGACTCATCTCACCCTGAAGTGGGGGAGGGATGTAGCTCTAGGCAAACACCTGAGTGTTGGTGCCTGCTGCTTCCTAGAGGTAGGACTCAGATGCCTGAACACAGGTCTCTCCCTAAGGTGCAATAGTGTACCTGATGTGGTCCCTAGACATGATCAAGGGAAGCTGTGGGTCACCCATAGGTCTGGTGTTTTACCCCCCAGCCCCACAGGGTGCCTATCCTTAGACACCTATATTTAGGCAAGGGAGTGAAGGTGAATGCATGCAATCTGCAAAGCCAAAATTCTTCCTGGCAGCACCCCTAATACTCAGGTTTCATCACTGTGTGACCTGCACTATGGTAGGACAAAAATATTTGTCATGGCTTCATCATGTTTGGTGTATCAGGTGCACAGTGAGAATAAAGGCAGGGTAATTAAGCTTGTGTTTACCAATAGCCTGGTCAGTGAAACCAAGAGATATCTCAGACTGTTGCCTCCACAGGGTCAGAGAGAGGGCACCACCAATACCTTAGAAATCCCCGCTTGTCAGAGGATCACTTTTGAAATAGAGATGTCTTAAAAATAATGCCAAGGACAACAAACACATTTAGGCTAAAGGACAAATTGCTGGATGATTGCAGACACAGGCTCTCTCTTTTATTTCAGAATCCAAATGCCATGAGATTTGTTACCAGTTTCAGACTTTAATGATTTGATTTTTTTTTTCTTTACTTGAGAGGAATTATGAAAACCAAGAAATTAGTAATAATGTTCTGCATCTGTTTGGCAATCAATTTCTCCTTGCTTTAAGTGTGTTCAGCAGCTCTGCATCTCTGCTGAGTCGAGGATATTCAGTGAGCAACAAGGGTGAAATACATTAACTTCTAAATAACTACATTAAAATTGCAATGAGAAAAACAGAGAGAGAAAACTTCAAAGTTCTAACTCTTGTATGGCTTGGCATGTTCCCCTTTGTTTATTATCTGTTCTGGTATAGTGCCTGCATCAGGGAGCAGTAGCCTGCTGTGCTTTGGAAAGTGACTAACAAATGTGTCCCTGCTCCGTGGCCCCGACAAACAGAGTCAGAGAGGAAGTGTAAAATTGGTAGAATTCAGGTGACACATAAGTGGGAGAAAGACAAGTTTTAGGTCAAGCCTGTGGAAGAGAGAGAGAAAAGAATCTTTGTTTTCAAATGACAAAGCTGTAGGAAACCGAATAGAGTGGAAGCAGTTTTCAACACTGATTTTCTTTAAGACATTAAACAATAACTTTTGTTCTCATCATCTTTTTCTACTCTGGTGGTGGTTTTCTTTTGGAAGCAAATTGCTCAACTGGTTTATGGTCCAAGGGCCAATGCCTGATATGAATGACGTGTGCACATAAGGGCCAGGCAGGAGAGGCTCCTCCAGCCCCACGAGGACTGTCAGGATCTGACATTCTTTTCTGACCAGAAAAGAAGAAATGTTGAAGTCCTGGAAAAAAAGAAAAATTATATTTAACAATTCCAAAGGAAATGAATTCCACACTGAGTGACTGGATTCTCTATTTTCTAAATCTTTATTTTGATTTTGACCTTTTAAAAATGTTCCCAAATGTTTTTTCTTCTCAAGTAACAAATCTTTCAAAAGGGAACGCCATTTCAAATGCTAGAAAGGAAATCCTTGGAATGCCAGAGCATCAAAATGTTCCAGCTATTCCCCAACTTTTCTTTTTGCACTGGGCCATACAGGGGTGTGAGGACTCTGTGCAGTGGCAGCTCCCTGTCAAGATGTGGGGATGGCTAGAGACAGGGTTTGCCCACGGCATGGCTCTGGTGGCCAGGCCGGTGCTGGCTGCTTCCACAAAGGCCAGCTTCAAAAGGACCCTCACCCACTACCCATGTGGCCCCCCCACTCCATGCAGAAGGTACGTGTGAGTGAGGTTTTGCCCTAAAGCCATAAGGACTTGCCTTCCTTCCAGCAGCTGTGTCAGCATTGACAGCTGGAGGTACTTAGGGTCTTCGACAGTCCCATTTTGTTTCAGTTGGCTTCTGACCACGTCAGCTCCTCTTATAAGACAGGTGTTGCATCCTGTTCCTTTCAGACATGACCCACATATTCACTCAGTGTAGGGATGCGGGCTTCTCTGTTCTCTGCTCCCACTGCCTCCCACTGCCTCCCACTGCCTCCCACTGTATAATTTCAGAGAATATTGGTGAGGAATGGTCTGGCAGCCAGCAGAACCACGTAGAGCTGCCAGGGAAGCATCCTCAGTTCTTGGGAAAAGTAGCCGCCTGATGGATTTTAATGATATGAAAAACTTTCTGAACTGATCCTAGAACAGGATTTCTTAGCTTTAGGATTGCATCTCAGACTTATATGTAAAACAATTGCATTGTTTTTATCCACCTGCCTACCAGAATCAATGATTCTCCAGCTTGCCTCCTCCGAAATACAATACATGACATCTGGAAAGCCCTAAACTGAGTTGCACAGCATTCCCACCATCTTCCAGGCATCCCAAATCTAAGTTCCCAGAACCGCTCTCCCCTAAATCCTTCCAAGCTGGGCTCCCTTACTCAGTGGTTTTGGCTGCCACAGGAATTTGCAGCTTGAACCTTGATGGAATCTGAGTTCTGCTATCAGTCAAAGGAACATTTAACTGCCGAAAAGAAAAGAAAAGAAAAGAAAAGAAAAGAAAAGAAAAGAAAATAAAAGAAAAGAAAAAAGAAAAGAAAAGAGAAAAGAAAAGATAGAAAAAGAAAAAAGTAGGGGGTAACATGTAAAATTTGGAAAGTATTGTGACTTGGAAAGCAAGCATAGATTGGAGATTTAAGGAAAATCTCACCCAGTCTATATCACAAGACTTCACCCTTCTGAACTGGAAAGGACAGTAATGACAGAATGAATAGTGGAAAGAGCTACTGGCTGCGAGGTGTTTATTCCCATTTCATCAAACAAGTGAATACTGGACTGCAGTCATTTTTATTCCAGAAAGCCTATCTCTGCAAGTAAATGGGAGAAACTGAAGTTCACCAGAGGAGGATGAGTCCTTATGGCAATCAGCATTTTTGTAGCTCATTATCTCTTTCTTTCAGATAATAAGACTGTTTTCCCCATAAAATTTCAACATCCAGGAGAATGTGGTGGGAAGCCAGAAGCACAGCATGCATTCAAACCTGCTGTCATAAACTTGTCTCACACTGAAGTTGTCCTGAAGCCTGACCCAACTGTGAGTATCATCTTACACAAGCTAGAAGACAGGAGGACAGCTGGACACCTCCAGATGCCCAGTGTAACCACCTGCCTTAACCAGATAGTCTGATGCAGAGATGGAGGGTAAACCTGGCTCCCATCCCTCCATCTGGACAGCAGAAGTGAAATCAGGCATTTGCCTGCTGCTGCTGGTGGTAAGTGGAAATACTGTCACACACTTTCACATTTTATCCATGTGACCACTGAGGAGCAACTGCCCCAAACAGACTACTTCAGATGCTTAGAAACAAGCTCTATGGGGGAAAGACCAGCACATTTTTGCATGAAAAGAGTAGCTGAGCTTTCTCCTTTTCCTTTCAGTGGATACCCTGCTCCTGATCACCACTTATAGTTGTTAAATACACAGACCTAAGATGCATCAAGGGATATTCTGTATGTTTTACAGACTTTTAAAATGTTCTTTCTGTAATTTACCTTTTGTTCAAGCATTCTTTATTGTGCTTATCTCTCTTTGCACAAATCATCTGAGTTTCTTCTCTGATCTTGCGATTTGGCCTTGATCTCCTATTTCATCCATGTATTCCACTAAACCTTTATACTCTTTGTTTATCCATTTGCTTCTGTCTCTTCTTGCTTTTCATCTTATTCAGTAAGTCATTCATGTATGCATACGTGAGTTCAACCACTTGTTCTGGGTTTTTTTGGTTTAAGATTCGGCATCATTCTTTCAAAGCCGAAGGTCCCACACCTGAAAAGATCTGATATTTGGAAGTTATTGCAGTACTTACTGGCAGGAGGTTGTGTAGATCTGGAAACTGAACATTTAAAGTACTGTCATTGGAGGATATCTTCCTTGACTTGCTGGCAGTTTGGGATCCATTCCTGGGATACCCGACCCTCTATGCATTGTATGCTACATCTATGGGGAATCTGAAAGCCAGACCCACCTTGGGCTTCAGATCAATTGGTCAGGGGTACTGATTTTCTTCACCCCTGGTGAACTGTCCTGATGTGCTGTAGCTGGTGCAGCTGTATGAACTTTTGTACGTGAATTGATTGATAAGTGTCTTTCTTATCAATCAATCAATCAATCAATCAATCAAGTTGTTTTGGACTATCACTTATTCTACAGGGAGGTGGGCAAGCTGCTGTGCTGGGACGTTTCATGGTGTCAAACATGTTGACAACAGCCCTGCAGGGACTTGGCATCACCCGGTTATTTTTACAGCAGGGGCCCCTGTGTGCTCTGTAAGCTGATACTTTGCTAACCCTGCAGTGTTTAGATTAAAAAGAAAAGAAGGGAATCAAAAAACCAAGCCCTGACTGTGCCTGAAGCACAGGGCTTGGGATTTTGCCACAGAGTGGCCTGCCACTGGGGACAGAACTGATGCACCCCTGGTGGGTGCTCCTGGGGTGAGGAGCTGGGGACCAGGATGGGGGGGAACCTGTGCCAGTGAGATGCCTTCATGGCTGTCCCCATGGTGGGGACAAACCCTCAGCTCTGGGTCTGCCTCCAAAGGGGGAAGATAAATCCTGCCCCCTCACTCTCTGGTAATCAGGTGGCCATCTCCAGTCTGGTTTTATCCTCCTTAGAGGGAGGACATCGCTCTGTGCTGCTCTTGACCTTGTACCTCACCTTTATAGGGCAGAAAGGAGAATGCAAAGCAAAGCACCTGTAGAGGAGGGTCAGGCTTTGCCTCTGACTTTCAGGGGTTCAAGAGAATAGTGGTACAGTAGCTGTCCTAAAGACACACAGGGCTTGTTCCTCCTGACTCCAGATCCAAAGCTACAGCTAAAGACTTGTAAACTCTACAGAGGTTAAAAACAGTGAGGGGCATGGTGTGGAGCAGAGAATACAGAGTTATGGGGTGTCTGTGCCCTGACACAAGCTTGCAGAATAGCCTGAAGGGCTACTAGCAGGTGAGAGTGGTCTGCAGGCTGCCCAGTTCGGACCAGTTTTACATCAAGACAGCAATGGGAATGAAAAGGATACAAATGATGATGCACCTCCTTTTAACACTTTCCCTTTCAATTTTATGGAGAACTCATTTTTTCTGGATGTCAGCATGGGGCACAGGGCCATAACATAACGTGTGGTGGTTTTGAAGGAGCTTGTAGCAAGACTGTTCTGACCTCAGCTTGCAGACTGCTGTCCCGTATCGTGGTTTGAAGGCACGTAACTCTTTGGATCCAAGTGCTAAATCCAGCATGGCTCCCTAGGGCCAGACCAGGAGCCAGGCCTGGTTTGCATTGGTCTTTGACTGCTTCCATGCGTGAAGAAAAGGAGACTGCAGGGAGACCTTATCACTCCACAAATACCTGGAAGGAGCATGCAGCCAGGTGGGGGTCAGTCTCTTTGAGGCAACCAGTGACAGAACAAGAGGACGTGACCTGAAGCTGCACCAGGGAAGGTTCACCTTGGACTTCAGGAAGAATTTCTTTGTGGAAAGGGTGGCCAGGCATTGGAATGGACTGCCCAGGGAAGTGCTAGAGTCACCATCCCTGGAAGAGTTCAAAAAATGACTGGATGTGGCATTTAGTGCCATGGTCTAGTTGACAAGGTGGTGATCAATTAAAGGTTGGACTTGATGATCTCAGAGGTCTTTTTCAGCCTAAATGACTCTGTGATCCTGTGATCCCTGAGCATTTTCCTTCTGGCTTACAACTACTGATCAAGAGCTTGAGTTCGTATTTGCATATATAACACCAGAAAACAATAAACTGCTCGTGGATTTGATGGTCCCATCCCAGTTACCATTACATTTTCTTCTCCTTGCTATTCTCCAGCTTCTCCTTGCTATACTCCACACCTGAAAGACAAGCAAGGTTTCCCAATGCCTGAAAGAGATGATACAGCACCTGTATTACTTATTAGCACAAAACTAGGTACAGGATTTGCAGTGGGTGTGGCTGTAGGAGGTGGTGTGATGGCAACTGATGGGGATTTCTGCACATTCAGTATATGGAGAATATGGTCTCAGAGTTACTCTAGAATCTGTTTGAGCTGCTATTCATTAGGACCAGTGCTTCCTTTTATTAGGTCATGCTGTCTTTTCTACATTGTGAAATCCTTTCATGCCAGGATTTTGCTCTTATGGAAACTTAATGCCTAGAAAGAGCACTGTGGGATTGTATATAGTGAGGCCATAAATATGGGGTCAGGACTTAAAGTCACAGCTTAATTTAAATACAAATTTGAGCTTGGCCTTAGCTGCAGCCAACAGCACCTGGCAAAGGAATTACATGGGAACATTGCTGGAGGGGAACATAGGGTTTCTTGGGCAGGGGAGAGAGTGTTCATATCATCCAGCTTTGGGGTTTTGCCCCAGAAATAAGACAGGAATCTCTTGACACAGTTTCCAGAAGACAATCAAGACTACCTTGATTTGTCACTTAATACCAGCATCTGTCCTCATACAACATATCCTTAAAGCTATGTCACTGGTGTAAGAATCACCTGTCTGAGAAAGATTCAAAGTAAGTGAAGGAAATTCTGGGCCCCAATAGTATCATTCACCCTTTGGCATCATTTTTTACCTGGGAGAAGACAAATCATGCTGAGGGCAGTGTGGCTTGTGACTTGGATTAGGCATTGGATTTATCTGAGAGTTGTTTTCTTTGCTATCAAGTGTGGTCACTGTGGTGACCAGCCATGTGTGGATTTTGGAAACTAAAAAGCTGGCAGTCCAGGCTGACTAGACCCTGCACAGGGTGTTAGAAATAAGAGTGCAAGTGCAAATGCCCAGGAGAGCTCAGAGAGGCTGGATGGATGTGTGAGAGCCAGAGTTGAGGCAAGAGGTGCCTCAACTGGAAAAATAATGAAAGGGCCAGTGTTACACAGTGGGAATGTATTTTCTGTTCACTCCATTTTATAGCACTCAATCACCAGTCAGAATTCAAAGTCAGCTACTGTGTTCCAGGCCTTGCAAAGCAGATACATGCTGAGCTTTGCACACATTACAGTATCAGTTCTGAAATCCTTGTTCATCACAAGCAATGCACTAATGCCCATGCTAAAGGATGCTCTGCAGAGAATAGCACTGCTTGGGATGAACCAGACAGGGAAGCCTTCTTGTGTGTCACCTGCCTGGGGCAGGAGGGCTGCATGGGCACAAACTACACTGCAGCCTTAGACAAAACCTCACTCTCCTTTTATTCCTTTCCAAACTTTCATTTTTCACAAATCTATACAAGCAGTGTTAGTCCTTGCGTGCACCAACAGTGCAACAAGCAAAAGAACCTCAGTTATAACCAGGCATCCATCCAAGGAAGAAGAAAATTAACAACTGTGGCTCCAAAACTCTTGGAAGGGCTGTGTTGAACATATGTCTGTGGTAAACAGAAATTTCCAAACCTTAGTAAAACACCTTCCTTCTTATAACACAGATGGAATTACTGGGAACTTACTGTGCTTGGTAATTGATCAAGCTGTTTAAAATAGTAAGAGAAAACATCAGTTGCAATGTCAGTGAAAAACATTTGCAAAAGTGCTGATGAATACGATTTTAATCCCATATAAAATTGTGGTGAGAAAAAGGAAATTTCTATTGGATGCTCTCCACAGAAAACCTTAGTTTTTGCTTGGTATTAATCCACCCTGAACAGCTTCTGATCTGATTATATTGTACAATAATGTGGAAAGGCACACCAGGCAAATCATTCACTGTGCTTTTTCCAGGTAACTTTTCACATGAAAAGAGAACAGGAAATTAATGCTGGAGAAAAAAAAAGAAAAATTATATTGATGGACTTCCCTGATCATTTTAAACCTTCCACAGTCCTAGAGGAGAAGGTAGTAACAAATGAGTGGTCTTACACTGGGAGACTGTTACATTTCACAAGCAAAACGTAGCCCTGCCAAACCCTTGAAGGAGGCAGAAATTTCAAAGGATAGTTTAGGATTCCGGTTTGGTTTCTTTTCCTTGGAGGGGTCGTGGGGAGTAATTGCAGATTCAGCTGAGTTTTTGCAAAGCTAATGTGGAACTAAATATAACCAGGGAGAAAATTTCAGAAAAGTTTTAGTCTGGTTTCCATTTTTCTTCTCCTAGACCAGGAAATTAGATTTTCGTGGGAGCATCTACACAGACCTTGGGGTTTGTTCAGCCTAGAGAAGAGCAGACTGAGGGGAAAACTCACAGGAACCTACAGCTTCCTCAAGAGTGGAAGAAGAGAGGCAAGTACCAATCTTCTCTCTCTGGCCATCAGACCTGAAAGAGCTGAAAGAATGATATGAAACTCTGTCAGGGGAGGTTAGGAAAAGGTTCTTCACCCAGAGGGTGGTTGGGCACCGGAACAGGCTCCCCAGGGGCACGTTTATAACACCAAACCTGACAGAGTTCAAGAAGACTTTCAAGAAGCACTTGGACAATGCTCTCAGGAACATGGTGTGATTCTTGCAGTTGTCCTGTGCAGGGCCAGGAGCTGGACTCAATAAGGGATCCTTGCGGGTCCCTTCCAACTCAGGGCATGCTACGATCGAATGATGGTTCTATAACAGAGCACAGTAAGTACGGAGATACATAAGCTTGCCTTGAACAAGGTAACCTGAGTACCAGAAACAGGGCAGCCATTGCAGCATGAAGGTTGCCATCAACTGCTTTGGAGATGCCTGGCTCAGCTGAGGTGAAGGTGGCTGTCTCCCCCTTCCCCATAAGCTGTGGGGCAAACATACCCCACTTCAGTCCCATCAGGCCCTTCCCCAAAAGCAGAAGCCGGGGTGTGGACACCAGACCTTTCTGTGCAAAGGTCCCTGGGAAGGATGTTAAGACACAGCCGTCAAGTTCTTTGCCGCTAGGACTGTTGTTTTGCCTAGCTCATCTGAACCTTTAAATATTGATCATCACCTCTCATTTTTTTTGTGGCATTCCCATCAGAAACAGCATTGTTTAGCTCACTACTTTATGGGTCACACTTATTTTAATGATGCAAAAAGCTCCATTTTCAAAGCAATTATAATTTCGGTATCTAAAGCAAAGATGAAAAAGTACACAAGACAAAAGACCCGCAGCTCTGCCAGATCTAAATTCTTCTCATTTTATGCTCTGGATATGAAAAGAAAAATTGGAAGAGATCAGATTGGAAATGACAGTGTTCTTTCAAATCACAAATTACATTTTGTTACAGGGGTACTGGAGAGACATTATCAGCAGGGTGTCTATAATTTATTGACATGTGCAACATTGAATTACGTACATTTTAATATAGATGCTTACTTTTATCACAGTGTGCTATCAAGGATTTTCGTGCTGGGATTTGACCTATTATGTGTGAGAATTGTATGTTCCCTAGTACCAAAATGGCTTGTAAACACTTTTAGCTGCCTCAGGGGTGGAGCTGATGATTCTGCACATTGGTGGAGGAAAGATCTATGAAAAGCCATGCAGCCCTGTAGCTTTTTGACTTTAGGCTCTTTCCCTTACATGTATTTTTTCACCTATTTGTGCAAAGTTTCAGTTTTTCTTCATTCCCCATTTGCAATGGCTTTCCTGTGGGGAAACAACAGAGCAGGAAAAAAATCTTTTTTGTAATACCTGTTAGAACATCCCTCTACCATGCAAGCTGTGACCACTTTAAATCCCTAGGACAAAGGATGTAGTTTATCAGGAGAAACCACAGGTGTTTCTCTTATTATTTAAAGTATTATTCTTGTAACAGAAGTTGAGAGAGAAGGGTGTTCAAAGCTGCATCTCAGATTTGGCCTTTTGACTAGCATACATCTGCAGGGAGCTTTTGGTTTCTGGTCTCTGTGGTTGTTTCGTATTTTCACACACCCCATTCAGCATTAGAACCAGTATTGGAAAGAGTACACATTGACCCATTTGATAATATTCTGCATTTGTGTGACATCCATTAAAATGTGCGTTTGGCCTGGGACTGCCCTAGAAGTGGGCACTGCAAGAGTTCCAACTCTGCTCCAGGAAGAGATGATTCAGGAAGTCAGTTGTGGGACCAGCTATCAGTAGTGTGCTCCTGAGGTGGCAATTCATACTAAATGAAGGTAGTGAAACACACAACCAGTCCACACATTTGATCACAAAATCACCAGGAAAAAGCCAAGCAAAAATGTTGTCTCAAGATCATCTCTCACAGAGAAGATTTTCTTAGAAATATGTAGGACAGCATGGGGAAATAGGGAAATTCCCATGGGGAAACTTGGGATGGGGAAATCTGTTGAGGCACCAAAAATCCCTGTCTCAGCTGTTTGCCCATTGCAAACCAACCTTCATCATATTCCCTCAGTCTGGCAGAAGAATCTGAAAACAGAGATGAAATCCAAGCATTCCTAAACTACTTGAAATGTGAAATTGCTTTACAGGACATTTCTAAAGAAAGCAGTGGGAGAAAAACAACGCCCTTTATAAAATCGTCTTCTTTTTCCCAAACTGGCATGGCAATAGTCAACTCGATTTGCCTTGCTAAGCCTCTGAAGGACCCGGAAACAGTGAAACCCACCTCTGCTGTTATCTTGGACAATTAAGCAATATTGGGTCAGGAAAACCTGGGCTTCTGGGTCATGTCCTTGGGACTGGCTGATGAACAGAGCTGAGCTGTGTGTGCTGGGAGGGGTGGCAGACCCCAAATACCGAGTGCTGGCAGCCACAGCGTACTGTCCAACACCTTACAGCAAACTTCAGACCTTCAGCAGGAAAAGCCAGAAGCTAAAAAATTATCATATGCCTCAGGAAAGCAGAAGACAAGGTCAGGTACTGTCAATGTCCTCAGCCCACATAACAGCAGAGAATTTATGAAGTTAAAATGAAGATGGGCATTTGATCTTTCTCCAGAGTTGCAAGGAAATTGTCTGTAAAACAACTGGAGTTACCTTTCTGCCACCTCTAAATTTCAAACCCGGAGAAAGCAAGGCTGTGATACTGATGCTCACTGAGCTGCCCACACAGCCGGGCAGGTCTCTTCAGAAGGGGGCTTGTCTCCCTCTCTTCACTTTAGACATCAGGAATAGTTGGTAGGGCTGTCCTGCAGGGACCAGGAGCAAGACTTAACTCCACATTAAAGTGCCCTGGGGCAGGGTGTGACACACACTGCGAGCGTACACATGTGCCAGACTGTGGCTAGCCAGGTATGGCGCAAATTCACCACATGCACCTGAGCCTGCTCAGTCTCTCCAGATGGATGAACTGTGGGGTGGAGACACATACAGGCACAGTCCATCCCCAACATGTTCCCCATGGTTTTCCTCTTGCCAGAGGCATGCTGCATCTATATCCCTTGCTGCATTTCATCTCTTCAGGTGCCAGCAGTGCACTGGGAACTGCCACTCCTGCACGCTGCTGGACATTGCTGGCTGGCAGCTCCTTGGCCTTCTGCTGTGTGACTGGTGGGTGAAGTCATGCAATTGTCTGCAGAGGAATTTGAGATACCAGCCCAGTTCTAGGCTGTAAACACATCCATCTTAGTGCTGTTGTCACTCGCGTGATTAAAAGGGGGAAAATGGAAAGAGACAAAATGTCTGTGGAAGACCAACTTGATGAAAAGGGAAAAAAAGAAGATCAAAAAGGAGCTTGATTAATGGACTTGCATCTAGGCCAAGGGATACATACACTGGGAAGCACTTTGACTTATTCCTGTCCACTTCCCATTTTGAGGCACATTGAGGTAGGGCTTGACTGTTTTATGCCACGTGCACACTGACACTGCGCCAGCAGTGACAAGGAGATTTACACAGACGTGTTGCCTTGCTGTCTCTCTTTCTTTGACTTTCTCAAGAGGGATCTGGACAGGGATGGGAAGCAGACTGTGATAAACTTTGGGGTTATGTCTCCATTCCTGTCACACTAGTTTCCAGTTTCGTATACCCCCGAAGTGACTACGGGCCAGGATGAACAGTCAAAACTGCTACAGCAAGGAATGAAGTGAAAACTCTGCAGTCACTGAAAGCTGCTTCTCACTCACGTTTAGGCATCATAGCGTCCCTTCCCCAGACTTGGCAGTAGTATAAAAAAATTACATGCCCAACAATGTCTCAGCAGTGATGAAAGTGCCGAGCTCTGTGCATTGCTTAGTAAAACCTTCAACTCTGCTGCTCAGAAGAAATTCTGAGCCTTCATTTGGAGAAGATTAGCAAAAGATAATCTCTCACTGTGGACTCTCCTGCCTGCCTGGATATTAACAGCAATGGATAAGGTGTGCTCTGTGTGAGATTTGCTAAAGACTAAAAGCAATACTGTCAAAAAGCTCCATGGGTAAAACTTGGCTGGACAGTGAAGGAGCGACAATCTTTGTCACAAAACTTTGGCTTCATTCCCAGACAGCTGTTGAATACTTTCCTTTCCAGCTATAAAATGTAAGGTTCTAGTTTTACTAGCTGGAAAATGCCATCAGGGTTTTATCCAGAAATTTTGCTTGCCCTTTTGCCTTGTTAAAAGTTTGATTTGTTTTCCAAGTCAGAAGACCTTGTTCTAACGTGGGTTTAAACAGCATCTAGGCTGTCAGCACTATTCAAAACTGTTTTGCCAATTTGATATGTACTAGAAAGACTGACTTCTCCAACCCCTTCCCAGTGCTGGAGGAATTCTGCTGGTCGGTTAGAATAGAAGGCGGCAGAGTAGCCTTAGAGTGAATGGACAAGCTGTCAACCCATGTTGCCATCATATCAGCAATACATTGAGGGCCTGTTTCACTAATTGACTGCAACACTGGAAGACATCCAGTCATTTTAATAAAGAGCATGTCTTGGCTTTCGCTTTTAAAGAATCTGCAAATGGTCTGGGTGCCCAGAAGAACAGATGCTGAGGCTCATCAGTAGCTTGAAAGCAAGGAGCTCAACTGGCAGACAGAGCTGTGAGAAGTTAACATAATGGAAAAAACAACACATTTTCCACGTAAAACTTCTCTGTTAAGTAGAACACGGCTGCATGGATTTTTTAAGTATTAAATAGTCTTCAAATCCCATTCCCTCTCCCAGAAAAGAGGAAATATAAACAGGCCAAATGCTGCGAATATGGAGGGGTTGGAACTGGTGACTTGCAATCTGGTTGCAAGGAGACCTTTGCGCCATGGGTGATAAGTGATATTGTGTAGAGTACATGCTGTTGAACTTCTTATCTGGCAGGCACAGGCCATAGGACTGAATTCTGGCCGATGTGAGACTGGCTGAAGCAGCAGTGTTCGTGCCAACATGCAGAGCCATGTATTTGTACACGGCAGTTAGCCTTGGCTTAGAATATGTGGTCAGTCCTGCCTTCCCCTCCACACCCCAAGGTACATAAAATCTATAATCTTGTGGGCTGAAACGCGAATGAATGAATGAATGAATGAATGAATGAATGCATCTGAAGGGCATTGCCTTGCATGGCCCAGCCAGCGACACTGTCCAGTTGATGNGTGTTGGAATCCAGAACGCAGAGAATATCTCTCTGCCTGTTTTGAAGGATTCTACACCCCTGGACAACACTGTCTTTGACCTTCGCCCATGGAGAAAATTACCTACCCTTTGGGAAGAGTTGGAATCTACACTGGTGTGAACGAGGCGATAGAATGTTATGTAAGATTATCACAAGGTGAAAATTTAGGGTCTTTGGGCTTGTTAATATAGTAAATAGATAAAAGTAAGAAACTTCAGAATGGAGGATTGTTGTTGTTCTTTAGGCTTCTTGTTCCTTCTTCTATTCCTCCATATTCTGCAGTAGAAGTAGTTTAAGATAATTGGTTAGAAAATTCCGCAGTTCCGATGTACGTGACAAAGTAATTTATTGAACATTGGTGGAAAAGTGAAAATATCTTTTGTTTTATGTTTTAATTGGATAATTTACCTTTAAAAAGACTGTCTAATCTTGATAGTGCGGACTTCTTCCTGCATTCTCTGCCCGGCTAGAGCTCAGTTGGCAGAGCAAGTGACTCCCTTTCTCTGATAAGACTTAATAAACAACTATCTGAAAGCAGAGGTTTGAAGAAGTCTCCATTCGTCTCCTGAATTCCTGGCAAAGATGCTAAACCTCTTCCCCATCAGGGGAGACATTAATTAAAGCACAGAATGTGTCAACTTGCGGACAGTTTCCCTTAGGGTGAGAACCAGTTACACAACTGGAGGCTGTCTGACATGACCCCTTCATGCATCCCTAGGGAAGTAAGGCAGCCCCATTTCCCAAAGAGGCAGGGGTAGTAGAAGTGCCTTCCAACTCAGCTGTTCCCAAACCTGCTAGCACAGCAGCTTGTCAAACTCAAGCTGCCACCCACATTGGGCACAAATCCCTCTGGCTTTGCCTTTCCAATACACACCCAAAGACTGTTGCCAGAGAAAATCCCTGCCTGTTGGCTGAGGCTGCCTGCAGTGTGGCTTGCACCAGCCTGAGACTTCAAGTCTTTTCCTTAGACGAAAGGGCTTGACAGCTCTTCAGTCTGACAGCTCATTCTTCCGTGGCTTTAATGAGGCCTGTAATTGTTATGGACTACGGTAGTTAATTTTGGACTGTAGGAGCAGCCAGTAGTTGGACAGGAAAAGAAGGGGTCTTTATATTGCCTGTCAAACTGATCTCCCTTTCTCAGACACTCTCTCTTCTCCCACAGCGTCTCAATTGTGACTTTCTTCTACTTCTCTCCTCATTGACTTCAGGCACCACCTCATCCTCCTGCAGAGGTCTACATGGCTTTCCCTTCCCTTGCCTCCCCATAATGCCAAATTTCCCGTACACCCTTTCCTAGTGGTAGTAGATGCCATCTCCCTGCCTGCCTGGCGCACTGCCCTCCCAGCACAGCCCCAGCCCAGGCAATGCAGTGGTAGCAGGGTGCTGGTCATACCACGGCCAGTGGCCCTGTCTGCAGAGCCAGGTCAGCCAAACGGGAGATGTCAGTCTGAGCAGATTTTTAAATTGCTTTCATTTTTCAATCTGACTGAACAACACAGGCACAACTCCATGGCAGAGAAGACTCGTGCTGTTAAGCAAGCAACAGCCCAGGGAAGGGCAGGAGCCTTTCCAAGTGCAGAAAACTTTCAGCTCAGTGAAGCCAGTTACTAAGGCTCAGCACCACAAAGGCACTTCAAGTTAGAGAAGTGATTAAGTGCTCTGCTGTGTCAGAGCCTCAGACTCTGCCACTTCATGACAGAAAAGAAAGATGTCTCAGCAAAAAGGAGCCAACTTTCTTTCACAAAACTTGCGACATTCTGGATACAGTCGCAGAGAAAAGCTGCCAACTATGAGGGCATATATGACTGCCTGTTGATATCAATGTGCTTATACATCAAGCACATTCCCTCATGGGGTTTGCTTGCCTTCAGATGATTTTTAGAAGTGATAATTCCTCACAGAAAAGAAAAAAAATTTATTCTTCTTGAAGAAGTTTATCAGAGCAGAAAAGGTAATTTCACATGCAGGGTCAGCTGCCAAGCTGTGCTTTACTCTGCTCTGGGTTGGCAAAATGAGAAGCAGGTCTGTGTCAAGTTTGGGGTTGCCTTGCATCAAAAGCCCTCTGCAAAACAGCTGGGGCAGTGATGAGGCATAGCATGGTAGGCAGAGCTGATCAGGGGCGTCTGCTCTGCCATCAGAGGCTGCAAAGCAACCACAGTTTTCATAGTGGGCTGGTGGGCTACTGGTCATGTTGTTGGTTTTAGTCTGGGAAGTGCTGGTTTCTGCTCCTGTCCCAATGGCCTAGTGCTGTATTTTGCTGGGCAAGACAACATTTTAAGGGCTTCTGCAAATTTCTTTGTTAAATCAGGCCCTGGCAATCTCAGTGCTGAGACCTGTTGATGGTTAGCTTGCTCAGGCACGCTGAACTCAGCCGTAATGATTGCAAACGCACTGAGAGGTTACTGCTTGACACAGGTCTGCAGAGACCTCCAACGTGTCTACCAGGCTAAATTAGGCTTGTGCGGGTGCCTAATTTTTATTTTTCCTTCTGGGCCTTTTGTATAGTAACAGTGTAATGAAAATATCCCTGTAGGGTCCAAGGCCCAGGCAAGATTTTGGCATTATAAGCTCCCACAGTTTCAGAGCAAGTGGTTCCATGGAGGCTTTGAGATGAAAGGTGCTGGCTGAGCTGGCAGGTGCAGAGTTAATGCTATTCAAGCCCCCAGGACTTCAACAGAGCCAAACTAGGAGTTGGGGAGAAAAGGGAGTGTGGAAAGGGGCTTAACCAGCTGTGTCATTTGGCAAGGCATTTTATGGGCAGCATCACACACAAGCCTGTCAGTACCAGGATTCTGCTCCTGTCCCATGCAGAGCTTGTGCAATTGATCAGGTGGCTGTTTCTGGTGTGTCCTGTTGCTGCCCTTTAGGCTTGTGAGGATGGAGCCCTGGGCTGGTGCCTCAGTTTGAAGGTGCCAGCCATCCCACAGACTGGAAACAGAATACACTTCTGGTTACAAACCCTTTCCATGCCTGCCCTGTTCCACTTTGGTGGTTAAAGTACCCTCTGTCCTCATGTCAAAACTATAAGTTTGTTCTTCACTTGCATAGCAGTGACACTGCAGGCTGGAGCTGCCCCATGCAAGGCAGAGTTGGAGCAAACCCCAGGGCCCTGGTTTCACCAGCTCTGACAAGCAGGTTTTTTAGTTCTCCATCTGAACAGCTGCCTTGTTATTACTCCCAGTAAAACAGAGATGGGGGGCATACTTTGAGGGGCAGCAGTAGGTTGCCCCCAGTTTAAATTTGCCAGCAGCTGAGGTGCTCTGGTGCAGGGGTGTTCAGGGGAGAAAAGCCAGCCCTAGTGAGTCTGCCAGTGGGGACTGAGCTGCGGCTGATGCTGATGCCCAGTTCAGTGAGATGCTCTGCACCGCCACCTGCCATGGCCAGGGAGCACCTCAGCTCTGAAGGCTGTACTGCTCCTTGGGCATTATTGCATGGGCGTTATGGGAGATGGTTTTTCCCTCTGTTTTTGATTTGCTGACAGGTATATTGTAACCTGTGAGCACAACTTGTTTCAGAAAGTGTCTGAGTGACTAGCTTTGCCTGCTAGTGCCAGTCATTTATCACGAAGCACTGTTGTTTAAGGTGCCTGTTGCAGAACTCACACTCTCGCAGTGCTGCATGACCACATGGCCTTCAGTGGCAGTACTGGAGTCAGATCTCTGGTTTCTGAGAGAAATCCATGCATGGGTATGTCTGTTTGACCTGATTTCTTCTCAGCCTAGCTGGTACATAGTAAGCACTTTTCTGCCTTCATCACATCCTGTCAACAGATCCACTGTTCTCAGTTCTGGAGAGAATAATAAGATTTGATCTGTTAATTTTTCATGGTTGTTTTCCAAATGGCCCACAGTGGACTAACGTGACTTCTTCCAGTTCTCCTCACAAGTAATTTTTGTTGGACACCTTCAATTATGGGCCAATAGTTATACCAGCAAGACACCCCTGGATCAGAGACACGGGGCTTGGATGCCTCACTAAAAAAGGATGCTGATTTTTGCAGAGGTGTTTCAGCATGAAGACAATCGATATCCAGCCTTAACACTGAGGAATGGCTGGTTTCTGGAAGAGCATCACTTTTTCCTGTATGCTATATTCTCATAGCTCCCAAGCAGACAGGAAAGTTTGGATTCCAGGAGTGGAATATTTTGCTGTGAGGAGAGAAGTGGATTACTGGAGACACATGACATCGGATATCAACATGCGAAGGGTAAAACATTAATTTTTGTTTTAAAAATGTGCTGTTTGAAATTGCTCTCCTAGCAACAAAGCACCTTTGTTTGCCAAGTGCTGAATCTTAACAACACTGTATTTGTGCTAATTCCATCTGTTTCAGTTCAAGAAAAGAGTTACTAAGTGAACTAAGAGTTACTAAGAGTTACAGCAAGCAGCACCAGTGTCAAAGATCTAATAAAAAGTATAATATCATTGCCATGTAACCAGTCATTTCTTTGAAAATCTGAAATGCAGTGATTGTCCCAAAGCTTCTGGATCACAGGGAAGAAGCATTTGAAGGAGAGGAACACTGGTATGAAGTGTTACTGACTTTATGCTGCTCACTGATACACTGTTGGACTTAATGCAGCTATAAATCCTCATTTTTAGGTATTTCCCCAAAGTCTTGGTTAATGTAAATGAAGAGGCTGAATGGTTAGATGCACAGAATAAATGTTTTCCTCATCTTTATGCAGTGTTTCTTTAAATAGTTTTGCATCTCTGCTGGCTACACGTGCTTTCCTTGAGGAGAAGAGACTGGGATAGTGTTTCTAAAGCCTGCAGAAGTGAACATCACTGTGAGTATCTTCAGCTGTGGGCAAGGCTACATTGCCTACTTCAGTGGGAACCCACTGCAGCTGAGGGGATTTGATCTCACCAGAGACAATTCATGTTGCTTCCTTCCATCTTCTCGCAATTTCACTTGCTAATTTCATCTACCAACAAGCAACTTCCTCAGCTCTGTAGTGGCTGGTGTTCCTCCTTAAACTGCAGCACATATTGTTCTGAAAAGAAATGGGGATGGAGTAGGAAGTTGCTTAGCTGTGCAAATTCTAATACTGACCTGGCTTTGCTCTATGGCCTTGGGTACATATTTAATGATTCTCTTCATATTTCCTGTCTGCTGGATGGTTTCTGACACACAAAGACCTAATGAGGAACATGCTGGAAAAAGTTTTGAAGAGAAGTGTCAAGCCGTTGAGGATAACACGGGTCTTCTTCTAGGTCTGCTCTACCCAGCTGCGGATTTTTCTCCTTGGGGTAAACTCATGGAACCAGAGACACGGTTGTTGAGGAAGATCTTGGGAATTCTTCACTGTGAGGATGGTGAGGCACTGGAGCATGTTGCCCGGAGAGATTGTGGATATCCCATCCCTGGAAGTGTTCAAGGTCAGGTTGGATGGGGCTCTGAGCAACCTGGTCTAGTGGAAGTGTTCCTGTCCATGGCATGGGGGTTGAAACTAGATTATCATTAAGGTTTCTTCCAACCCAAACCATTCTATGATTCTATGAATTTAGTTTGGGATGCAAGACAAAGCACCTCCAGCTGTAGCACACCTTACACCTGGGCAGCCCTGTGTCAGCATCATGTGATCAGGTAAGAGAGTCAGAAAGTGTCTGAGTACTTGCAGAGCTGAGGAAGGGAGTGCATGCCTGTGGCATCTCCAGAGGAGCAGATTTCACTGATGGTGTCAATTATAAACTTACGTTGTTATTGTTGTTTGTTTCCTTTCAAAGGATAGATTATAGGGTGATATTTAGAAGCAGCAGTCAATTATTACAAGCTTAAAAGCCTTGCTTGAAAGTGTCAGTATCCACAAGCAGGTTCAAATATTCCTCCTTCCCTCTTTCCTGTCATTGCCCTTCAATAAGAAGTGAATGTTTTTACATAGAACTGAGTGTGTGTCCATTTGATGTGCCTAGCCTCATATAAGCAGTAAAAGAAGGTGCTAGGATCAACTCTAAACCCTATTCTCTTGTCCTCCCTAAAATTAACTTAAGAAATATTTGTAAAATACACAAAGTCACAGGTCAGGGAATGATTTTCAAGTGTTCACACATTAAATAAAGTGAAGATCCTTAAAAATGCAAATGTTAAGAAGTATCTTTTTCCATGGGAAGACATGGCTTGGGTTTATTTATTTATTTAGAACAGACATTTAGAAATACACACAGCTGAAAATGTCAAGAATTTTAGGACTGTGTGAAGTAATGTTGGTCGTGGCAGAACCAGTAAACACATCTCACCCAACAGAAACAGACTGCAACTGGCATAATCAAATAACCACAGTTACTCTCATTCCAGATGAAGCTCAGTTTACTCATAATGTTAGCTGTGCCTTCCATCATATGAGCACTAATGTCTCCAAAAGAATGTTTGCAGAGAAATAAAGCAAGCAGCTGATTACAAGGAAATTGGTTCATATGTTTTCCAGAGAGCTCAATTTCTGAGCTTGCTCAGTGAGCACTGACTGCGGGTTGCCTGGGTTTGTATCAGTCTGATTACACTGATTTCCACAAGGAGAATTGCATTCTGTTCCTGCTCTGATATCCAAAAGCTCTTCAGTAGTTAGCTGAAATGCAACAGACCATAACCATTTTCACTCTCTCATGTTTCAAATAGCTTAGAGAAGGTTTGTCAGGAGAGCTGGTTCAAATTACCGTAATTATTTCTGCCATAGCTTATTACACAAACAATATATTAAGCATATGATAGGAATAGAGATAAAATTAGTTAAAGGAACCTAATCTAAATTTATTCCCTTGTCTGAAGTATTTAGTTATATTTGTCTCAAAATGCAGATGGAGAAAAGAGTTGCAGTCCTTTCAGTGGGGACAGCTTGTTGTGACATACCCTGAGGAGCATTGCCCAGCTGTCAACGTGTGACAGGCACAACACCCAGCATTACACAGGTGGGATGTAGAGTGCTTCCAACAAAGCATTCCAGCTCTCCGAGCTGGAAAACAACTCTTCCGGATATCAGAAGGCCCTCGAGGCTAGATCCAAAAGGAATTTAAACAAAGTCACACATGGGCTAGAAAACAACACAGGATCCCATGGTCTTATTAAAGAGTATTTCATTTTTGTAAGTAATGGGAGCTCTTCTGAGTACCAGCCTGCACTACTGACTTGACAACCATCTTATTCCCCCAGAATATCTCAGATTTTAGGCCCTCGAAATAAATTTTCGGGTCTTTCCCAAACTTATTTCCTACTTTTTCTTGGAATTTTCCTGTGTGTTTTAAAGCTGTTTCTAAGGAATAATTCTTTCCTGTTTTTTCTCACTTTGTGTCATCACATAGTGATTAATACCAGTGTCCATAGACTCCCCGTTCTAAGCCACTTTATAGCCTACATGCTAAACTTCATACCAGCTGAGTTAATAGAGTGCATGTTTTTTCTCTTATGAGGCAGCTCCCAGTAGGTTATAGGCAAGTATTTGTGTTTCACAGTATGAAGACTTCATAAGTATCCTTTTAATTGAACACTGGTACTCAGCAGAGATCACTCAAGACTGCTCATTTTGGGCTGCGTGGCATTGCAGGAATAAATTTTTCATTTATTCCCATCTGTTTCCAAAATTGTTTTTTCTGGAAAAGTGATAGGGGCTCTAATGAAGCCTGTGAAAGGTCAAAAAACAACATCTCTAATTGAATGCACTCTTGGGAATTCACTTGGAAATAATTCTCTTCATTTTTTTGTCTCCCTTTCTGGCTGCCAGTGTTGAACCACAGAGTTAATAGCAGCCCTCTAAAATAAGCTGGCTTGTGTGTTGGGTCAGCCACAGTCATCTCTCCCTAAACCTTTCCATTTGCTGATACCAGAAGAATAATGGAGGAGAAGAATGCAGCTGGGGTGGAGTGTAAAGATGTGCTGAAGGTGGCCTAGCTGGATATAAGAGATGCCTTCCTTTTGGCAATAAGCCCCTGCAGTCCATATGCAAAGGACCTCGGAGTGAAAGGAAAGGGCAGATGATGGTTGTTTCAGAAGAAAGCTCTGCAATTTGCTCCCCTATCTAGGGCTCCCAGGATACAGCTTTTCTTCCAAGTGTCCCTGCTGGTCTCAGCTTGAAAAATCTCACACTGAGGGAGACAAGCATGTGGGGCTCCAAAACCTAAAGCTGCGGATGACAAGGCGTGCACACCAATCGCCACCCGGCCAGGCAGGAGGAGAGGCACCACTGTGGTCTCAAAGGGAGGGAACACATGCAGTGCTGTGACTGACTGAGGCTGGGCTTATCCTGCCTCTATCAGGAGCTGTCAGCTTCCAGGACTCAGAGCAGGCTGCCAAGTTTGCCAAGAGGCTGCATAAACAGTAATTAGCATCTCCCCCATAGCTTATCTTACCGTGAATGGAAGATGGTCAAATCCCACATGATTTCCTGCAAACCATCATTTCAACATCTCTGGTGCTCCTCCAGATAGTGACAGCTACTGAATGGTCCTCCCATAACTCCAACTTCAGCGATGAGCTGAGCTCCAGACATGAGGATTTTCTGTCATCTGCTGACAAGTCCCTTGAGACACTCAGTCACCCGTAGGCACAGCCATGGAGACACCATCCTCTTTAAATTTCAAGCTGGCAGACCAGGAAAGAAATGCCATCAAATTAGAGTATTTTAGGGTGCTGCCAAGTTTTCTATAAACTTGAAAAATTTAACTCTGAATTAATGAACAAGCATCTTCAACAAGCATACGAAAATGGATTGCATAGTATTTGAGACATTCAAATTCTAAAGAAACCTTATTTATTAACAGGTGAGATTGGCCTGATGTGCTTTCCTTCAGCCAGTTTGCTCTCATTTTTAAAAAGATTTTTGATTATTTTGCTGGAAAACACACAAAGATTAAAACTAAAGGAGTATTATAGCCAGATCCATAAAGGCCCACAAAATAAATGAAACTTTTGTTAATTGTAAGAACACGGGGATTTATACTTCTAAAGGCTGCTTTCTTGTGCTATAAACTTAATGAAATAGATGAAAAATGGTCTTCACAGCCTTATTTGTGTTGCTGTAATGATTCAGTTCTCTGGGGTTTTATACTCCACCAGTCCTAACAGCATGGGAATGGTTTACCATCAAGAGCAGTAAAATGAGAGTGAGTTGTATTAATCTCTTCTGAAATAGCCACCACAAGCATTCAGACAAGCAAACTTTTCCTCATCAGGAAATAAAGGAATTCTTAGTTTCTACCATGAGGTTAAAGCCATGGTGTCTGTCCTGCATGGCAGCGCTCTTGCCAACCTCCAGGACACAAGCTGCCAAAACCCTGCTGTTCCAGAATTTATTTGAAGACACTGACAGCCCAATGCAGAAAAACCATTCCTTCAATGTGTGATACAGCACTTGGAAGCTACTCAGCCGGGCATTACACACAGAGAATCATGCCATTTGCAGCATTCGTTTTTGTTGTCCCATTAGGAGATTTCAGAGAGCCAGCACTTGGCAGTGTAGCCTGCAGTTGGGCTCTGCTCATACAAGTGTTCCAGGAGGATTTAATTGACATAATCCATAATTCACTGAAAATGCAAAGTGGGACAAGTCAGACTCTGGACACAGGTAATGGACAGCAGCAGTCAAGTGAGGATTGCTGCCAAGTGGTTAAGGCTCAATTGTGCATTTTTTTTAGTGCTGGGTCTGCCACCTCTGAAGGGATGTGACAGGAGGGATGGGAATGTAACAGATGTGGAGATCATTTCTTGCCATTCCTTCTCCCTCCCTTTTTCTGTCCTGTAACAGGCATGATAAGGTCTCATGGCTCCAGACCTGCCCCTCCTTTCTGTGGCAGCCACTTTGAATTTTCCTCCACTGCTAGGCAGCCAAGCACAAGCTTTGGCATGGATAGTTCAGCCAGTGAAAATGCTGTCTAAGCTCTTTCGTTCCATCTCTACAGCTGTCCTGAGAAGTTCAGTGGGGTGTGCAAAATGTCTGCTTTTATTCATTTCTCTTGAAATGTCAACTAGAAATATACCTAGAGCCATGTAAATACGAACATACCTGTGAAGAACTTCTAAATTAATACAATCATACTTTAATAGCAGAAGCTTTTCTCTGTGACCAAAGCACAGATGCAACATGATTTGTTTGCCTCTGTGCAGGGAGAGATGGGAAATACTGGTTTTTTTTCAATAAAATCCAGCTGTTGATTTTATAATACAGTCAATAGCTCTGCAACTTCAAGAGACACATGTCCTTGGTGCAACTGCTGGATCCACAGCTGTTCTCTTAAAGTTAACCATTGGAATGTGGGACTGATTAAGCCCTGGGAGATCAAGCCTGAGAGATATTCATCACATCTGCTCTTCAGAGCTTCCAGTAGACAAGATCCCACCATCTCTCCATCACAATCTTCTCTCATATTGATCCAAAACCTCCTTTGCCACAAATTAGGTGGACTTCTTCTTGTCCTCTGCTTTAAGTTATATAGGGAACTTGTGAAATAGAAAGTGCTACGAGGCAGAAGTGAAAGGCACAGATACAAAGAGGAAAGCATTCAGCCAGGCAAGAGTGTTACAGAGAAAGGCCAAATAGCTATACACGATCAAAAATAAAAATTAGTCTAATACAATTTTGGTACTGTCTCTCTTTTTTATCAAAATAATTTTAGATTTGGTGCCTGCTCTTGTCTGTCTTGTGAATAAATTTCACAGAGTTCTCTCTATGCCCAGATCCAAATAGAAAATAGGAAAAGATACAGATCAGACCTTGGGATTTCCTTTTTGAAGATATCTGTTTCATTGGACAGCATGGCACACAGACAACTGCTCCTTGCACATGGTTATAAAACCGGTTGTGCATGGTCATTCAACAGAGACTATTTCACTTTTTTTCACAAAATAAAATCAGGGTGGAGAGTGTAAAAAAACTCAAAGCAAGAAAATTTTGCTTGTTTCCCTTTTATTTTCCAGATGGCTTATCCCTTCAGAGGAAGAAACTAGATTGGTCTGAGGCAGTTGGTTCTTGACAAGATCATGCTGATGCGTTTATATCCCGTCATTGTCTTTCAACCGTTATTAATTGTTTTGTTAACAACCGTGGTGCGAGGGACATCATGCTGATGTCTGAGTCATTAAAAGAGCATATGATTGTTCTCTGGGCCTAAGACAACAGATGGTAGTGAAGCACCTGCCGAAAGAGCAGGAGGGGATGGAATGATGCATGTGGTCATATCCTGCACCAGAAAATTAATAAAACCCAGAGCATGACTGTTCATTACTTCAACAGAAAGCCACAACTTAATTGAACATCAGAGAGGATCTTAAAACATTCTTGTGTGGCATCCCAAGCATACTGCGAGTGTCCCTCCATCCTTCTGGTGAGTTCTCTCCAGAAGGATGCTGTTTTGGGCAGCGTCTCTCAGTAAACAGAATTTTTCATACCACAGATTACATGTTCTCTGAGTCACCCCAGTAGAGTGCACTTGTCCAGCCCACGACAAAATCCACTGCACTGTACATCCTGATCTGTGGGGAAGGCTCAGCATGCTTGCGGCCCCCACACACTAAGAAGGAAGGTGAGGAGCAGCAGGCCTGGGGCTGGGCCACTGGCCTCTGCCCTCTCTTTCCAAGCAGTCAGGTTGTCCCTTGGGTGACTTTCCCTCCCTATCCCACTGGGGTCCCTGGAGGAGCTGGCAGTGGGGTGCAGGGATGACTCCTGTAACAGGAACAACTGAATGCATGTGGATGGGGCTGTGAGAGCATGTCTTGCTGCCCGGGGTCTGCCTGTTCCCTTCTCTCAGACCAAGGGGAGAAGAATAAATACCAGATTTATAGATGCCCCTTGGCATGACCACTTGGGGACACTCCAGATTGGAAGGGACTGCTCTCACATTCAACTCAGCACCAGACATGAGCAATCTGCAACCCCCTTTTTATGCCATGCAACAAAAAGCTGTCTTGGTCCTCACAATTTCCCTGTTCTTGTGCTCTGCTTAAGCTCAGTGGGCTCCCTGCCATGAGAGGTTTGGATTCCCAAAGGCTTATAGGTGGAAAATACTCTGTGACTTGCTGTTTGCTGAGGCTGAACAGTGGAGTTGAATGACTGGCTTTCAAGCTGCCAGCACCTTGGCAAAGCTTTCGGAGGATAAAAACCAGAAACGTTTAATAACTGAAATCCAAACTTTTCAAAATTACTCAGAAGCAAATGCCCTCATGGGTGTGGAGAGAATGGGAAGGGGACCTAGAGAAAACAAAACAGAAAAGATGTCTCTAGGGAAGGTGTCAAATTCTGCCACGGGGGGCTTCTGGAGACATGCCTCTGCAGAGTTCTCTGAGATTTTCTCGATTTATATGTTCTCCAATGCAAATGCAACTGATCCAGTGTCTTTCTGAGAGGAATGCTGAAATGAGGAGCACTTCCAAAATAAAATTGCTAATCTTTCAAACAGTAATTTTAATAAGGTTCACTTGTAATTACTTAGTCATGAAGAAGCTGGGGGTCCAATTTATGCTTCAAGATTTTTAAAACCGTTGTCCTGAAAGTGTTGGAATGCCTTTGGCCTCAGGTGCTAACATCAGCATATAAAAATAAGACCAGTTGTTGTCAAGGTACCCAGCCCCCTGAGCTGGAAGACAGAGACAGGGACCAGAATGAAGCCCCCACAATCAAGAAGGGAATGGTCAGTGAACTGCTATGCAACTTAGACCAGCACAAGTCCCTGGGGCTGGATAGGATTCACCCAAGAGTACTGAGGGAGCTGGCAGAAGAGCTCACTAAGCCACTTTCAATCATTTGTCAGCAGTCCTGGTCAACCAGGCAGGTCCCAGGTGACTGGAAGTTGGCAAATGTGATGCCCATCTATCAGAAGGATTGGAAGGAGGATCCAGAGAACTACAGGCCTGTCAGGCTGACCTCAGTGCCAGCTAAGGTCATGGAGTAAAAGCATCTTAGGTGTCATCATGCAACAAGTACAAGACAACCAGGAGATCAGGCCCAGCCTGATTTGTGAAAGGAAGATCCTGCTTGACTGACCTGATCTCCTTTTATGACCAGCTGACCCACCTAGTGGATAAGGGAAAGGCTGTGGCTGTTGTCTATCTGGACTTTAGTAAAGCACTTGACACCATTTCCCACAACATTCTCCCGGAGAAATTGTCTTCCCATGTTATGGATGGATGCATTCTTCTCTGGGTAAAAAACTGACTGGATGGCTGGGCCCAGAGATTGATTGCAAATGGAGTTAAATCCAGCTAGTGGCCAGTCACTAGTGGGGCACCCCAAGGCTCTGTACTGAGGCCAGTCCTGTTTAACATCTTCATTGAGGACCCAGATGAGGGGATTGAGGGCACTGTGAGTTCACAGACAACACCAAGGTTGGTGCAGGTGTCCATCTGCTAGAAGGTAGGAAGTGCCTGCAGAGGGATCCTCTGCAGAGGAAGCCTGGATCAATGAGCCAGGGCCAATTGTGTGAGGTTCAATAATACAGTAAGCTGAGTCTTGCACTTGGGTCACAGCAATCCCATGAAGCACTACAGGCTGGGGGATGAGTGGCTGGAAACCTGCCTGGGGAAAAAGGACCTGGAAGTGCTGATTGATAGATGGCTAAACATGAGCCAGCTGTGTCCAGGTGTCTACAAGGCCAATGGTATCCTGGCCTGTGACAGATATAGTGTGACCAGCAGGACGAGGGCAGTGACTGTCCCCCTGTATTCAACTGCTGAGGCCACACCTCGACTCCTGTGTCCACTTCTGGACCCCTCACTGAGGCACTGGAGTGAGACCAGAGCAGGACAACAAAGCTGGGGAGGGGTCTGGAGCACAAGACTTACGAGGAGTGGCTGAGGGAGCTGGGATTGTTTAGCCAGCAGAAAAGGGGGATCAGGGAAGACCTTATTGCTCTCTACAACTACCGGAAAGGTGAGTGTCAGTCTCTTTGCCAAGGCAACTAGTGACAGGACAAGAGAAAATGGCCTCAAGTTGCATCAGGGGAGGATATTAAAAATTTTTTTTTGCAGAAAGGGTTGTAAAGTGTTGGAACGGGGAAGTGGTGGAGTCACCATCCCTGGAAGTGTTCAAAAAATGAATGGATATGGCACTTGAGGACATGGTTTAATGGTGAACGTGGTGGTGGTGCTAGATTGATGGTTGGACTCAAAGGTCTTCTTAAAGGTCTTCTCCAACTTTAACTATTCTATGATTCTACATTCTTGAAACAGTTTCCTGAATAAGCAGTTTCTGGGCCAAGTTCTTCTCTATTTATGTCATTACCTGTCCTATTAACTTTAAAGGGTTGGAAAGGGCACAGCTCTGCCCCCCTGGTAAAAAAAATTAAACTCTTGTTTTCAGAACATGGACTTTGAAGAACAGAGAAATGCAACTCTGTCATATTGGCAGTTCCAGTAGTTCAAACAAACCACCCAAGGGTCCTGACTGAATAAGTGTATGCCTTATTATCACCATAAGCATGGTAAAACCATGGTAGTATTAGAGACAGCTGGGAAACTGGGAAAGCAGATTCCAACATGAAACTTAAAAAATCTTTAAAGGCAATATTTAACAACGAAGGAGGTTCAACAGTTCATTTCATAGGTCATGATGTCCCGAGACTTGTGTAATTACCAAAAAGTTGTTTTAAGTTTGTAGGCAAACTGGAGTAATATAAACTAACACTATAAAAATGTGGGTGAGGTTTGCAAAAATACTTGAATAGGGTTTAACAGAGTTCTTTCCTGTATTGCATTGCATTTTAATGCGAGACAAGTCAGAGCCAGACTAGGATTTTGAAAAGTCCTTCATCTTTTCTCCAGCCTTCAGTTTCGGTGCTCCCATGAAGGAAAATAATACACTTTCTTATCTACAGACTGTAGATAATCATGCTGATTGAAAACAAGCCTATTTTGGATGAAAATACAGGCTGACTTGCACTTCCTACCAATAAGGCAGATGACATCTGCAGGGAAAAGATGCTCAGATGATAATTACTCAGCATTTTACACCAAACTTTAACACAGTTTCTGAAACGTAGCTTTATCCCATCCATACTGCAAGACCGCAGGGGTTTCCTACCTCTTCTCCTTCAGCTTCTGCTCGTGGCACTTGAAAGGACAAGAGAGACAAGTCTCCATTCTTTATAAAGGCTTTTATTACAAGGTTGTTCAAGGTGCATTGCTGAAAGCCCGTAGATAGAGTATGCATGTGAAATTGGCAAAGGAGATTGCCTAGAGAAAGAGTATGTAAGGGCAGGGGCATTATCAAAAAGAACAAAAAATCCGAAACAGAACATATTTCCCTTTCCTAAATTAAGGCCAAGTTTGCACCTAGTTCGTATGCTGCAAATGAAGATAATCCATGAGTTGGTGGGTAATAGTGCCAGCGAAACTTTATTTGCTTCAAATTGCTGAGGCTCAAACTTGGAGTTTCTGGGCTCTTTCTAGTAAGGGAAGAGCTATACTGAAGTCTTGTCTTTTCTCATGGCACTAAAAAATTCAGTAGCTCCTGTATAGTCATGTCTTGCCCTGAAATATGGAATTTATGTCTGCATCTGTCCTCTATCAAATCTGAGAAAAACTGGCTAGGGGATTAAAAAGTTATTAGGGATACACGTGCAAAGGTATACACGGATATTGCTATGACTACAGAGGCCTTAGTTCTTTATGTACACAGGTTAAAAGTGTGGCAAATTAGGCTGAAACCAGAGTTGAGTGAAGAATTCTTCTAAGATTTTGGTCAATGCTAAACCTATTATGATTTTATTACGTTTCCTAATATCAAAGTCACTGGTGGGGTGAGCTTTTGTTTTTGACAGCATTTGCTGCAAGCCAGTGCTGATTAATCATGTAAATACAGTATTTTCAAAAAGCACTGTGCTGAAGCTGCTCCTGTAGGCAGTCAGATGTGGCTGAAGAGACACACAGTGCCATGTGACTTTGGCTAACTAATTGGGTAGCTAAAATATTGGATCTCAGATACATGAACAAATAGTTGTGGTGAACAACTTGTGAGCCAGTCACAGACAGATGTTTACTTGTGGAAAACTTTCAGTTAGTAGTACGTATTTCTGGAGAAGTCATAGTCTGTTTACGGGCAATTTCTGGCATGAAGGGACTATATTCATCAATTAAAATGTTTAGTCTGAATTGGTTTCCAACTCTAATTGAAACTAAATGAAGAGCTGGCTAATCTGGGTTGCAGCACTTTCCTTTCAAAAAGCTCCAACACATATGCCTCTTCTTGATGTATTTGTAACTATGCATGAGTTTGTTCAACTTCGTCTTTCCTCAAGGGTGTGGTAAGCATGCTGCTTTTGTGGTAAGCATGCTGCTTGACCTTCTGTGCTGGTTGACAGGTTCTTGGTGAAGTGTCTCAAACTTAAGAAGGAAATCAGTAAGAGCAGGAAATTGAAGCATGTCCAAATAATGCTAACGATATTGCATAGGTTTGCCAAACCATGGCAATTCACAGCTGATCACAAAGTGGGTGTTCAGTTTAAGTAGGAACATCCTTACCTTGTGCTTTCCACGGAAGCTTTTCTCTAATAGGAGCCTGGCTGATACTCCTTGGCAGGCTGCACCACTTGCTCTGCCAGCAGTAGCTGTTACCCAGCCAGGGAGACCCTACTTTCCCTGGTACATTTCCTGGCACATTTCTCCAGTTTCTATTGATGCTCTGTGTTGTGAAGGACAAAACTCATGTAGTCATGTCATAGGAATAATCCACTGTAGATGTCAGGATTCTGGTTGGCTGCAAAATCCCTGTAAACCAAAAAACATTGCTGGCAACAAGAGCCTTAGGGCAGGAGGGCAGAAGACTCTGCAGTTCATGGATGCTGCCAAAATTCGTGGCAATCCATGAAATGAGAAGCCCTTTGAGAGATCTGCCCCAAAAGAGAAAAGGCATTTGGGCTATGGATTAGAGATGAGAACACCACCAGAACTCTCAGCCCATCACATGGTGTTCTTCACTGGAAAACCCCAGAAGCACTCCCCAGGTGGGGCCAAATGGATGGGTGCCCCCTCCTTCCTGCTCTTGGTTTCATGCAAGAGGCCTGGGTCAGGTGGGAGACAAACCACGCACTCTCAAGATAGTCTAGGCCACTTCTCAGTTCCCTGCCTGTAAAACAGAGCTATGAAAGGTTTGTATAGGCTGGTTCTGGCAGTCAAATGAGTAGCATTGATGAAACTAACCCTTGTGGCTGTTCACTCTTGTGATTTTCCAGGCTTTTGAGAAGAGCTGGATCAGTCTATAAGGGAAATGTGACACACTGTCTCTTAGTTTTGCTGTTGCTTTTGGCAACATGGAAGTATCTTCAGCATGCTCCATTACCCAGTACCAGAAGACACACAGCCTTCTCATAGATGATTCAGTTTCAGCTTGTAACTTACAGTGTAATGAGCAAGACAGATTATAAAATTATTACATTTAATGGCAGTTTAACTGTATATACACTCTTTGGAAAGCATCAACAGCAAAACTGAAAACCAATATTGGTACTCAAATGTCTCTAAAACCACGCAGCTTGTGACTGGAGCCAAGATATATAGCCAATATTCCCACTCTGTGTGGATTTAAACAGGAGTCATCTGAGGTACACGGGTGTTGACCAGGCTGTTGCAATGATAGAGGGTGCTGGGCTAGTCACAGACAAGCTAACGTCTCATAAAGCAAAAAGTAGTTAGTGCTTTTTGGATAAACTTGTTACTGAAATGTTGGAAACCTCTTTGTCTTCTTTGTCTTTTGTTTTAGCAGGAAAGCCAGTTGCAGTAAATTAGGCAGGTTTGCTGGGTGCAGATCTCAGAACAAAGGTTTTCCTTTTAGCCAACTTTATTCATGCCAATGATGACAATATCAGAGGTCTCAGCTGACTAGAAGAATGTGACTAACCTTCCACAAATGTGTCCCTCATCTCCATAGTGAAAAATTAATAGAGGAAGCAGAAAAAGTAGTGACTACTTTAGTGCAATATCCAATGTAATTTTTTTCAGGACACTGTTCCATGAAAGTGAGGGAATTCTGGCCTAGATCTTCATTAAAAGGTGATCCAGATCAATGCAGGCTAGTAAAATACAGTCTTAAAGACTCAAAAGCCTTGAGGCAAGGAAACAAAAGCAAACATATATTATTTCTGAATTCCCATCATCTCCTAAACTGATCTGCCCTAGGACTTCTGGGCATTGGGGTTTGGCTGCATATCAGAGGAAGAAAGAGAAGAGGTGGCAGAAGGTGGTTCAGTTCCCTCGCTGAAGTTCCCTCGCTGAAGCCAGCAGTGCTGGCTTGACTGCTAACACAAACAGAAAGCAAACAACACTCTGAGCCCCAGCTGGTAAACGGTGTTGACTTATGCCAGTGGAAAGAGCAGACCTGAGCTCAGTGTGCACTTCTGGATGAAGACAAAAGACAAAAGCCTTCCAGGCAGAACTAGTAAACTAAGGAAAGTCAAAGAGGAAATTCTTGTGGGAGTGCTGTCAGCATTACTGTGATGGATGGTGATTGTGGTCCCGGGCATGGGCCCCATACAGCTCAGACACAAACATCCTTCAGCCAAACACTGTCCAAGTGGTGATACCCTGTGCCCTGAGAGAGCCCCAGTGGCTGTCCATGCAGTGGTTTGCCTCCACTGGTGTCCCGGTCCAACATCTCCAATATCTCCACATCTACTGGTTTGTGTAGCCACCAAAACACTGCTGTAACCCAGAACAGGCCAGGGGTATGGCTGATTTGGAAGCAGCCTATGAGGGGGCTAGAAGAGCATGAAACATCAGCTCTTGGAAACCTGATCAAGATTTCTCAGTATGTCGGCAGCTCTCTGAGAGGAACACAAATTACTGAGCCTCAAAAACTTCTAATTTATATAAAATAATTGTGAGATTGGATAGTCCAGCAAAAACTAGCTGCACAGAGCTTTTTCCCAGAGAGCTGGAAGTGCGTGTGTATGCATGTTAGAGACTTTTCTCTCCTTCAGAGCCCCAACACCTGCTTCCTCCTCAGACTCAGCAGGAGAGATGTGAGGCTGAATTCAGTTCAGGTACAGCCTGTCCTTTAAAGGTATCTGAAGACAGGGCATGCCAGGGGACTGCTTCAGACCCTGTGCTCCCATGTGCTTTCCTGTCTGGCACCAAACTTCCTCGTTAATTTGAGCGACAGGGGCTGCACTGCCAAAAGGAGATAGTTTAATTACTGTTTTCCTCCCTCCTCTCTTATGAAGTGGCTGTAAAACTACTCACTGCGGAACCTGAGCCATCCCAAGGAACTGAGTGAAATATTTAAGAGGGCTATTTATTTAGGCGTCAGCTTCACAGCCTCCCTTCATAACTGTCTGTACAACTCTGAAGCTACCGAGTATTTCCATAGCAAATAATATGATTTATTAGGACTGTCTTGGTTCCTATGCACAAACTCCCTCAACCAGGCACAGATGGATGGTGTGAAAAGGAGTCAAATACCAGACGAGCTGGTTCAAATCAAGGGACCTCAATATGAGGCCACCCCAGACTGGAAGGCACTCAGACCTGGGTTTCTGAACTCCCACTCTCTAGAACACAACAGTTGGCATGGAGTCTACGGAGTCTTCAAGGGTGGGACAAAATGGGATTGGCTTACTGGGAAATAGGAAGTCAGCTTGCATGTACTTGCTTTGAGTGCTAGCTTGCTCATAGCATCTGTGGAAGTTTTTCCTTTCAGTAAAAAGCCACTTTAGCTGTTGCAAGATTGTAATTCCCTTGTGCTCCCTGCCAGCACACAGTATATGGAGCATGCTGGTAGCCCCTAGGCCGGGGAGTCCCACAGCAAGGAAGTGGGTGAGATTCACAGACAAACAAAGCAGCAGATGAGACCAGACAGCATGGAATCCACAGACCACCAAGAGAGCTGGTTGTTCAGATAAAAAAAATTCTGAAGCATTAACACAATGACTTGGGTCTGCTTATTGAACTTTGAGGGGATCTGGTAAAGAAAGTGGAAGGAAAGCACTTTTCTATCTCCCATATGGGGTACGTGAGCAATTAATACAGAGATCTCAAAGACAAATAATTTCAAACCACTCCTCATCCTTTCAAGGACAGAATGACAGGTCTTGAGAAGGAGGTGAATCACAGATGCAATACATCATGGCTTTGTGAGGTTTTCTCCCAGTGTTTTGCAAGACATAAGACAGCTTGGCAACCAAGTGGTTGCAAAACTGGTTTGGAAGCCATATACATGCCAGTGGTGCAACACTGCACTGGAAGCTGGTTACACAAACAGACCTCTCCTGTGGAAAGCAGTATTCACTGTCTTCCTCAATGACCAGAGAGATGAAAGAAAGAGCATGCTTATTAGATTTAAATCTGGTGCCGACTTTCCAAAATACTGGAAGACAGGGTAAGAGTTCACAATGATCTTGACAACTTGGAGCAGAGGTGTGAACTGATGGAAAAGGGGAACAACTCAGGAAGCAAAATGTAAACTATAGGGATGGACACAAGTTTCCTGTTGCTCCAGGTTTAGCTACAATTAACCAGCACCTTTCTAAATACCAGGATTCCTGTAGCTCCTAAAAATATTGGCAAGGATTAGCACACATCATACAGGGCTTGCTGTCCCAGATAGCTGCATGATCTGCTTCTTCTCCAGCAACTGCTGCATATAGCAAAAAGTACCTTCTGGTAAAGCAACTGCTGTAGGAAAGGAGTTGCGGTGATTCAGGTCTTCAGTACTTCGTCTTTAAAAAGTGCAATTTCTTCAGTTTTCTTTAAGGAGGTCCAGAAAACTTTCTGGTTTTTGTTTTAAAACCTTTCTTTTCATGGGGGTCAGATGTTCTTATCAATGTCCCTCCACTCAAGATGTTTCTTGTGAAAACTGAACAAGAAGTTTCCTGCTTCAGAAACCAAGAGTGAGTGGGCAGTCCTCTCCATACAACAACATTGAAGGGCCGGTGGAGACAAGGGCATCCAGGTGACCCTGCCAGGGCACTGTGCCATGCCTGTGTGGTGGCACTGCAGAAACGGGGACAGACAGCAGGTGGTCCGTGGTGGTGCAACACCCTGGGCTCTGCATGCATCCAAAGCATCCTTGAGAGAAGAAAGCAGAACAGTGTAGACAGCTACAGAAGTCTGAAGGCTGGACGTCATCCTTGTGATGGCAGATCAGCATATTCAGCCTTTCTGGTGGGGTATAACAAAATCCAATGACTGGAAGTTGGAAGCAGGCCAATTCATACTCAAAATAAATAAGTCCCTACTTTTTGAAGAAGGAAGGTAACTATACTGCAGATTTTTTATTGCCCAACCTCTTGAAGGAGAGATTGGGTATTTTTTTAAAAGATGTGCTTTGATGCAGGATAAATCTCTTGCCATCTGTGTGTGCAGCTGGTCCAAGCCCAGCAGTTAGCTGGTACAGACCCTTCTTGGGAGGAGTCGTCTTCCTTCACCAATACCTGCCACACTGGCCACCGCTCACCCCATGGGCCTTCTCTCAGGGCTAATGCAGCTGTGGGATGGGTGCATCGAGCTTGGAGGTGGGGTGCCATGGCCAGCAGCTCCTAATACATGGGCAGATGGTTGTCCCAGGCTCCCTGAAGCCCATGCCACAGCCACCAAGGGACATTTCTGTCCATCAGTTCCTCATCTTTCTAGTTTTCCTTGGAGTATGGACCGTGCTGAAATCATAGCCCTTACTATGAGATAAATGAGTGAAAGGTAAGGAACGGCCCATGACACACGGGAGGACAGCGAGTGTCCCACCTTTGTTCACTGCGCTCTGGAAAGTGCACCCGGGTTGTGGACGAGTCAAACATATAATGAGTGCCATCTGCTGGCAGATGGGAATAGGGTACTGGGGATAACGGAGAGAACAGGGAGGGCTGCTTGCACCCTGCATGCCGTCTCTGCTCTTGGGTGCTGCAAGGCTGTGCTTTACAAACCCTGGCTCCTGTTGTGCCATGGCCGTGGATGCCAGTGACTGGCAGACGGACAGAGGGACAGCATGAGCCTCGTGCCGTCTTCCGCATTCATGAGCTGGTGCTCCCTGCAGATGTGTCCTGCAGATGTGTCCTAACAGAGGCAGACGGACAACCATGAGAGCCGGAGCCTCGGTGTGCAGGTCCGGCACTGACACAGGCCAAGAGGGAGCCAAGGTGGCTTGGCTGATGGGATGGTCCGCAGGAAGGTGGTGGGTGGAAGGTGCCCAACACCCTGCAACACAGGTTCCTTACAGCCTGTAATATGCAGGCAGTGGTTCTGATCTCCTAACATGGCCTGAGAACTTTTTTACATTGCTCGCTGCTCTGTTTTAAGCCAAAACAAAAAGGAATTTTAGAGTATATATGGAGGTGTCTATGTGGTTTCTATTTATTATATAAAAATCAAATGATACTCAATCTAAATAAACCCATTGTTTATCTTTGTTGGTGAAAACCTCAAAAAATAAGAAAGTACTGGTCACCAAGCATCAATTTTTTGTGCAAATTCAGAGCTGTAATAATGCAGTAAACCCTAACCCTTTGACAGGCAAAAGTATTTCTGTGCAGGCAGTTCCAAAACAAATGCCACTGGAATTCTGTAGGAGGTGTTTGCTAATGGATGTGAGGTCTGAGCAGCACTTGGAGGGGTCATTTCTGTTCACCGGCAGGATGGTGCTAATCCCACTAGAAAATAAGACAGCCATGTACTTACTATCTATGAGATAATTATACTCAGTGATGGAAGACAAAGCCTAATTATATACACCTTATCAGCTAAAAGAGCTGTGTGGTGTTGACTTGGAGGGGACTAAACTGCAAAACATTTTTTTCTGTTAATTATAACATGCACTTATCACCCTTTTTATTTGGCAAAATACTAGTTTCCTTCCTGCCAGTTTTTCAGGGATTGCTGTTGCTGTGCGTTCTTCCTGAGGATGCTGGAAACTTCTCAGAGAATAAAGACATGTGCAATGCATATGAAAACCCCTGTTCACAGTTTTCAAGTGAGCTGCCTAAGTTAGGCATGGCTTCCTTTTCCAGAGCAAGTAATCACTAGTGCTGGTATGTGACTCCACAGCACTATAGTTCTGATTTTGAAATAGATTTTTCTTGGCTGAACTATGCAATGAGATATAAGATTTAAGACCTAAGTTAAAGAAGGTTGTCAACCTCAAGGACCTCAGTTTACCCTGCAACACCCTTTGGGTGTGAATGTGAAAGCTCTGAAAAATGAAAACCATGAGAATTATTTCTGCTGTTTGGCTTGAATTCTCACTGGAATGTTTGTTCCACATCTTTCAAAACAGAACAAGTGGAGGAAACACTTCCTGAATTAAGATCTGCAATGGACCTGTGAAGATGTAACACAGACAAAATGTCGAAAAGAGGCCAGTTTAGCCCTCTGCCATGTTAACGTTATGGACAGTAGTTATAAAAACATTGCTGCCACAAACATGTTTGGATACATGGCTTTCGTAAGATGCAAAAATAAATTAAAACAATAAAAATTTGGAGAGGGGAAAGTCAAGAAGTTATGTACCACCATCCCCAGCAGAATGTAGAGCTCTGGCCCAAGCTGAGGTCAGTAGATGTTTCTTCCTCACTTGGGTGGGTATCCCATGCAAATCCATTGAGAAAAGGGATGTGATAATAAAACATGCACATTATGCCCAGTACAGACCTTGTCTTGGCTCAGGGGGCCAAGCAAGCTCTGTAAATAAAATATTCTTTACACAGGTGTGTATTTGCACAAGGTGACAGCTGAGAGAGGAAAGGCTGTTAGTGCCCTGTGTCTGTTCTTGCTCTTTGGGATCTGTAGTTATGGAAGCATGAGGGATTAAGAGAACAGCTTGCCAGTTGTTAATGTAATAGCCTCTTTCAATTTAATTTATTTACACTTGGAAAAAATAAGAATGTAAACTTCTTCCACAAATATTTACTGTTTATTTTTACGATGTGTGTTTTTATAAAAAGTGATCAATCTCCAAGTGAATTTCGTGATTACTGTTTTGGTTCACGTGGTACATACATGTGCAGCAAAGGCAAATGCCTTGTGAAGGGGACTTAATTCTTTGAGATGAGTTCATAAACAGCCAAAGAGAGGAACTCACTGCTTCTGAGAAGGACAGAGATATCCTAGCTACATAGAGTGAATTAACTATAACCTAAATAGATTTATAATATTTCTTTAGAGATTGTATGTAAACAGAGATGCCTTGTTTATAAACAAACCTGTTAATTTCAGAGAAACATGCATCTAGTTTCAGACACCAGTAAGGTTTCAAGAGGTTTCTGCTGTCGCTCTTGTGGTCTCATGTACTTGAAGTGACACTCAGTTTCCTGCTCCTCCAAGCTTAGAATTTTAAATAATAGCATAATAATCTGAAGTGGTTGAGAATAAGAATGAGCAAAGTTTGTTGGACTGGGTTTTCTGTAACACATTTTCTCCGCTTGGGGTCTGTGCTGGTCAAAAACGGATGGACTGAATCCAGTGTAACATGGATCAATGTGTGCAAACTCCAGCTACAGTTTTCGGAAACAGATGTGAAAAGCTGGGTTTCTAGACCCGGGTTTGTTTCCCCTTGCCTTAGATGTCCACAGTGCATCTTCCCAGGGCAAATCATCTCTGTTTTAGGAGGAGTTAAGCTGTGCCCATTTCTCTCTGTGTGAAGGCAGCCTGACCAACTCACTCAGCTCTTAGGTGAGGTGGATCCTACCCTCACTGCAATGCACTGAAGGCCTCACTTCAGCAGCACCAAGCTCCATGCTTGCCTGGGACTGTTGGCTTTGGACATGCACTTATCTAAGTGTCCCTACGTCCCAGACAGGAAACTTTAGTCCAGCTCACTGAAGAGCAGAATGAGCTTGGGGGACAGAGCCTGAGGGGCCCCCCAGGAAGGCACAGGGGGTTCAGGCAGACTTGTAGAGCCTGTGCCAAAAGTCACACTGCCCTTACAGCCACCATCCCCTGCCCCATCTGAGAGCCTGGGAGGCCTGGCTGTACATCCTGCTGGGGGACTTGGGGTGTGGGAAGGCAGTCCAGCCCACACACTGGGAACCGTGCTCTGCGCTAACATCACACTGGACAAGATCCTTCACAGATGAGAACACCCTGCTGTTCTTGGTCTTGGAAAGGCCTCTTTTACACATCTTTCACTGGAAGAGTGAAAAACTCTTTCCAGACATATGGCCTAAGTTTCTTTGTCCACTCCTCCAGTTGTGTGTAGATACCCTCTACCCTTCCTCTACCCCTCACCCTGCTCTTCTTATTTTTGCAGGAGCAAAAATAGAAGATAGTTTACTTAATTTTGTAATGGATAGCTGAATTTTCTGGGGGGATGAGGAATGTGGGAAAGAAAAGTTTGTTTTTGTTTCAGGATAAATTTTTTGGACCTTGTTATATTTTCTGTCTTTTCCCTATAATTCTTGGCAAAAAAGACTTAAACAAGATGAGGAGAAGAACTCCAGATGAATAAGTCTGTGTGAAATTAAGGGATTGTTGATTTTCATTCAACAGAGGCTAATGAATTAGTACACAGGAATTATCTGTTCATGGCATCCCCAACTTCTGTTTTCCAGACACTCAAGTCTGAACGCTGGATAAGACCTTCGTACAGAGGTCCTTGCTTTGAGGACTCCAGTTTTCCAGGTAATATGAAAACTGGGAATCCCAAACATATTACAGTAATTTTCAGTACAATTTCTTTCCCCAGCAGGTGTAGGAATGTTTATAATGCACATATACACTTATGCTGCGCATAAACATCTTCAGCTTGCAATGGGGAAGCTATAACAGGTAGAAGGAGAATTGGCTTGTGTTGCTGCAGCAGTTCTGTGTACAAACCTGACACACCACTTCTGTGTCAGCTGACAGGCTCTGCTATACTGGATAAACTACCTTTAGATTATTCTCTCGAGCATAACACTCTTTCTTCACTTAGCTTGTCATCCAACAAGAAATGTGGGTTCTAGGCCTGCCATATAAAGGAGATTTTAGAACTGTAATGAGGAAAAAAAGGAGGCAAGAGGTAAGAAAAAAATGTAGATAAAGAGATAAACTCCAAGTATATTTGATAAATGAAGTAAAGTCCACATCTGACTTTGTACTGAAACTTCGGGAGTTCTGGCAAGCAAAACCCTTGAACAGTCCTGTGTTGACTCCTGGAGATAAAAAGAAGATAATGTTCATTCTTATATCTGAACCATTTGGGTGCTGACAAGTCAAACTAACAGAATTTGCAGCTAAGTTGCCCTTTAGACAGAGCAGCATGAAATCAACCATCACTGAGATGCTGGCTGCCTCCCTTCTCTGCTGCCTCCCTTCTCCAGCTCTTGGGCTCACCCACAGAGAGTAAGGGAGAGCAGCAGAGATACTGCTGAAAGTGTTAACACAAAGTCTAGTTGGGGGAATTAAAATCCCTTTCTGCAGATATTGAGAGGGTTCAAGCAGCAGTGTGGAGTCACACAGCGTGAAGACGGAGTGCACAGGTGGTAAATGTTCACGGTGTATAAGCAGTGGAATATGGAGCTGCTTAGTGACGTGGAAAGGAAATGCAGGGATCAGGATCATGCAGGATTAATTTCAAGTCTCCTTTAAATTAGCATTATTGAGTAGGAATGCATCTGTGCACATGATGGCTTGAATTGACCTTTTTAAGCAGCCTTGTAAATTTAGCATTCTGGCTGTACCCTTTTTTAATACCTATTTTTTCAGTTCATTCTCATTTTAACTACATAACTTTTATCTTAATTTCCTAATTAATCTTAAAAGCCAAATGAATCAAAAAGCAATATGTGTTTTAGCACTGTCACTAGAGTTGTGAGTTGCTTTCAGGGTGCATGCAAGCTACTCATGGACCTCTGAATTAATATTGGAAACAGGTATTGAAAGCAGAATTGGGGGCAAACAGTTTCTGTCTTGAGATTACTGATTTTTAACTTCTCGATGAAAGATTAGGTGGAGGATCCTGCTGACATAAAGTACTGAGGAATTACAGTGGAATGAAAGTACTCTGAACTCTCACCCTGCTTCTGTGTCCTTCCCAGACACTGCCATTGGACATAGGCACATAATGATCCATCTGTGTAGGTGAAATTTGGGTCTGATCCAGCATGTCCACTGATATTTTTCTGCCACATTTTAGCAAGGAAAATCTCTTATTAACTTCAGACATTTAAAAGTACAGTGCTCTGAGACACTAAACACCCAAACCTCTATACCCTCAAGCATTCTTCTACACCCAGTGGAGAAAAATGGGTATCCAGGTGCCTTAAGGCATAAAGAATTACACCTGAAAGAGGCATTTTCTCCCCAAGAGATTTGAGGGGACTGACCTGGGCTTAGATGGCTAATTTTAGGTACGTAAGTGAGGTAATAGAACTTCCACCTGTCCTATTGCCAGGTGTAGAGAAAGGTCTGGAGGACTTGGAGTAAAGGTTCGAGTAATAACGGCTTTCACTCAGATCACAAGAGCTCTTGGCACCCAATAAAAAGAATAAAGAGTATGTTTGAGTCAAAGCCTTCCCCTTCCACCCCTATTCACTTGCCTTTTCATTTTGAATGTGTCTGCCAGGATCTGAATAATCCTCACATACTGGCTGGAATGGTTCCCTCCAGCTGAAAGACAAATGGGAGAGTGAGCTTGGTTTTTGAACCAAACCACGGTGTTGTTGCAGCAACGCTCCTGTAAACTTCTGTGTGTTTACAGGAGGCAGGGAGGCACAACCGGTGCACAGTATTGGTGCCAGCCCAGCCATACCCAGATATGCCACTGTCCAGTGAGTAGCAGTGGTGGTGATGCACTGTTTCCCCTCTGGTCTGCCTGTTCAGCAGGCAGCACACAGCAAGCTGGGCTGGAGTACACTCTAACCACATAGTCAATGGGATTGTTTACATTCTTAAAATTAAGCACATATCTAAGATCTGACAGCCCCACCTTATCAGTGAGGGTCTGGATGATGCTCAGGATGGCACAGCTTTTGAACTCTGAAGTGTTCATTGCTCTGCAAGCTGATGATGCTCAGCTCTACTGCCCAGGCCACTTCCTTGGAGTAAATGCCTCTGCTTTGCAGCGTCCTCCTGTCTCCAGAGGCCTCAGATAGGATATTCAGTAACCTACACCTTCCAGTGTTCAGCTTCAAGCACTCACATGAATTCATTCTCCTACAACCTGTTGTGATCCCTCTCCCAGAGATCACAGCGTTCTAGCAAATCTATATCATAAAACTGGCCATGATAAGGATGCAAATAAAACTGTGCCCATGAGTTAACCAGCCTTCTGCTGGCACATCCTCTTAGGTTTTAATGAAAAGCCACAGGTGCAATTTCACTGGACCAGAAAGTCTCCTTAAGCCTTTTATCTTTAAGCCATGCAGTGCTAATGGAGGAATTAAACTCTTAAACCTGATGTATAGACATGTGTTCTGTATAACTACACAGAAGGAAAAAGCTATTAACTTCAGTAACAGCTGTTGCATTTGGTTAGACTTCTTCTATCCCCCAGAAACATACAGCAATCCAGCACGTCTGCCAAGGGTCCTATCAAGTCTGGAGCAACTGCTCTTGACAGTGTCCTCAATGAACGCCAAGCCAAAAATGGCAGAAGAGACATCTGCAATCTAAGGTCAACTCCCATCATTTCCAGGGGGATCTTCTCTGAAAGGAGATTGGATGGGTCAAACTGGTCTTTGCCCCAGCAGAGCCAGACAGGCTGCCTGCCCAGAGGAGCAGACAAACCTCTCTGTTCAGATCCAGCAATGTTATTTGGCATCAAGTGGGAAAAAATGCACACATTCAGGTAATCTTGGAGAATTTCAAGTTCTCAAGGTTTCATCCATTGTGAGACAGATATTCAAATACAAGCACAAATTGTTTCATTTTTATTTTTACTTTTATATAGTATAAACTGCACTACTTTCTTTGCTGGTTTAAAATAATATAGCTATGATCTAAGTTATAGAGGTGCTTAGTTTTACATCATTCGAGGATCCAATGGTCTAAGCCAGCCCTTCTGAAAGTGAAAACAATTCATTCAGTACAGGTTATGACATTATTCTGTCGGCACTTTAAAATTAAATTTAGTAGCTAAAATAGTATAAAAGTATAAAAGGCCAACAACTGGTTTCTTGCCCCCAAGATCAAGAAATAATTTTTTTTCAGGGTATAAAAATACTAAGAAAAAACCCTGACATCTCTCTCATCGATCAGCATTTCTTAGAGGTTATATAGGAAAAAATACCTAGCTCCAGGTAAGAGCAAGATAAAATTTGAGATGTGGGGCCATATGAAATCTGCAAACAAAGATTTCTTTAGGCAGCTGCCTTCAGAGACTTGTATACAATTTTGATTGGAGGGATGAAGAGAGAAAAAGATAAATAAAATAAACTACCCATAAATGATTTTTAAATGTCATTTTTTAATATATCAAGTTTTTTAAAATAACACGGAATCACAAACCTTTCTTCTTTAGATATCACAGCCAATATCTGAACATTTTGTTTACCTGAAAAGTCACCTACCCTGCATATTTTTGGTTCAGAAAAAAGATTCAATTATAGCTGACCTGTATACATTTTCCTGCTTTTCTGAATGTGATATGGTGTGCCAGATGATTTTTTTGACTGAGCAGTGTGAGCAGATGAAGGGCATCCACAGGGATAATCTGACTAGCATGCTCAATCCATCTGGATCACATCAGCTTTTTTCCCTCACATAGAGACATAGGAGAGAGGCAAAGAATTGCTCCCTCAGATTAGTTGGCCACTTACATAAACTTCAGGCTCATTTCATAAAATATGACCCCAAGTCTCTTCTAACTTCACCATACTTCATGATTTTCAAATGAACACACTCAAAAGCCTATTTAGAATGTATGATGCTTAATCAAGCATGTGAGCTAAATTTCCCTAAGGATCCCATCACACAGAACGAATTCTAGCAACTTTTAAAGAATACTTATTGACTTAGCTCAGCTACTTTAAAGTTATGTTTTACATTCATTAAAATAATCCTCTTGCTTATTCAGGACCTTTTCAGCAATGAGATCATTGATGAGAACAACACATGAAACCTCTGTCCTATTTGTTTCTGGACGAACACATGTTGCCCTTGCAGAAGGAGAGCAGAATGACTGTCCACTCCATTCCCATACCCTTGGGTAGGGACAGCTAAGTAATTGCTGACTGGCTCTTGTCCAATCCCTTCCTACAGACCTGAAGTGATGGAAACTCTATGGGCTCCATGGGAAATATGTTCCAAAGCTTCGCTGTCCATTATGCTACAAAGTTATTCCTAATGTCTTTTCCTAGTTAAGTACTGAACATCTTGGTCAAGAAATAGACTCAATTTGTTCTAGATCATTTGAAGAATCCCCAAAGTAAACCTTCTGGGATAGATAAGTCAAATTTCTTCTAACAGTGAGGAATGTGTTGCTACATTTTTACAGATATTCAGAAGAGCAAGTAGACACTTGATTAAACAGATGAAAGTTCAAAGCTCCTAAACTGTATTCCATGCACAAGCTGAACCTCTAAGCAGCTTTGTCTGCAATTAATATAGTGCCACACTGCCTATTTGACCTCTTCTGATTAAAACATGTCCAGTCATGGGTATTGTTTTCTTGATGAACAACAGCAATGGAAACTCTTCATTCACTGGAAGCCCCATTTATTCAGTAACAGCTGTACCTGTCCTCCTTTGTTTTATTGGGCTGTGTTGTATCAGAGGACTCCTACGACACAAGATCACTTTTCTCAAACGTTTCCCAAAATGCTCTTTCCCTTAGCATACTGGTAGAACTAATTTCTGCTCTTCTTAAACGTTGCCTTACTGTGAAAGCCTGTCATATGACGTGGGTTGGGACACTTAAATATGTCTTCCTCCATGAAGACAATACTGCAATATCCAGCACACAACCCAAGGGTTGGGTGCAGTCATCTATAGTTGTTGCAGTAATCCTGTGTTTTGTCCCGTCAACAGGATTGAGCATGTGGGAAGTACTGTAAGGATCACAATTTAACCCTCAGCTTTGGGATACATGACAAAGTATGTTCTTCATTCTCCTCCCCGCTTTTGCACAGAAAAGAAAAACACTCAGTTTTCTTATTGTAGTGGGCAAAACTACAATTCCCAGTGCTCTAGAAGCAGGATTTTCTTATGTAGAAACTCCTTGCTGGCAGAATGATTGCTGGTCCCTTCTTTCTCCTGCCTATCATGCACAACAGCTGGGACTGATATGTCAGAACCCATCTGTATCTGCTCTTTGTGTACAGAGCTGAAAGGAAAAAGCAAGCTATAGGACTTGGCTCTCTTTAAGCAGCAAAACACAGCCAGCCCCTGGCCTCACGAGACCAAGAGAGCTGATACTCCCCACCACAGGATGCCTCAGGAATGGAGATGCTGTCTTAATTGAAGAGGTCTGGTCCAACATGTTTCCAAGAAGGAAGAATGAAAACTGGCCTGTGTAAAGGTTTTCACAAGAGTCAATAAAGCTGTACATTTCTGACTTGTTTTTCACTTGCTGACCAGTACTAAGCTTTTAACAGCATGGGATCAAATCTCACCCTTAGGGAGATGGAGTTCTAATAAGCCTGCTGGCCTGCCAGCTCCAGACCTTTTGAGGGTGACAGCTGCCTCCACAAACCACTTGCCCCTCTCCTGCTTCCTCTGCTTTTTTACCCTCCCGCTGCATGCTCTGGGGTGTAACGTGGGGAGCTCTGCTCCCCAAATTGCTTAAATCACTCTCTTTCTATGGTCACCTCTACCTAAAATCTTCTCCTTGCAGAGGTGACAGAGGCAGGTTCATTTTTGTACCTCTCCCCTGCCTGTGTCTCTGCAGGACCTTGAGACCCTGTGCTGCTTCCTGCTTACTGACTGGTTCATACCTCCAAAACTACAGCAGCCAGGAGCTCTTGCTTGTGCCTCTCCTTTCTCCTTCGTGTAACTCCACATGGGATACACTGCTGCTAGTACACCTGAGGAGTGAGACGTGCCTCAGTGATGAACCAAAACTGACTGAAATCTGTTGCTTTCTGAAAAACAAAGGTTGGCAAGCATGTGTTTGCACACAGTGCCCTAAATTTTAGTTTTCTGTGTCAACAGAAAGCAGCATACAAGAAGACAGATATCTTCCGACAACATTTTTTCCCGGAGCCCTGAATTGTCTGGACATAAATTGCCATGCAAAATTATTTCTTTTCTGCTTGCCCATATATGAGCTTATACAGGACTTTGAAACTCAGTGAAGCAATGGTGACCTGCATTTGACACATTCTGCCCACAGGAAGCAATTATTGATTTAAGGCATTGTGTGAATGAGTTGGGACTTTGGCACCTATTAGTGAAACACCTTTTGGTTTTGAGATTTACTCCTGTCATTTCTAAGTACAGATTGTTGGGCTGGCTCCCCCCTCTAATATGGTGCGCCAATTCCCATCGGCATTTTTTAACTGGACTGGTGGCTCTTTCTCCAGAAATCAGATTGCCCTCTCGTACACGGGAGGCAGGACAGCTAAAATCTTTGTGAAGCCCTGGTACAGAAGACGACCAAGGTCTCTATCCTGGATTGAAACCAGAAAACCTATGTGGATGCTGAAAAGCTTTGGTAGAGAAATCTTTCAGCTTTCTGCAGCGTTCTGTGAGAACTTTGCGGTTCTCACAGAAGCTGTGAAAAACACTGCTATGGGTTCTTGTAAACTAACTCCTTATCCTGCACCTGGGTTTGTTATGCAAGATTGTTATGGTTCTAGCTTTTTAATATTTTGGAATAAGTGTCTTAGAGCTTGACCAATCCCCTCAAGGGGTGGATGGCCGAGCACCCAACTGTCTTATGCCACTCAACACACTCTTTGTGAACCCTGTTATAAAAGATGAATTAATTAATTAATAAAGAGTCAGAACTGCTTTTCCCTTCTGAACTTAGTTGTGTCGTTCCTGGCCGTCAGTGCCGCTCACAGCGACAAACCTATGCTAAGGGATGGCTGCAGGTTGCTCATGAATGACAAATGATGATGGCTGGTGGAACCAGGTGGACTACAGCAGCTGCAACTCCAAGCAGGCCCACAAAGCAGGGAGATGGCAGATGTGTGAACAGAGGTTTGGCAGCCTCCCTGATTAGTGCTGGAAGCCACTTTAGTCTCTGACTGGCTCCATGCCAGAGAGAAAAAGGTGTCACAGCACTATTTCCCATCACCTACAAATAACTCTGCCCTTTCCAGCACTCATCTTAAGCCTAGCTTGATAAGGGCTGAGCCCTAAGCATTTCTCATGAGGAGAGCTGGTTTGTTTTAGTTTGTGTATTGAACAGCAGCTCTTGCTGTGCCGAAGGCTGCTTGTAGCAGTTGATTATTTCCACGTGGTTATCTATAAGCCAGAGCAGCCCGTGATGCAGCTAACTTCATAGCAGGAAGGTAAGGCACTGGAGGGTCCCATCGGGGCCAGGCTGGGCTGCACAGGGAAGGTGACCAGGTCCAGAAGACAGTGTACAGGGTCAGAGAACACAAACAAAACAGGGAGTCCGCAAGGCTATTCCTGTCAGTTCTCTATCTCCTGAGGCTGAACCCTTTCCTACAGCCAAGACCAGCACATCACATTGCAGATCCTCTCACTCTCTCTCTTATTTTACAGATGTCAGCTAGTTCTGAATCTATTTAAGATTTCCTAAGCCTGTCTTAGACAAGTTGCCTAACCTCTCTATTTTTTCTCCCCAAGGCTGCCATCAGGGAGAAACTTTCTTTATGCTGCACAGCCAGTGTAGCAGCACACAGCCAATGGTCCAGCTCCAGACACCTTCTTTTGGGGAACAGGGACCCCAAGTCACGTCCCAGCATAAAAAGGCAGGGCCAGTCAAGTCCCAAAGCACTGCCTGAAGTTATTCATTTGTGAGGACATACTCTAGCCCTTTTTCCCTTCTATATTCCTCTTGCCAATACTGGTGTGGAAACTTTTCTGCTTCTCTCCTCTCCATGAACATGTTATAGTGCCAAAACCCAAGTTAAGAACATGCCTCTGTCAATGTACTCTGTAAATATATCTCAAAATAGTCATGTTGGTCAAAACATATTTCAGTACTTTGATTCAAATGCAGATGATCTCATAGGGGGAATTGCAATGAAATGAAGCCATTTATTAAAGACAGAAGACCTGGAAATCTGTTAAACCATAAAACTAAGGAAAACATTTTTATATACATCCATTCAATACATATTTTCTTTCGATTTTTCCAGAATCCCTGATCCCTTGCTAAGACATCACTCAAAGTACTGATGATGTTTTCCCGTCTCCATTCAACATAACAGAGGTCAAATACTGGAAAGTGGTATTTTTCCAGATTCTATGTGGAAACTCAAACGGGTAAGTAAAAGATGGCCGTACATATAGCCTAACTTCTGGTGCTTCATATTTGTCTTGACAAGTGCTAAAAGATGCACATTGCTGTCAATAACAATAACAGATTTATAAACTGGGAGTTAACTGCACTGGCACTGCTTGGAACACAGCTCAGTACTCACTTTAAAGGATGACTAACACTAGTAATGTAGAAAAGTATGGTGTTAAAGCAGTTGGTTACCCTACTTCTGTAAAAGAATTACAAAATTTATCAGAGCAAGATCAATGCAATTCAGTCACTTTTAAAGCCTCAGGAATCTTTTTCAATTCCCACCCTCACGAATGGGCAAAAATAGGAGGCTAGAATTAAAGTAGCCTAAACACTTTGCAAAGTCAAATGCAGATGCAATATTCACTCTCAGGCATTAAAATTTATTCTTTATCATCTCACATTCAGTCTAAAGAATGGACTGAAAAATGTCCCGCTTGATGTGGAGTCAACAGGGAAGTAGATACTCATGTCACACTTCGGCACATAAGAAGAAATCTTACCAGGATTGTCAATTTGGGCACCCACGGCCCCAGAACTCAGATGTATGCCCAGCTGCATAAACGTAAAAGACCACAGTTCAGAACTGAGGAAAGCTAGAAAACCTAATCACAGGCTGAGGAAATGAATTCCTGGGAATCACTTTGAAGAGAATTGTCTCTCCCCGAGGGCCAAGGAGTGCTGCCTGCTGAGGAGGAAAGGTTTCTATCCCAGAACACCTGGGTTCCACTTAAATGATCTCGGTAATAAATATCATGAAAAACGATAAATTATACCTACTTGAGCTGTGTGCCTTAAGCAACTGACATTTGCAAAGCACAATGAAATCCTTGAAATGAAAGACAGCACATGTGGTACATGAAATGAATTATGCCATTGCCTAATTTCATTCCAGAAGAAAGCTCTGCCTACCTGGAATTGCAGTGTGTGTGCTGCAAAGCACAGATAACATGTGGGACATTTCCTTTCATGATTAACGTGTTTTTACCATCATAAAATTCACAAAAAGAGTGTTTTTCTCTGAATCTTTGAAGAAAGACTAAGTAGACATCTTCCTCTCAAACAAGGAAAGAATAAATCGTAAAATTCAGGTCTGTCTACAGATCATACGTTGGTTAATGCAAGGTAGCTGTTGTGATGTTACTGAAATTCACCAGTGCTAAAACAGACTGAAAAAATGATCTCATGAGCAGTCAAATAGAGCTAAGAAAGGCTAATGTTTCTTTCTATGACAAAGGTTTCATACAATTATTACTGAGTCTCTTCGGGTCCTGTGGCTCGCATGCATGAACATACAGACGCAGGGATGGCTTCAGTAATATTAATCCGACGGCCAGGGGTTGAGAAGGGTCCTTGCATGGAGTTCCACAAACAGCAGTTTACTGCTTCAACTTGTGAAGGGTTCTAGAGGCAAATGACCCCGAACACGTGACAGATTGATCTTAAATACAGGGGTGTGGCTAACACCAGGAGCCAACCAGGGAATCAGAACTGGGGTACATTACCATAACCGAACAGGCATCCTGGGACAGGCTTCTTTCCCTCACCATAACCGATAAGTCTTTGGCAGCAAAGACCCTCCTACAAGAGCTCTCTCTGTCTCCTGTACCACTGGCTAATCAGCCACCACATACAATCATAGAATATTCTGAGTTGGAAGAGACCCAGAAGAATCATCAAAGTTCAACTCCTGGCTGTCCGCTGGACACCCCAAGAGTCACACCATGTGCCTGAGAGCATTGTCCAAATGCTTCTTGAACTCTGTCAAGCTTGGGACTGTGACCACTTTCCTGGGGAGCCTATTTCAGTGTCCAGCCACCCCTTAGGTGAAGAACCTTCTCCTAATATCTAAACTAAACCTACCTGGACACAGCTTCAAGCCATTCCCTTAGGTCACCACAGAGACCAGTGTCTGCCTCCCTGCTTCCCCTCATGAGGAAGTTGTAACTGCAATGGGGTCTCCTCTCAGTCTCCTCCAGGCTGAACAGACCAAGTGACGTCAGCTGTTCCTGATACAGCCTCTCATCAAGGCCCTTCACCATCCTCATGGCCCTCCTTTGGACACCCTCTATTAGTTTAATGTCTTTCTGACATTGTGGCACCCAAAACTGCCCCCAGTACTTGAGGTGAGGCCGCCCCAGTGCAGAGCAGAGACGGACAATCCCCTCCCTTGCCTGGCTGGCGATGCTGTGCCTGATGCCCCCCAGGACATACTTGGCCCTCCTGGCTGCCAGGGCACTGCTGACCCATGTTCAACTTGCCCTTGACCAGGACTCCCAGGTCCCTTTCTGTGGCACTGCTTTCCAGCCCTTCATTCCCCAGTCTGTTTGTACAGTGAGGTTTGCCCCATCCCAGGTGCAGAATCCAACACTTACGTTTGTTAAACTTCATACACTTGGTGATTGCCCAGTCCTCTCATTTGTCAAGGTCTCTCCACAGGGCATCTCTGCCTTGGAGGGAGTCAATAGCTTCTCCCAGTTTAGTGTCATTGACAAGGTTATTTAGTATTCCTTCTAGTCTGGTGTCCAAGTTGGTTATGAAGATGTTGAAGATTCACCAGTCTTTGAGATGTTTGAGGTTTCCCACACTGCAAGAAGCCTGGAGGCTACAGCTTCTCCCCACATGAAAGTAGACACCTTGGTGAGATGTGGGTGTCTCCATTCCCCATGACCTCAGGGAAGGGAGCAGATTTCTCCTTGACAAAGTCCCTCTCCTGCCCCGCATGTGAGATCTCTGCATCCTGTGGTCAAGCTCCTTCAACATTAAGAACGGTAACCTGAAAACTGTATCTGAATTGCTTTTTCTTTCTCAACAGATGCCTCTTAATCCTGCATATTCAGGATGAAAAGTTCTGGTTCTCTCTTGAAGGCAGCTGATGCTGTACTGAGTCTGAACACAGCTTTCAACGCTTGCCTGGGGGAATTGAAAGGCCCTTGTTCTAGCCCATGAGAAGTCCTTCCAATAGCTGCAAGAGGCTCTGAAAAAATATAACAGACATACTCTGATTCCCACTGGCCACATAATCTTTTCCAGGAAGATGAGCGGTTCTTCTGTCCATGTGTGCCTGAGACAGTTGAAAGCAGGAAAACCGAGGCACTTGTATATTATCAATTAAAATGCCTGTGGCGTGCTGGAAACAGTAGCATCACAGCCAGGATAAGACGAATTGAATATAACATGAAAGATGAGGGCATCTAGGGGATTTGCATGGGCTGTGCTATTCCTTTTCATAGTTCATTCCACAGTTTCTCAAGAATCCACCAAAGTGCTAAAAAAACCAGCCACCTGGTCAACACTTATCTGACTCGGCAGGAAGTGACACTGCTGTGGGACAGACTTATGAGGGAGCCTAAAGCTGGTTTTGTTCCAGACTGGGAAAAAGCCAAAATGCTTTCACAAAGCAGAATGAAGTCACATCTCCTGTCTCCATACTACTTGCCTTTATCTCAGTGCCTCAGGAGCTATTCTGTCAAAAATACATTTATAAAACATTTTCACCCTCAAACCAGTATCTGGACACGAAATAAAAACTGTCATTAAAATGTTCAAAGCATCTCTTCAGTGTAGGTTTATCGGACTGCAGGAGCAGGATCTCCTCTATATTTTGCAAGTTTTAAACGCTTTTTTTCCTGATCTTTGAGTGAAAAATGCAGAATACTTGATTGCTGGAAAAGCACTTACTACTATCCACATTTGGACACACTGCAAAAGCATGTGACCCAAGCAAATGCTTTTCAGAACTTCTTTTTTTGTTCAAAAATTCTATTTTATTGAAAAACAAATAGCTTTGCAGAAGCATGTCAGCATTGTCCAACCCTGTCTTGAGTCCAGGATGGGTTTTTGCTGGAGAAAAGCTGTAATGCCAGAATAGCCTGATAATTATCATGTACTCTCCTGTTCCAGCCAGAGCAGTTACGAACTCAGAACAGACAGGACCCTACTTCTTGAGGTCCTGCTAAGGACGGCTATCACTTGGGAAAACATCTCTGGGTCTCTTGAGTGTTTTAATTAAAAGTTTCAAACAGACTGATGTTTTCAGCTTTATTACTACCAAAAGTAATTAAAAACCCAAAACAGAGTTTTTTTCCCTGCAGTACATGAGCAGCTGTCTCTAGAGGAGGTCCTGGTTTCTCACCTCAGTCAATGGCTGGGACAGCAAAGACCCAGCACGTTCACACTTGCTCACAAAAGCCTTTTGAAGCAGAAAGCTGCAGCTTGAGACAGCAAAACCCTTGCCCTTTCCTTAGCAAAAATACACCCACACTCTGTTGCCACTGCTGGAGGCGTGTTTCCTGTCCCAGCATGACCGTGTCATCTCCATTTATCTCATATGACTTGATCAAGTTAGTCTTTGATAGCTTGTAGGGAAAATGGGGCCTCACTTACTCTCTGTCAGGCTGTTGACAGCAAAACAAGATCTGTTTCCTTTGGGCTTGTGGTATTTTGGTTGGGTTCTTCTTAACTTTCACATATCAATCAAAGAAGCAGCTTCAAACATGACGCTCCAGCAGTTCAGTGAAATAAATGAAACATTTGCTGGTGGAGATGGCCTCATGCTGAGGTTGAAATTGTCCCTATAGGTCTGGGAAGGATCCTCTAGCTTGTTTTCCTCCTATCAAAACAATAAAAGGAAACTTTTGGGGGCATTTATGGTCAAACTTTTGAATTTTGCAAGGATTTTTTAAAATGTTTTTGAAAGCTTATCTGCAGTTTGGTTTTAGATCAGCAAAATTCCGTTGAAAACACAGGTTCTCATCTGTCAGTTAAATCCTATTAAAATGCTATGCCCTGGACTTCTGAGGGACTTCTGGCATCTTGGTGCACAAAGGCATCCTGGGTTGGTAATGACAGCTCATCCAGGTCCAGGTCTGTGACCAGCTGTCACTGCAAGGTAACTCTGTGGCAGATCAACTGGCCTCTCTGCGTGGGCTGGGCAGTGGTACTGACCCTGTGCATATCAGCAAGAATTGCAAGGTGATGACACTCATCCCAAACATTTTTCTCCTGGAACTATATAAAAATACCTCACTTTGTCTGCCATGCTCCAAGAGCATCTGCAGGACCATGACACAACAGGCAAGTACCTCAGTCCTGTGCATATAATTTTTTAATGGGTTGGCTGTTCATAAGGGACTCATCTGATTTATTTTTCCAAGCAACTGTATTCACTAAAGAGTGAAATTAACAACCTGCTTATTCTGTTTCTGCTGCCATAGTTATTATCATTGTTTTTATTACTATTATTGCTATTATTTTTTATTTATCAAAGTACTGCCAAGGAAGAAACTTGCCCTGTTCCAGTCATTTATCCCACAGAGGATACTGTCCAAATAGATAATGCAGAAGAGAAGAGATGAGTTAAATGCACAGGCAAATTCAATGGTGTGGTGGCAGTCAGTATCACATGAACTGTACCGTGTGATGGCTGTCAGGAGGAAAGGCAATGAGTTACCTGCAAGGGGTTGAGCTGAAGTGAAGGAGAGGTGGTGGGAGAGGGAGATTTGCACTGGTAGGCTTTTATTCACACAGTCTCTCTTTCCAAGATGATTAATGCCAATTTTGATGGGAGAAAATTTAGAAGTTTCTCTTCCAATACAAACAAAACTAATTGAACTGAAATTTGTCCAATGATGGTGTCAGAGCAGATAAAACTGAACTCTTTGTATGAAGAAAGAGCATAACTAAAAATAAAACCAGATAATTTCTTATCTATATATAACACCCGTTCCTCAGCAATCAGGCACTGCTGAAGCACCGTGTTAGAGAAATTACTGAGAGTGTGGGGAAACACCATCTGCTTCAATTACTTGTTGGTTCTTTAGTTCTGGTTCATTATCACTGATTCTTTATAAAGAAGCGGTGTTCCAAAAATACATCTGTGTAGCAAACCTCACCATTTCCTCATGGCTTGGCTTCACAGCACTCAGCTCTGCACAACCCCCCACCCCACTCTGACACTGTTGGGACAAGCTCAGGGACAATTGCTCGAGTGCTGGGCTTCGGTTAGCAGACAAATTATTTTTTTCAGAGAGAGAGGAATGTGATCTCCTGGCAGGGGTTTCTTCAGTACCAAAAGAAAGCAATCCTATCTTATGTGTTAAGGTCCAATGAATCAGATAATACCCTATTCAAATGCATGTCAGGACAAGCTCAAGACATTTTCACATGCCTTTGTACTTTGTACAAAGTGCCACTTTGTGCAGTGGAGTATCCAGCAGCAATGACAGCTTCATGGCAGGTCACAATGCTGTTATCCAGATATATCCCACAGGAACTAAAAATTAGCTTAGTTTTGTTACCAGAATAGCTGTCTGCAAAACTCACCTGGAGAGCAGCCAGTCATATCTCTGCTCTGCTCTGCCTTCCATGACTCTGTGCTTGACTTCTGCAACCCCAAATGTGAGCACAGGCTATCATTAGTTCAGAGGCTTGCCTAGTGGCAGGCAGCACACCCACACAGCATCAGCAGCAGAACATGGCATGGATCCTACCACAGACATCAAGAGACAGCTGCCAGGGATTTCAGCTGGCCCACTAGAAACTCCCAGAAGTTCTTGGGATTGTTTCTATAAAAGTTGCTTGCTGCTTGATGGAGCCCAAGTGGAGAGGAGATGACTGTATGGACCATTAACTTTTCCAGCATTTCAAGTGCCTAAAGCAGTGGCCAGAAACACAAAACTAAAGGACATGAGGGAAAGAGAAATCAACTTACATGTTTCTAATTCCCCTTGGGTAGAGCACTTACTTATTTAGGAGAAGAGCTGCCTTTGCTTAGTTTCCCATATGACAATTCTCTGCTCAGTCTTATCTTGGAGTGACTCATAATAAGGGTTAAAAGGTAAAGAGAAACTTTATGGTAACCTCTTCATAAACCTCTTGTAAAGTCTGTTTTCTTTGGCTCTCCATTTGTATTGGTAATCAGTGGGCAATTTCCCCTCATCTCTCTGTTTTCCACCCTTCTTTTTTTTAATTGAAAACTTGGTAAAGTTAAGGCTCCTTTTTTACGAAAAATGTCCCCCCTCCCTTCCTGCCTCGTTTGTCATGTGCATTCCTCCATTTCCCCTCGGGCCATATCCTCAGCTACTGAAAAATGGCAAAACTCCATTGCCTCCATAGGTGAGTCCGTCAGTGCTCCAGGAGGGCTGCTACCCTGCGCCAGGAAAGAGCAGTGTGCTAACATGGTTGGAGGTAGTCCCTGGGGGCTCCTACCCTGCCTGTGCATTCGGTGCTTTCTGACTTCCTCCAAACACAAAACCACTCCTGCTTGAGATAATGTATTCTGATACCCTGTAATATTTCTCAGCCTGGCTTTGGGCGGGAGGGGTTTGCAGTGAACACCAGATCCTCTCAAGAAATGTTCTTGGGAAAGATGACAAGAGCTTCCCAGTAATGCCTTTGCCTCCATTTTCTCTTTAAGCAAAAGTGAGGTCTCCTCCCAGCCATTCAGCCACCAAATACAGGTCTCAGAAAGAAAGCGTTCACCCATTCCACTCTGCACATCCTTTTGCTGGATGGAACTGACCACCAGTCCTTTCATGTTAGCAATCATGACTCCGAATCATTGTGCTGCTGACAGAAGGAGAGGAACTACCCAGCAAGTGTGTCACCCCCAGCTCCCAAAGTCATGAGACTCTAGGCACACCAACACTCTTCTGAACATCCATCAGTGTGCATCTGATTCTCAATGTGGGCTTAAAGATCATTAAAGCTAATGGAACTGAGCATGTGGATATCATTAAACTTATGCTTCAGTGCTTCACTGACAAATTTAAGCAGGCATACTTTGTTGAACGGAGGCTTGTGAACACCAGCCTAGAAGGACATTTTTATTTATTTTTCAAGTACTGAGAATTGTTTTTAGTCATACAGAAGTACAGCAGCATCTGCTGCAATGGACACATACCAAAGGGAGAGAGAGAGAAGGGCAGAGAAAGCTTATTTCCTAGCTTTTTTCATCTATCAGTGGCCAAGCATGTGCCTGGGAGATGAGACTGGAAAACGCAAGCAAAACAAACGTGCAGAGTGAAATGGAAACAGTTCTTGCTTTTACAGTTACACAGAGCAATACCACCTCAGTGTTAGCAGCAGCAAACTTTTCCATTCCCCATCTGCTAGCATTCATTTTAATTCCTGCTGTAGTGTACTATGGAAAATACGGGGTCAGGGAGTCCTTGCTTTTTTCTTAACTCATCTGTTTCTCTTTTCACTCCTAGAGAAAATTTTTCTGTTCCTACAGTATGGCCATTTTCAATGGCATGGGTTTTTATATCACCAAAGAAATAAAAAAAGGAAAAAAATAGGAGTAGATTTTTTTGTACAGACCTAATGTCTGAGTCACAGTCAGGAAGAGGGCAACAAACCTTGTTCCAAACAGCATCAGTGTTGTGCCTTTCCAGACAGTTTAGTTTTCTTTTTTTCTCACACACATGTATAGGAAAAGTAGGATGTCAATTAAAATTAAATGACTTCTAACAATCCTGTAATCTCTTACAGAGCCGTGGTATCTGAGTGCCAAACCCTTTGCTGCTCCTTTGAAAGATAATCTGAACAAATGGCTAGAGAAGACTTGCAAAAAATTGTGCAAGAAGATTCAAGCAGGTAAATTAGGGAAACCCTTGGCATCAACAAATGGAATTAACAATGGTGACATATGGTCTAAAGTGGTTGGTTTGACTATGCAGTGCCCTGCTATAAAAGGCTAGCAGCAAAAAAAAAAGCTTTAGATTATGGATCTCCCACAGACCTCCTGGCTTTCTGTCAGGCAGCAGCTCTCACAGAAGTTATTTTGTTTTTGAAATAAATAAATTGTTTTCTCATGGATGATGGCAGAGAGGCAGGTTAAAAACTAGGTAAGATATATGTAAAGCTCAGTGCTTTTTTCAGTCAAGAAGGATTCAGGAACTGTGTATATTGTTAAAAACTAAAGAAAGCAGATTAAAAAAAAAACCCAGCCAATGCCTTAATTCCTAACGACCTGGCTATTTTGAGCTGCATGTGCCTACACTGCAGTCCATAAGGAAAAAGGCAGGTGTAAGCAGCCAGCAAATACAAAAGCACCCATCTCAAAACATCCCCTTCTGAGACTTGTCCCCTCCTGACACTATGCTTCCATGGTGTGCTGCTCATTAGGAGAAAACAGAGGCGGAAATAAGCAGCAATAAAACATTTTCCAGTTAACGAGGGATTACAACTCTGGCAGCACACAGCAAAAATGAAGTATATTTGAACAAGCTGGCAAGCATGCTGGAGGGACAATGCTTTTTAATGAATCAGGGTGCTGAGCCATGCTCCCATTGTGCTGGCATCTCGTCAGTCACAGGAGCACAGTCCTGCCCTTTCCATGCCTGCAGCAGCCCTTACAAGACTGATACACCCGGAATAGCGAGCATCCACCATGTGGTTTACAGCAGAGTAGTGGGAAGAGTGAATGTCAGCGAATTCAAAGTTTGACCCACCAAGCCCTGCCAGGTGACCAGTGCCACAGGATACATCATCCAGGAGCTGCAAAGAGAGCACTGGGCATCCCACATCTATGTCTTGCCAGTCCAGAATAACAGTTAAGAACAGCAGGAACTAAACTGCATCTGTTGCATGTCTTGCACCTAAAATACTTTCATGGCACCATACACGTGGTGATAAGAACGATCATCTGGATGCCTACACATTTCCCAAACCACTGCATAAATTCCAAAATGCTGTATAAACATACTCTGTACAGCACTCGTGGGTGACAGGCAAATTCTTCTTGTAACAACTGGCCTGTGGTTTCCTGAGTAACAAATGTGTGCCAGAGGGAGGCAGCGAAAAAAGATGTGTTAGAAAAGCCTAAGTGCAAACTGAGAGGAAAAACATGAAGAAATAAAAGAGGACAAATTAGCCACTTCAGTCACTCCCCTGACAGGACTACAATTGCAACAGAAGTGAAATTTAACCCAAGAAACTGCAGTGACAGACAATGTTTAGCAAGTGCAGGAATTTATTTGACAGCTGCAGAATGGTTCCTTGAACAGCTAATCATGACTGTATGTTTCTGTAAGCCAGGCTTTGGTCCCCCAGCTTTGCTCCTGCTCACACCCATGCCAACACTGAGCTTTCACTTTGAATTGTAAATTGGGGTGAAGTGCCCAGCTGATGCTGGATCTAGTCCAAGAGCTCCAAGAACACCAGTGCTGAAAGGGCTGTGAGCAACTAAACAAGGTCCATCTCTCTCTTTCTGAAGCAAAAGAGGGTTTTTTTATTTTGTTAATAGCTTCTGTAAGAATACCAGAGCAAACTTTCTTGTAAAACTTATCCCCAAAAAATCTAAAAATCTCTTTGCTTTGGCTGCCGTAAGCAGAGCTGGTTTTGGATTCTTTAAATGACTTGGTTTTCTTTATTTTTTTTTTTTTTCAAAATAATTGAGGTCTTTGATCCTTCTGAAAATGTCATTTTCTATATATTGGGGAGAATGTTCCCAGTTCTGCAAGCACTTGTTAGCTGGTGCCTTACTATCGAGTCTAGTCCCAGTAAAGTCCACAAAACTGTTTATAATCTTAAATATTTACAGCACCAACTTCTCAGGTTTTCTGGGAGGTTCCTAAATGTGTCTGTGTGGGTCACGACTGCTCTAAGGTAACATGGTCCTTCTAGACACAGAGGTGGGATTGGTTTTCAAATCTGGCATCACTGTTCAATGAACAACAGAAATTTCCTGTGTCAGAAATGCTCCAATGTGAATAAAATAATATAAAAACTGTATATCTTTGTTTTGTTTTGTTTTCTTGGTCAGCAAAACAGAAGAATCAGCAATACATTGTATCCATGGAGCTTCTCATGCATGTGGATTAGGAACACACTTTCCTGAAACTTCATATTCTGCATAGTCCTGTTTTCCCTTTTGTAGTTACTCACCTTGATACTTGTGCACACACAGAAGAAATGCGGGTGCCCCAAGGTGGGCAAAACCACAGTGTCCAGTTCCCAGGAATCCCAAGGAACCGCTGGGAACCACAGGGTGAACACCAGCAACTTCTTCCATGGGTCTCCTGAGGCTGCATTTGTGCTCACTAGTTCTGTTCCTGCCTTGCCCCTGCCTCCAGCACAGGGTGACCACTTTACATGTGTGTGATGAGGAGAAGACAGGCACCCTTGACTCAAATAAAAGCCACAGCCGTGAGAGCTGCTTGGTCTGTGGGCTCAGCCCTTCCCTTTCTTGCAGTGCTCAGCTCCATGGCCCTCATCCCCAGGGCACTACGGGGCTGGGGCAGCCCCACTCCCTACAAAGAATGGAACAATGCTCCAGCCCTCCTTGAGCTCCAGGATCTGAAGCCCTGTGCAGGCCCCCTGCTTCACGGGGTGCTGGGGAGCACGTGTGCTTGGCATGGTGTACTGCCACCTGCCCCTGGACTCCCCCAGGTCCGATGCGTGGCATCCCTTCTGCTGTGCCGCCAGAGGAGCCTGGTGTCACCTCCAAGAGGATGAGGACAGGGAATGTAAGTCACAGTGCACTTCCCATGCGTCATGGTGTGCTTTCATGTGCAGCAATCTACAAAACCTGCAGAGCAGAAGAGCTTGCACTACATGAAACACAAATAGCTAAAAGACTTAACAGTTTTCAACTTAAATTTTTGTGGCTGTGGTCTCTTCTTCTAAGTTGTGGATACACAACTTTGACACTTGGATCACTACCAAGGTAAAAGCTTGATAAACAGTTGACAAAATAGCAACCACAACAATGGGTGTGTGATGGGTACTTAAAGTTTTAGTACAATTGAGACACAGTCCTGGCTTATTCTGCATATTGAGTCTGGTTACTAGCAGCTTCTTATGCCTGAAAAGTAGAAAGCAATTTATTACGGAGATCAGCCTTTGAACCACGTACTTATTTTTCATAACAACTCTAGTATCAAGCCACAGGTGATTACTCCAGCTTTAGCTCATGCTCACACACTGGATTTGGATAATGTGTAGGAGTCATGCCACTATTTTGTAAAATTTACACAGATGCTAGAAATGCAAAACATCCAGCTTCATCACTTTCCATCCCAGAGAGTGGCTAATGACTAACAGGGGAGCAGTCCACCACCCCAGCCCACTTGGGAAACCAGGTGTGTCAGGATAGGAGCCATCACATCTCACTGCCCCACTTTCAGAGGTCTTTTCTCAGCCACAGCAAAAATGCTTGTGTGTTGCCCTGAAGGCCGAGCTGCACCACTGCCATGCCTCCACTGAAGGGATGGAGATTCCCCTGAGGGAAGCTGTTTGTGCACCACAAAAGGGTTGGGAAGGCCAACCAGACACTGGCCAGAGGGGTCGGGTGAGGACAAGGCAGTGTGGTGGGAAGTGCACAAAAGAGGAGAAAAGCCGTATCTCCATGCTAAAGCTAATGAGCAGAGATGCTCCCCCAGCCACTGCCCTTCCTCCTGCTCCCTACAGGGAGAAAGAGGTATGAGGGCTTACGGACACCTATGGTAGTGATGATACCCAGACAGGATGCCGATTCAGAAGATTAATCCCCAAAATATTAGACCGTAATGGTAAGGATTTGGCATCACTGTGAGATCTTTGGAATAGGAATCTTGTAATAGCGTTGATGTCAAGCCAAATGTTGCTGTTAGCAGAAGTGAAGCTTGCTGGGTTTTACTCTTCATCATCTCATCCCAGTTGAGAGTAAAGTCCCTTATAACCTTAACGATGCAGCAGATGCTTTCAGCTGCCACTCAAGCAAGGCTGGATACCTCAGAGATGCAACCCTGATGGGCTGAAGCATGCTTTTCTAAGCTGTGATGGGACCAGAAACCAGTATTAGAGCATGGAAGGAAGTAAAGAAAGGAAAGGATGTGGGCCATACAGAAAACTAAGGGGGCATGTCTTTCCACAGCCTGGCACCTCATCACACATGTAAGTTTAAAGAGGGTACTACCAGATCAGGGTGGAATGACTTTATGCCTTTCAGGCACTGTTGAGAAGGATGAAACTGGAGAAACAGAGTTGGAGGGTGGTGTGTAGAAAATCAATATGTTTGTCTCCATTCCTTTCTGTCTCTTCACCCAAATTTCTGTGGGTAGGACAAAGAATTTGAAGATCTCTGTTCTGTTCTCATCCATGTTCTAGATTCTGCTCTGCAACGTCTCTCACACAATGAAAGTTCACAAGGATAAAGGAGACAGTCACAGACAGATAGGACAAGTGATGTCTGGTCTTGTGATGAAAAAATGGATTATTGTCCTTCTTGTATAATTTCTGTTTTGTGTTACAGGCAGGTGTTTGGTGACAATGGAGTTGCAGTGAGTTATTCCATTTTGTGAAACAGAAGAACAGAAAAAAATGCCCTCCTCAGTTACTTAAAGCATATGACATGCAGTAGTGAGCATTGGAAACAAGAACATTTGTTACTCCAAAAGGTCATACTTCAAAATCAAATCACTGGTTTTATTCTGTGCCTAATGTAAATGATAACAAAAAGATTAATGGCCTTTATTTATACTACAAATCAGCTCCACTGAAACCAACTCATCTTCAGGTTCTCTTTACAGCATTGCTTTGAAGACTGTGAGGGGAACATAAAACTGACATCCAAACCATCTGCTCATCAGCATTTCATCTCTTTTGCTCTAATCTCCTCACACATAGGAAAATTATCCAGCTGTCTCTCTGAATACATGGACATATGGGATTGCAAACATGCAAGGATTTGTGATATTCTTTCTGCTGCCAAAAAAATTCCTGTGCAAATTACCTGGTTAAACCTTATCCTTCTCTGCAACAGAGAACCCACCTGAGCTGGGAGACTCAGATCATGGGTTTTATACTAATAAATGCTGATCCAAATTCATGTCAAGAATTTATCTTCTTCTAATAAAACTTTTTTGGATTTCAACACATAAAATTGTAATAGAGCATTTTTAGGTGACACTAAGACACTGGTCTTTCAGCCAAAGTTAACAGAAACAAAGACTGCAGAAATAAAAAATTCTTCTACTGAAAAAAATATATGAAAAACAAAATACAACATAGATATGACTGCTACACCACCAGGAAAATGCAGCCAAACCTGTCTATGGTTTGTCCAGGATCCTGTCCTGCCTACTTTAAAATAGCAAAAGACTTGTGTTGAAGTGATTTGTTAAGTTCTGAAATTAATTACAAAGCAAAAGCCTTTCCAATAGTAATGATTAAGCCATAGGTCCCAGAACCTGATATCTGCATCTATTGCTAGAGCAAAGGGGGAATTGTTCCTTGCCTTTCAGAGGCTAATCTAGCATCCCCAGTGGTAGCAAAGAGTTAAACAACAGACACTCATGCTTCCAGTTCTGAAGCCAAAAGTTACTTCACATTCTTGGGAGTAAACTATTTGCCAGATGCATATGAGAGTAGATCCATGTGTAAAAACACAGTACAGAAACATTCCTAATTAATGAAGGTTTGTACAGTCGAAGCACCCATCCTGCCCAAGGTTCCTGCAGGACCTACCAAATACCCAGCTCACCCAGCCCAGCCAGGAAGTCAGCTATCTTCAGACGGTATAAATGCAAATTTGTTGATGACAGGGGTCCTTGCTCTTCGGGCAAGGCTGCTGGTTTCTGAGCCAGCACCACGGAGTGGGGCGAGGAGGGCTGTGCTCTACTTCACATTCATGGCGCAGTCGTAGCAGAGGGTCAGACACAGGGAAGAACAACTCTGGACCTGTGGGACAGGGTATGGGTCAGACATGGAGGTGGAGAAGCAGGTCCTTAGCTCAGCTCAGAGGCGGGGAGGCCTGAACTGCACTCAGGGCACTGCCCTGTGCATGGTGGGCAGCTCCCTGACATCTCTGTGTCCTGCTCCACTGCTGGCCATGAGCCTTCCCACAGTGAGAACTGGTGTCCCCTTGTCCCCTCAGGTCTCACCAGCCCACTTGGGGTGATCCAGGGGATCGCTGGTGACCATCTCCAGAGGAAGGGGAGGTTGGTCCCTGTGTGTGGAAGCAGTGATGAAGCAATGTCAGTCTCACAGGTGAGAGAGCAACCTACTTGATACTTTTCCAGCCCTGGCACTTATGCCCCAGGGCAACACTGAGTTGTTGGCCAGGTGCCTTTCTCCTCCATCCATGCCCCCCTTACCTGCCCACAGGACACCTGTGACTCTGATGAGGGAACAATGAGAACTTCTGCGTTTGCCTTTCCCCTCAGGCTTAATTTCTGTTTGAACTTTTCTGCCTTTGATTTCCAGTCTTTGGTTCTTGTTATTCAACAGGATTAAATAACTCTTCAACAGCCCTGGATTTCTTCCCTGAGGAGGAATTCACAGGCTATAAGCAAGCTGTTTTCAGATTGTTTTCCTTGTTAAGTTGTGATAAATTTATCGAGCCTGGAGACATTCGCTGTAAGGGATTTGCTTCTGTACTCAACTGTCTTGTGTGTGTCCCTTTCCTACAGGTATCTCAGAACCTCCGAAAAATTTTTATGCCATCTTCCAAGACAATCTGTTTGTCCAGTGTCCTGAGACAAGGTCACCCTCTCATCAGTTGTCTCCAAACATGTTTGAGCAAAGGAAGGGCACAGATAAAACATTTGATTTCTCTTTACAGCCCTGATTGATTTAATGCCGTCCACAGAGGCATTAAATGGGACCTGATCAGGTGTAAAAGAAGGAGATTTAGTTTAGATTAGCAGTAATCTGTTTTGCCATAGTGGAAGCTCTTCACAATCTGCTGGGGCAGCTGGTCCTCTGCACTCCTGCAGTCCTCCTGCAGAAGTTGCATTTCCAGGCCCCTGCTCTGCCTCAGCTAAGCCAGTCCTGAGTTACCCCTTCCACGGAATTTAACTCCTTTCAGTCACACCAAAATCTGATGCTCATCACCCCTCTACAAGTGCCACGTGCATGTGGAATTGGGGCAGGCAGAAATCCACTCCAGGCATGAGTTGCAGCAGCAATACCCCGGTTGCCACGCTTTTTGCTCTGTGCCATTTCTTTCAGCAAGCTCTTGAACTAAATCCTGACCTGATGTGCAAGAATGCTTTCTATCCATGCTGGGTGTTCCCTGAATGTCATCATAAAATGACATTTGCAGGAGCACAGTTGTAGCTGCATCGGCATCATTGCTACGGCTTTGTGATAATCGCAGGCTGACACAATGTCAGGGCCTGGGGGGCCCCTCTGGAGATCACTCAGCCTTTGCTGATGTCTGGGCTTGTTCCCCAGGGCAGGACTTTGCATTTCCCTTTGCTGAACTACTGAGGGACCTCTCAGCCCATTCCCAGCCTATGGAGATCCCTCTGGCTGTCAGCACCACTCCTGGTACCAAACACAAACACGCTGAAGTAACTTTCTTTAGTGATCCCTGCAAATTACCTGATCCTAACACTGGGCTAAGGCAGCTGCCATCATGGGAACAAAGGTAATCTCTCTTAAGTCTGGGCTTCCTAATGTTATTCTTTCCCTCTTAGCCCATAGAATACACTATAAACAAATTTTCTTCTTGCACCTTTTTCCCACTGCATATGTCTGGTAGACAGGCTCAGTGGAGCACCCTGGAGAAAATAACTGCAATAACAGAAAATGAAGCACGAACTGAAACTGTGGAGCTCTGATCCAGTTTTGGGGAAGGATTTTGGGAGAGGCAGGGAAGGAGAGCGGGATGTGTGGACGTTCTGTAGTGGTTGCTGGTTGTGACCCAGTAAATGACAGGTGGTGGCAGAGCTGTGCGTACCTAACTGAGCCCCTAAGAGCCACTGCCACTGAGAAGATTAAAATGCCATGAAAGTGTTTATGGCAGAGGCCAGTCCTGAATACAGGCAACTCTAATAGCACCAGGCAAGTCCAAACATGACTTCTCGGACTCAGTGCTCAAAATCAGTCTTCTGGGACCAGCTGGCTCATCACACCTCTTCATTACTCTTGGAGTGCGTGACTTTTTCCTGTTTCTTTTAAAATAAAGCCAGCTTGACAGTTCCCAGGGGTGCAGGGCAGGAGTCAAAATGCTGAGCAAATGTAAATGCCTGCCAAGGTGTGTGCTGATCTGGCGGGACCCTGGTCCAAGATTCTCTTCTCCTGCTTCAGCAGAACTCATTTCCATGCGACAGGATTATGCGGTTATTCCAACTTGCACATGCTACAATGGCACCCCAAAGCTGCAGTAAGACTTGTGACTTCTTTGGGAGAAGATCTTGATCCAGAAAATTTAAATAAGCAGAGGTTCATGTTTGCCTCTTCAGTGACAAACTTCCCCAGCAGATTCAGCATGCAACAGCATGAGGCATTGCTCAGTGTACTCTGAGCTCATGTCATTGGTAGCCAACCACATGATTTATTAATATAATAGCATGAAATCAATGGAATAATGGGAAACCCTTTCATTTTTGACAGCACAAACCCCAGCTGATTTCATTGTGTGCTGGCAAACAGATCTATTAGCTATTAAAACAAAACAAACCCAAACAAAATAGAAAATTGCTACAGAATAGAAAAACAGTTTTCTAATAATCTGTCCTAACATTCAGGGTGGGTGAAATTGAAGGTTTAAAAATCCTCTTTTTACTTGAAGTTTCTGATGCCTTCCTCCCTCTTTTCACACGCACACACACATGTACTCATGTATCATGTTTCAGCTGATGACCCTGCTATTCCAAAGTGTGAACACGATAAAGGAAACTTGTAAGTGTAAATAAAAAACCCATCAGAAATGTTTGATGCCCTCTCTCTTAGGTGAGACAAAATGGTGATCAGATATGTAAATGTCTTTTAAGTCATTCACCTTAATGACTTTCTTTCTCACCAAAGTGTTTACAGGAGCAGTTTTGGCGGTTGTGGTAGGAACACTACTGTAAGAAAAAATTTCAGTCCTTGATAAACCATCAAGGTTGAATACTTTACTTTCTGAAACAGAAACAGCAAATCATGCAAAGCACATGCCTGTGGGAGCCAACAGACTCTGGGTAACAAGTGCAGGGAAGGCCCTGCTGAAGAAGAGGAATAATCATATCACTCAAAGAAAATATGGTGCTCCCATCATTCCCTGCTAGCTGCAAGGAGGCAGAATGCCCCTCCGGCATCTTCTGTGTTGAGGATGACTCTGCATGCTGCACTGCTCTCCAAACCCAGGATGACATAGACTTCCCAAGGCTCTTCTGTGGGAAACTGGAAAGAAAATAGCAAAGCTGTTTGTTTCCCAACCATGGGGAAAAAAGACAGGAAAATCAGAACACTTGTCAGCATTCTTCTGCTTGCAGATCCTTCAAGAACTTTAAAAAGAAATCTTCCAGCACTGCCAAGGAAATAGTCCAAGAAGAAATGTGGGCTGCTTTTAAAGCCTTCACACATGTTATGTCAGCCACCTTTGCATCATGGCAGAGAACCCAAGCTTGGTTACTTATCCCAGATTTATTCATCCCTTATGATTTCATCCTTCAAAGTCATCCCTGAGTCCAGCACATGCATGCTTTGAGCTAAACCATCCCCAAGAGTCCAAGGCAAGAGCAAGTATCATCTGTGAATCAGATAAGGTTAACTAGATTTGTGGCACCTATTCTCCCACAGCTGCCTCAACAAGGATATTTCATCTCAGGAGGGAACCTGATGCAATGAGAACTTGGGTCAAAGGGAAGGACAATGCATCTGTTGCAGACGGGTAATTTGGTAGCAACTTTCTTTTACTAGCAAGCATGGGCACCCTCTCTGAAGGAGCAAGGACAGGTTCTCTTCTGCACAGACAGAAATCATCCTGTGCTGGTTTGTGAGAGTTGATGCTCAGGAGACAGATAAAGTTACTTGACAGAGTGTTTGGCAGTCGACAGGGCTTAGTACAAGGCAGTGGGAGAGCAGGACATGCTCCTCTAGGCATGCACGTGGAAGCTGCACAATGCACCTTGCATGTGGGATGACTGAAGAGCATCTGGTTAAGATCAGAGTCCAAGCTGGCTTGCCCAAGTGGCTGTTTGAAATAAATAAGTGCTGTATATCCCCTCTCGGTGATTGCCTCACAAGCTGTTGTTGAGAGGGAAATGTAAGCATGTTGTGTACAATTTCAGTTTTCTGAGGGTTAGCTGAGTGCTCTGGCACCAGCAGCCCAAAATACATTTGGTGTGCGTGCCTAACTTACAGCGTGGCTGTTCCAGGGCTGTGTATGTTGCTAAATAACTTTCCCATTGTTTCACTGGTTACATTGCTCTCAGTATTTGGCTTGGCATTTGTTTCATGTCCCAGTCCCTTTAAAGCCTGTCTGATGGAAAATGCACAACCCTTTCCTGAATCTAATTTAAAAGAGCCTTTTTTGTCCATAGTTCTGTGAATCTCCCGCCTCCCCGGCAATTTTACATGTCCTGTCTTAACTATGGAGAAATACTTACTCTTATGGCTTCAACAAGAAAAGCTTAAGAAAGGGCTGTAAAATGTTATAGTTTTATACATAGAAAAGCCTATGTACAGGTCCTGTCTACAGGATCACTTTAAACACAGAGTAATGATGTTGAAAAGTCCCGCTCATGACAGAAGCCGTGCTTTGTGCAGGCTGTGCACAGAGGTGTGCAGGCTGTGCACCACTGGCAAGGTGCACACTGTGGCTGGCTTGGGGGGCTGCAGCTGTCCAGACAGACTTTTGGACATTTGGGAGCTTAGGAGCCTTCAACTGCAGGAGCTTTGCCTTTCTGAAAACCACCAGGCAGGCAGCCAAGAAGTGAGGAGGCCATCCAACATCCTGGCAAGAGAAGAAATGAACCCGTCAGTACCCCACAGGCTGTCCTGGTGACTTGCCGGGACTCTGCAGCTGCACCTTGTCGCAAATGAGCTGCCTGAACAATACATACAGGGGTGAGCCTGGGGCAAGGATCAATAGGCAACTGAGATGATGGACCAAGGTTTCTTGGAGCCTTATAAGTTGCAAGGTTGAGGTCTGGTTGTGTTTGGTTTGCTGACTTTCTCCATTCCTGAAGAGGTTGCTGTTCAACATCTCCAGATGCCAGGCCTTTCCTAGGGAGAGAGAGTTCCATCTGGGAGACTGTTATTGTGCTCAGCCCTGTTGGAATTGAAGGAATCTGCTCAGTGAGAGACTGAGGGCTGCTGACTGGCTGCTGAAAAACCTCCAGGTACCTTCAAACTTTCAGTAGACCTTGGAGCAGGAGATGACTTTAAAAAAACCTCATGCAGTGATTCTGCACCCATTGCAAGGTGCTCTTGACCCTGTTTGGAAGATGATCTGACATAAACCCAAGGATCTGATTCAAATGTAGAACACACGAGGTGAAATGCTTTCTGTCCATTATTCTTACAGGTATTCCCTGAAGATTTAGGCAGTAACAGCCTGGCTTTCCTACAGGATGCAGACAGATGGCAGTGCCCAGAGTTTCTTGTCAGAGTAATGTTTAAAGTACTGTAAGTCTTTCATTATGTCCCATCTCAGGATGCCTTTTTTCTAGATTGAGAAAAAAAAAAAAAGAAAACAAAACCAAACACATCCGTTCTTTGAACGTTTCCTCATAGGTCATGTTTTCCAAACTTCTCATCATCCATGTTGGTCTCCTCTGGCTCTTCTCCCCTTAGTCTCCATCTGCCACCAAAAGCATGGCCCCAAAGCAGACACACTGCTCCAGTAAAGACCTCGCCCACACTGAGCAAAGCTGAAAAATTACCTCCTGTGGATTACACAACACATCTGCTATTAACGACCAGCACAAGATTGGTTGTGGGCTTTTTCCACTTTCCTAACAAAATCTTATTGTTAGGTTATTGATTAACAAATGTTCAGTCCTTACAGGCACACCACGAACTTCACCTACTGTCCTATAATGCTGTTTAAATGTGTAGATAATCAAGACCTAAACTGGAAGTAAATCCATGCAAATGAATGGTGTAATTGCAGTAATAAAAATGGTGTAATAAAAGTAGCAGGAAGCACTGTCAGGACCAAGTCACAGACTGAATATTGGTGTACTTGGATTTCAGAGCGCTATTGTGCCTTTTATGTACTAACTTTGCCTTTTGTAGAAATCTATAGAGAACTTGGCCATATCCCTAACATATATGTATTGCTATTTTTATTTATTAGCAGCTCTCTCACCTAAACTTATGAGCAACTCTAAGAGCAGGATCCTAAATCCTGCCCTCATCTTGCACAGGCAGCGTTTAGAGCACATATTTGTGGATCACTTGAGGACGTGGATGTGCAGATAGTCACAGTAACCTAAGAAAATAAGCGCTAGATTTGAAAATATAGTCCTCAGATGTGACTTACAATGCTTGCCTCTTATTACGAGTGTAGCAGTTATTCAATATACAGGAAGTAGAAATGCTGTGAGTAGGGACTGCCTGAGATGACTTCTGCCCAAGTAAATTCTGTAAGAAGTCACTATCCCTTAACCAGCGACTATTTGCTTATTCCTGTTTTATGAAGTAATATTTGGCTGTCTAGTAGTTTAATAAATATTGTTCTGTAACTGCTTCCATCTCAGTCAGTTTGCTTCAAAATAGGATTTCTATAAATCTTTATAACACAGGGAATGCACCCAAAAATATTTGGGTAGGATTTTTTCCCACATAAAATATGTTTTATATGCTGCGCATCAAAAACGCCCACAAGAAACACAGGACTGTGCAAGCCATAGCGGGGGAAAAATCCTTTGTTACTATATTCATATCACTAGTTCCCAAAGAGCAAAACTAAATCATAGGCCCATGCTAGGAAAGTCCAGAAAGATAAGAGAAGTGAATGCATCTAGACTTCAGCTAGACCAAGGAGGGAGAAAGTTTGTAAATCTGGCCAAGAGGAGGTCACTGGTGACCCTGAATATTTAGACATATGACTCATATATAAAAGAATACTTGAACCATCAAAAGATTAATCATCTGTTTCTCTTCAGTCTCCCTCCCCTGCAAAAAAGAATAACAATAAAAAAAACTTTCAGTGATTTTTTTTTTCCCCCTTTTCATTTATTTATTCTATTAATCTGCATCGTAGTAAAGCACCAGACTTGGACTGGTAGGAATGGATAATTTCTAGCTCATAGTAGCTGATAGTAAGCAAAAGGTGTCCCTGGACACTGAAAGAGGGATATGGGATTCACTCTGCTGCTTCACCATTTTAGCAGCTGATGGTGTCTCTGAGATTTCATGAATCCAGCAGTGGGGAAGAACAGGAACACAGCAGATCTCAAGCAGAGAAGGTCCCATAGGGAAAACCATGCCAAGGTAAAAAAAGCTTGAGACTAAGTTATTTTTAAACCCTTCCCTTCAAAATCTCAAGAAAGATGATATTTGGGCTCCTCACAGAAAGTGTGTAGATGGCTCAGAGGCACCAAGCCACACGACTACTGGCTCTGACAAATGTAAAGGATCAGAACACTGGAAGAGGCTCTCTGGTTTAACAGCATTACTTAAATATCTCTGTAGACTCAGACAGACTGCAGGTTTCACCTGGGCTATTCACTGCACTGCATCCTCTGTATGGCTAATTGGCAGCACTGCCTTGGAGCCAAGAAATAGCAAATACAGTCCATGTTTTTGGCTGAGAGTCTCGCCTCTTCTTCCAGCCTTTCACTGCTGTGAAGCTGGACAGAATTTCACACAAGTGTGCCACACAGATTTACCACTTCTCCTCTACCTCCTGCCACAGGACAGTTTGCTCTGCCACACATAAGAAGTCCCAGCTTCTTTTGTCCAGAGAGAGTTGTTGTATCAGATGAGCCTGTGCTTGCTGAGAAGAGCTGTGAATAAAATTAGACAGCTAGTCTGAATCCCCAAGTAAACTGAGAGATGCATCTTAGCTCCCGCACACTGACAGTGAAAAACAGAAAGGGATTTCTTTTTCTTTCTTCATCAAATTTTGGTTTTGGCTTCTTAGCAGTGTTCTTTCTTTGCTCACGCTTGACCTTGGCAAGCACCTCACCAAACTCAAATCACGGAATTCCCTCTGGAGATCAAAGGCTGGTGTCCTTGTTTCCCTACAGAGCATGGATTTGATCTGAAAGTCCGTGGGATTTCTAAACAAACACCTCACATCCGTTATGGGGAGGATTTATTTCTTTTAGCTGGGATAACCTTCCTCACGCGGCTCTTGCAGCTGGAAAATTCAGCACCATAAATCATGAAGGAACCACAAGTATTTGGGAGTTTCTCTGAAAGCAAAGCTGTGGTGGAACGGATTAGCACTACTGACATGGTACCTCTACCCCAGTTGCTACCAATCAAAGTCACTTTTTTTTGAAAAATACAAAGAAAGTAATTGTATTGTGATACTGTCCAACAGCTCAACCTGTTACTGTATACAAAAATGTGCAGCTTCCAAACAATATAATTGATTTGTTTGGGAGGAAGTACTGAAAGGTCTCTTGGAAATAGACTAACGCAAGCATGGCACACTGGTAAGAGAAAAAGCTGTCACGCTGGTCACAGCAAGTGTTTCTGATGGAAAAAGAGTAGATGTAGTATCTCTGGCAAGTAAGATAAATGGTGCACATAAGGTCTGATTTAAGAGGCAACAAAGTCAAAACCTTTCAGAACTCTGGCACTCTTTGGATAAAGTCCTCACACTGCTCCACACACAGCAGGGGAATAGGTGGAGCCGCTGCTGTGCACTGCCATTTACCATGCCTGTCTCAGTCAGTCACTTACAGAGTACAGCTGCCTTTCCTCTAGACATGGAGAATTTTGACCCCATCAATTGAAAGACCACATCATGGTGTTTCACCACATCTTGGATGTAATATGCTACCTCATTTATTATTCTGATTTAGATTAAAGGCATCTAATTCCCTTGGAGCTGGTTAAAAAGGGGTGAAGCATCAGTATTTCCTCACCCCTTCCCTTCCCTTCCCTTCCCTTCCCTTCCCTTCCCTTCCCTTCCCTTCCNTTCTGATTTAGATTAAAGGCATCTAATTCCCTTGGAGCTGGTTAAAAAGGGGTGAAGCATCAGTATTTCCTCACCCCTTCCCTTCCCTTCCCTTCCCTTCCCTTCCCTTTTCTGAAGACACACATCACATTTATCGATTGTGAGTGTTTCATTTACTTTTACTTCGTTTGGAGAATTTGTTCCCAGGGGGAATACCAAGCAAAAGGGTGTTACTAATTTACCATCGATTCTTACAAGCCACATCCATAGTCATACCAAGCAATCTGCCAATACCACCACAAGACAGTGATCCTGTATGCAATGTATGCAATAATGAAATTCATTGCTGTTGATACTTTCATGGAATATGGGATGATAAAATTAATTTCCACAGGCTTAATGCCACCTTTTGCAACTCAGTTTTCTTGTACTTTGCAACATCTGTTCCCATGGTGTCCTCACTTCCATCCCACCTCCCTTTCCCCATGATAGGCCAGCGCTCAGAGTGTGGCTGCTCAGCAATGCTGCTGCACATGCTGCACACAAGGAAAGGGAACAGGATTTTACCAGATTAAGGAGCAGAAGCCTAGGATTTTAAGGAAGAAGTCTCTCTGCCCCCAGCATCCTCCACAAGCTGTCCACATCCATCATGAGGTATGAGCTGAGAATCAGGGGTCAACAGAGAGACACGGACCTACCTCACTTCTATCAATCTCTTGGGTGCCATCAACCCCTTATACAAAATGTTCAAGAGTTTTAATGTACCTGGTGATATTTTAATACCTTCATCAAGCATATGTGTGACTCTCCTCTGACAGCTGCTTTCCTTGCAAGAGGGACTTAACACAAACCCCTCCTACATGCAAAGTGGTCCAGCAGTGGGATTCCTCTGAGCTTCTTCCATCTTTCATACAGGAAAGATGGAGATCAGTCACTAATAACAGATTAATTGCATTCAAGTGGCACTTCATTATGGTAAGCATTTTTTAAAAGACTGTAATGTTGTGATCAGCTGTGTCAGCCACTGAATTTTGAGCAGAAAGCAAAGTTTTGGGATCATTTACAAGCTTGACCTAGTCACTCCAGCAGGAAGGACTCTATTTACTCTGCACAACCCAGCTTTCTATTTCACATGACTTGTAACGAGCATATTCCTCTGAGTGCATATTTGAAAGGGTGTGTTCCTCATAGATGCTGTTTATTAACATTTCTGTATTCCCATCAGCTTTTTATCTCCTCCTTGCAATTAAATTGAAGATCAGTGGAGACAAATAGTACTTTAACCTATGGGCCCACTACAAAGAGTATGGCAAAGATTTCCAAAGCAAAAAGTTTCAAGTCTGACCCATTTACCTTCCAGATTATTGTTTTCAAACTGCAGTTTCCCACTACACTTTGTTGCAACTGGAAGATGCCAAAACAACTGTTCTCTTTTACACAGTTATTCCTTTCCAATGATTTTTTTTAAGATGATCACAGAAAAATAATTTTCATAATGTCCATATACATCAGGAAACACTGGTTTTAACTGCTGGTGATGAAAAATAAATGCTTTCTTTCCACACTTTCAGACAGCTCAGTCCAGCTACCATCTCTTCATAGCTGGTCTGATACTGGTCGCTTTTATTTCTACTCAACAGCCTCCATGAATTAATCAGGAAGGTGGCTTCTTTCTGGCCTTTTTATGAAGAGACAGTTTGCAGTGTGAAACCCTCAGTGAACGTAGTGTCAACTCACACCAGACCCCCTCATATACGAGGCACTTTCCTCCTTTCATTCTTTGGGGAGCTGAATCCAGTCCCACCATTCTCCAAGAGCCTCCCAATTCTCACTCGAATTCAGTCCTTAACTGAAAAGCATGATCCCAGATCCCAGAAACAGACCAGAAAAGGCAGGCTAACAAGGTTAGAAGCAAGTATAACTCCACTAAAACAGAGGTTAAGATGGTGTTTGAAGCTTTTCCTTTCCTTTAAAACCTTAATATAGAAGAAAACATTATAATGACATCTTGTGTGTCTGGCTAATGCTGTGTGCAGCCTGGTTTATGTTATTATTCAAAGCATGAATCATGTAAGTGGCATCTTTACACTGAAGCGCTTACCTCAATTATTAGTTCGCTTTTACAAGTTTGGAAATCAATTTTGGCACTGATGTTGCTCTGTTAGCAAGGTTATAGCTTACAGACATACAGATAAATGGTAAGGAGATTTAGCAGACCAAAAAGACTGAAAAACAGTCCCCCAGAAAGGAAAAGCAAATACTGAGTCTGATAGCCCGGATAACCTCTTTTAATACAATAATGTAAGTTGGTTTATGTTTGCACTTCAGACATTTAGATACACGCCCCTCAAGGCAGATTCTGTATCCTGAATCAAGCAGCTCTGTGATGGACCAGGAAAGTGGCACTGCAAAGATTTCTGTTAAACCCACATGGGTGTCTGAAATAGCAAGCGAGCTTGTGGTATGATGCAGGAGAGTGGGGAAATGATCTGTGAAAGGCTTTGAGACATGTGAAAAAGGAGACGGCTAAGAAGGTAACTGAAAATTGGGACAAGATGCATCAGGAATGTGCCTGAATAACATGATATCATTTTTTTTTATAAGATGGATGCCTTTCAGACAGAGGAATACAAGTCAGCCAAATCTCTCTGGACATCTGTATGATATCACAAAGGAATTCTTAACTAAAACTGAAAAAATGGGAATCAGCACAGAAATGGATTAGGAGATGAGGACATTCCTAAGGAGATGACAAAGGGTTCTCTCACAGTGAAATCTAACAAACTGAAACAGTTTTTTCAGGAGTGAGGCTAAGCATCAATTCAGCATGACCACTGGCAGAGAAAATGGGAACAACCAGTAGTATTTATTGATATAAAACTGGTGACATAATCAACATAGAGAAGACTCATGACTCAGAAGGCCAGGATAATGAATCCAAACAAAATTGAATAATTTACAAAATCCAAGCTCATGTACACAGGGACAAGTTACCCAAGTGTTTGCAATCATCAGAAGTCCTACCAGCTGAAAACAAGCATGGAAGGAGACCTGTGTATACAGGTTGTGCCAGGACCCAGAGCTCTGACCAGGCTCTTTTCACTCAGCTTCTGAAGCCAAACTGGGCAGTAGATGGGAAAAGGCAAGTGCAGTACAGAAATTTCCAAAAAAGACAGATACAGAGTAGTGCCCACTGGACATGGACAGCCATGGGGAGACCTCACAGGTCCGATGTGCACAGCTTCCTCAGCTATTTCTGCGTTGAAGAAATTGAAGTAGTGAACGTGAAGCGGATGCTGACTGTGGGGTTATTGGGGAGGCTGTATTAACACACCAGGTGGGACAAGTCGGGATTTACAGCCAAGAGAAAGCCAAGGCTGAGAAGAGACATGACTGACCTTTGTAAATGCAGCAGTAGATTAAAAAGCAGAAAGGGGAAAAAAGCAGCTTGAGCCAAGTACAAAGTTCAAATAAGTATAAACCAGCCATAACTATCCTTTACTCTGGAGATCACAAGCACGTTCCTCACAACTACAGTAGCCCCGTGCTGAAGCAATCTCCCAAATGTGCAGCAAGGACAAGAAGTCTCCCTGCTTCCTGGATGGACCTGGCTAAGGGCTTAGACACAGTTACATTATGGTTGTAGATGAGAGGACCAAACTTCATGACGCAATAAATTTTTTCCAAGCCCATTTTTTCCATTTCAGCTGCAGAGGAAGTACCAAGGAGTCAACAAAAGTTAGAAAAATATGGATGACATGTGCTTACAGATGGGAATATGGAAGAAGGACACACCATTGAAATACACGGAGAAAGCCCTGGTGGATGGCAGTCCCCTATAAGCAATAGTATTTGCTTGTGAGAGTCTATGTATGTATAACTACAGCCATAACTAAACACCAAACTCCTTATCCATCGATTTTAAGATTTCTACTAACTCAAAATATCTAGTAAGACAATTAAAAACACCATTTCCGTCCTCCTCTGCTAATGACACAGGAATGGAAGTGGCCCTACCTGTGCCAGTTTGCATCACGGCAAGTGTGCACCCTCACTGTGCAGTGCAGAACCTGCATGGCAGCACCAGCTCCTGGCCTCCCTTCCCTCCCATGGGCAGCAAGGATCCTTCAACAGAGTCACCTGCAGTTCACCATCTCCACAAAGAGGAGATGGAGCGTTATGCTCTGTTGAATTACAAATTGTGCCTAAGCACCTTGTGTAAAGGAGCAGAGAGCGAATACAAATTGACTCCAAAGTAAAAAAATCCCAGAGTAAGTGCAAAAGGACCAGCACTGAATTTATTAAACTTGACCCTTTTTCTTTTTCCATTTAGAAAAAGATTTTGAAATCTCCAGGAAAATGTAGTGGGCCAGACTGTATTTGTTCCACCTGGATAAGAAGCTTCCTGAAAACCCTATGAAACAGCACAGAGTGCAGCTTTGCCTTTGCAGGGAAAAGTTATCACTGGTTGATAAAGGAATCACTAAATGATCTTTGCCCAGGGTTTCAGTGTTTTGCTTTTAGTCTGCTTTGTCAAGGAGGAAGGGCAGGAGTAGAGCAATCTGCCAGGTTGGAAAGGGGATGGAAAACAGTGTTTGCAAATCTACAATGTGCTGAAAGTACTTACTGAACTTAAATAAAAGGTTAACTGCCAAGGACTATGATTTTTTTTCCATTTTTCATATGGCTGTTTCTTTGCAAGAACTGAGCACTGAGTTGTTTGCAAGAAAAGGACTAATTTCCACCGAGAGAAAGAGGCTGGGTTTTTTTCTGTTTTTAATTGACTTCATCAAGTACTTCTCAAAGAGGTAACCAGAGAAACAGAAAAACACATGCTTTCTAGTTCATATTTACAATGTTTTCACTCTGAAACTCATGCACTGCTGTAAGACTGTGTAATACAGTAGTGCCTGGGGACAGGATGGAAGTGCGTGTTGGTGTGTACCTCGATCCCTGGAGGAAAATATCCCCTTCAATATTTTTCACATTTACTCAGAAATACCTAAACCCACTGCACTCCTTGCATGCCAAGAAGGGAGCCAAGAACTCAAGGATATTTTTTCTTCTCTCCAAATAATGTATTTCCCCACTCAAAAGAAAAAAAATCCCATCAGTCTGACAGACTTCCAGGAAACAGGGATTATTTTTTGGTTGCCAGGGTCCAAGCTCTGTTTCTTTAGGCACTGACAAGAAAGGGGCTCTTCTACATCCCTGTTTACATAACTAATGAATACAGGAGAATGCTTAGCAACCTTTTGTCAAGCAGCATGAGATTCACCTTCCTAAAAACAGACTCATCAAGATGTGGTGCAATCATTTAGCTCTGTTTTAGTGTGTGTTAATAGGGGAAATTATTACTTCACTTCACGTTACACAGACATGTTTTTTCCATGTTCTCTAAAGGCTTCAGGTTTTTTAAAGGTACATTTTTATTTAACATTAATGACCTGCTTTTCCCCTTTCTACTCAAGAAACCTTTTATCTGTTATTTCCTCATGAAAGAGCTTATTATGCTAAGAATATACTAAAATATCTTGTATTCTCCCCATTCTGTTTCATCAACAAGGAGCTCTTAGATAATGGCGAAAGTGGTTCCCTTGAGGGAAAGGAGACAGATCAAATGCAACAAAGAGATGATATAGACAGATTTTTAAGGTGCTTCATTAAAGTGAACCCAAATGCCACAACTGCCATCTCAAAGCTTACCTTCCTTCAGGGGTGAGCCAGCAGCCACTGTTTTCTCTAAAAGGTAACCCCAGAAGTGGTTCATATGCAGAGGACAGCATACTGGCACCCCAAATACAATAACCAGTTGGCACAATATCACACCTGCTCAATATGAATCCTGGCCCACGCATGAGCCAAAAGCAGGGACACAGGAGAGCTCTGTGGCCTCCCACACCTGACTGCAGCCATGAACAGTGAGGACAGCGCTGGATTTGGGGCCTGCAAAAGTGAGTTTGGTCTTGTAGGTAGTTGATGGGCAAAGAGGGGATCAACTGGTTTTGACTTCTGGCCACGGGCAAACCAGTTCCCCCCAAGACACCTCGGTAGCTGCTTGCTAGTTTACATCTGCCCATAGTGAAGCCCCAGCTCTCTTTCTATTGAAGTCTTAATTTCAAAGTGGTTCAAGCTGCTCAGAGAGGCACCTGGCTTCCCAGGCAAATTACTGAAATACTTTCTTCACACTAACTTTTCCCTTCCCCCTGAAGCCAGCAGGTGACATCTGGAAAACATACAAAACAAGGAGAAAATTGTCATTTCAAAGGAATTAGTAACTCCGCTCCATCTGTGTGGGCGCTGCAGCCCTGCTGACCTCCCGTACCACAGAGCCGGGAAGCTCTGCAGGAGCGGGGCCAGCATCCTGGCCGTGCACCACTTCCCCACCACAGACATCTCAGTGTGCCTTGTGTCAAAGGGAACAGGAATGTCCTGAGCCATAAGTGAAAGAGCATCCTGTGGAGTTCAGCTAAAAAAAATGCAATTTAAGGTGCTGGGTGGTATGACTCAATTCTAGAAGAAGATGTTTGTGGTATGAGAGAGAAGTCAGAGTGTTGCATGCAGGATTCTGCTCTCAGTATGCTGGCACTGCGTTCAGCTGAGAGCTGGAGATAGTCCTGTCAACACCTTATAGCCAGCCATAAGAGAGCCTTCTCCAGCTTGTGAGGAGCATGGACATCAGTGGCAGGAGGAGCACACAGCATGGTCTTTGTCGCTGACCCCAGCGCTGCTGCTGGCTCAGGGCTCTGCAGTGGTGCTGTCAGAGAGACTTCGAGCATCACAGCTCTCTGCCTGCCTGCTCCACTGCATGGACTTGACATGCAGATCTGCATTCTCAAATGCACAGGAGCGAAAGGAGAGGAATATAAAGACAAGAAAGAGTGAGACAAATGAGTAGGCAGAAGATACACAAGCCCTTCCTTCCAGGTCAGCGTGTCACACGTTCACGCAAGTTGTGCTTCATGTCTGCATTTTGCAAGGTGTACCCACACTCTCACCAGTAAGGGGCTTTCTTTTTCTCCACCAACTCTGCACATTATCAAATCAGTTTTACTCTTTTCTCATCTTTTCTCTTCCTGAGTCCACTGGCCTGGGACTGTCTGGAAGATTCCTCACTATTCCATCACCACTTTCCTACACAGCCTCAGGCTGATTATTGCCTACTTGCGACCTTGTGACATGGGGGAAGGAATACCTTTGTGCTTCAAATACATAGTTACAGGTTTAAAAAAAATAAAATAAAAAAGACAGGTGCTTAGGGCATGCAGCAATGAGTGCCATACATACACTGGAGATCTTTTATTTAGAGACAAGAGATGCTGCAGGGCTGTAGATTTGTTTCACTACATGAAGCAAATTTGGTATATGTGACATGGAGACACTGAATTTCCCCTCTCTGGTGGCACTTTGTGCAGCCTGGTAGGCTTAAGTCTGCCTGTGCTGGCTGGTTCAAGTGGCTGTGATGCCAGGAGAAAGTAGTGCCCTTCTGCACAGTATAGGGCTCATAAATAAGGAAAAGCACGGCATAAACAACATCCCCTGGTCCCCACATTCCCTACAGCATGCTGTGCAAGTGAATCTAAGTAACCCCACAGTTCAGGTGTAAGACAGAAAGGCATGCACAGGAGCTCCGTGAACTTGCCTTTGTTTGCGCAGTGGGAAAGAGCCAGGTGGAGAATCTACCTGTTTAATCTGCCAGTCCAAAAAATTAGCTCTGAAGGCAATGACTGCACAGCCAGAAGCAGGCTGGGATCCCAGATTTTGCTGCATTTTGGCCCCTCTGGGGATAGTATTTGACCTTGGGCACAACACCATGCTCATGCAGCTGGCCAGCTTCCAGACGAGAGCCAGCGCTTGTCCTCTCACCTGGGAGCAGGAGCCACAGAGCTGGGAGCATCCGGCTGCATCCCGCTGTGGGAACACGTCCCTGGCCTGCCAGATTTTAGAAACGTGTTTGATAAAAAGTCCCTGACTCCAAGACTGAAACAAGAATAGGGATGAGATGGGACCTGCTCGAGCCATGTTACCCTCATCATTTTTGGCATATACTGAAATACAAAAACCCCCGTGCTATGCCTAGGATCTCATGAAAAAGATTGTACGCTTACTGTAAATGCATTAAAAACTTAACATGAAAGGGAGAATTATTTAAACTTTGCAGAGACTTGTTGGCTTTGACTTGTCTGAGCGACAGTGGAAAGTGAGGATGAGGACCATCTAACACTTTTTTACTATGGACTTTAAAGCATGTTAAAGTAACATCCACAGCCAGACATTCCAAAACAATGCATAATTCTCTGTGGTAAAAAGTTACAGTAACAATTAAATCACATTTTCTTTCAACGCTGCTGGTATTGTAATTGAGCTCAGCCAAATTAACATCAACAAATTATTTAATGAGCAACATTATGCTGGCTGTGTAATGACAAATAGGAGGATTGGTACTGGTAGCTCAACAAAGGCTGAACCATTCCAACACGTGGAGTGATTAGATGATACTCGAGAGTCCCATTCAGTCCTTCACACCCAGACATGGAGCTTTTTTTTGGACAGAGCTGTGGGAGAGAGAGTTGATGTGACCAGCAGGAGGCAGGAGGCACAGGTGGCTCTGTGGTGCTCAGAGGAGATGAAAAACAGCTGTCATGTGGGAGAAAAGCCATATCTTTGCCATGTATATGGAGACTTTTCTCCCAAAGGATTGGTGTAATCAGAAATAAGAAAACTAAAGTTGAAAAAAAGCATAGCAATCTCAGTCTCTTCAGCAGGCAGGGGGAAGCTGATGAAGGAGATGTGGGTGAGAGCTCTGACTCGTGGGAAGGAAAAGAGTGGCTGGAAGGCGGTGGGGGCACATGGCCAGAGGCAGAAGGATGCACAAAGCAGGAGAGATGGGCAGGTTCATCAGAGTCTCAAGAAGCAGGAGGTAAACAGCAAGGGATTATTTGTCTTTGAACCATCATGTCCTGAGGATTCTCTCTTGCTTGTTTCCTCCTCTAAGCTTTCAAGGAGAAAGCTTTAAGTAGCAGAGAAGACAGATCAAAAAAATCCAGAGGACTGACAGGAGAGACCTCTGAGGTAGACCAAAGGCCTCCAAGGAAAGTGACCTCCTGAAGCTGCTGCCAAACAATACTGTGTATACAGTATAAACACTCTTTCCTGCATTCTGGGAAACCTTCAGAAGAAAAGTACATGATATGTGATCAGTGCTGTCCTCTGCTGATAAATCAGCAACAACAAAAAATGGCATGTTGATTAATTTGACTAGCTTGGTTTGCTTCATATGTGGTCTTCCAGAATGCCAGGTGCCCAGATGCTGAAGAAAAATCAAACTAAAAGTACTTTACCCTATGGGATACAAGGGAGGCTGCAGATTCAGATTCAAACCCCAAGTTTCCCTTCAGTCTTTGATTCTGAACTGAATCCCAGAACTCTTGGGGACTGTCTAACCTGCAGTCATATCTGCTGTGGCAAGGTTTATCTCAGGACACAGGAAACATGAAAGACCACAACGAGGTTCTCTGAATTCTCATCCTTTCTAGACCCTGGTTTTCTTCATATTTACCTCAAGCCTGACCCAGTTCTGAAGACTGGCACCACAGTGCAGAATTCACCATGGAAGATACAGCATCTGCTGTCTCTGAACATCTCCTTAGGAGAAGGTAAGTTTTGCTAGAAGCCAAAACCTGCCCATTTTTATATAGGAGCTTCTCTGAGTACGTTGCATCCCATCCCCTGTCACCAAGCTGCTATCCAGGTATGAAGAATGTTATCTCTCTTTGGCTCTAATGCACCTCTGTAACAATTCTAAAGAGTGTGGCTGGTCATTCTGCTTAGCAGAGGAAAATCATCCCTACCAATAGTGAAGCTGTCCAAATAAAAATTAATTTCCTGAGCTGGCACATCTCACCCAATTAATCTTGCAGCAGCCTGCCAAAGTCAGGCTGCATTTGCTCTTTGGGTTTTTTCAGCCAGTACTACACGTATTGGAGCAAACTTGCTTACTTGGATGTCATAAGAACTTCTCAGGAAACAGACAATAGGAACTTCAGAAAACTGAATTGAAAGTGGATCTTTGAGCTGCCACATAGCCTGTGTCTCCCTTCTGTAGCATAGAGGGATAGCATACAGTCACGTAAAGAAGTAGTTTTACTTACTTGGGCAGGGTAAGCTTATAACCATGGTTTCTAAATGTTTCCTAAAGAGCCAACCTGTCCAATGCTCTTCCTACATTTTCTTGGATGACATATGAGGCCAAGGATTTCCAGTTATCCAATAAGCCAGAAATGGTGCTCAGAGCCATTCCAAATGGAACTCTTACTGCAATATTTTAAAGCCATCTGTGCAGCTTCTGACCAACCAAACTCCCTTACCCTGGAGGGCAGGCTATGGCACAGCAGGAAGATAAGCCAATGCTTTCTATTTGCTGTCTGTGAATTCAGCCAAAAAGACTGAAGCATTACACACGCTATGGCATGGTCACAAAAACTTGCTGTGCCAACAAGAAATAACAGCCTGGAAAGCCACTATACATTATAAAAATCACAGACCAGTTGCTGTGAGATCCTGTGAGTTTATATCCCAAGAAGCAAATAAATTAAATGAGGAATGCCTTTGCTTTTCACACAGCCCCCTGTAAGCCTTTATTGCTGACTAAGCCAGTAGCTGTGCTGCACGCGCACACATGCACCCCCACACCATGTTTCCCTGACAGCCTGCACTGTAAGACCCCCTCACAGTTTAATCAGAGCTTTGCTTGTCTTTAAATACTTTGACCAAGACCTTCCTGCTGTGAAGATGGTGGATCTCATCTGAACTTTAGGTACCTAACAAGGTTAACCGGTGTAATGAATGGAAGCAGGGCTGTCTGAGAGGCTGAGAAGCCCCACTCAGAGGCAGCTGTCTATGAGCACCTGCTCCTGACCTCCCTGGGTGTCTCTGTTTCAAGGCTGATGAGAAGGTGCAGCTCCTGCTGTTCCTGCAGCTGCGGTTTCTGGGTGCTAAGGGCTGTGAGGAGGCTCCAGACCACAGCAGAAGGATGGAATTGCAGGGGTCCTCCAGGATGGAGAGGGAATGGCAGGCAAAGATTAGGAACAAACTCCATGGTTGTAATGCAAAAGCTGGGAAAGCATGAGTGAAACAGATCATTAAAAGAAGCTGAGAAATAACAGGGAATGTGGGACTGAGTACCTGAATCAGGAGGCAAATTTGGGAGATGGGAGGAAGAAGGGGGAGAGGTGTATACTGTCAGTGCAGCTGTGAGGCATGCTTAGGAGCCAGGTGAGAGCACATAACCTGATAGGCAGAAAAAGAAACTTAGGCTGGGAGCTGGGATGAGGGGAAGACTGAGATGTGGAAGAGAGAAAAGGTCTGGAGCTGGCAGCAAACCAGGAGAGAGGCAAAAGCTTAAGCTAAGAGAAACAGGAGGCTGGAGTCAGTGATGAGATCCTAAGAGAGAGATGATGTTATCAAAACCTCAAGGCTGGTTGATGTGGCACAGGAAACCTTAAACCTTATTGGAGTGCACTAGATGGTGATAGAGAGATAGGCCCTGAGGATAAGAGAGAGGGCCTCTTTCCTGGGCCTGGAGGTGACCCTGGGAGTGCACCTAGGTCATGAGGGATGGTCTGAGAGAGGATTGTGTGTTTATGGACAGACTGGGCCTATGAGAAGTGTTAATTGTAGTTTGTGGCCTTATAGGGTATTGTTTGCCTATTACCATAATAGGTAAAATCTGTGCAATACCCCAGGTGATTGGGGGGACACTGTGGTGAACATCTTTCCTGTTTACATGATGTTATATCCTGTTGGGTGCTGGTATTTAGGGAATTCTGACTGTGCAATAAAAGTCTTTGCATTTTTCCACCTGATGAGCAAGGTCCTTGCCCATGCATCAGTACTGCAAAACCTGGCTTTTCCTAAATACTGAATGCTTGACTTGCCATCTGTGCTGTTTCAGAGCAGACTTCACACTTAATGACTGCACATGGGCTTTCAAGTGCACATAGTTCTGAAGGCCTGATGAAGGGCTAACATCCATGTATGGCTGGTGTGACTTTTGAGGTGGACAAGCCACCAGGATAGCAGGACATCGCCTCTCACCTTCATGCCCCTGTGGGGCAAGGAGCGTACACAAGTAAGCCAGCATGGATGGTATGCAGATGAGGAGCCCAAGTGAGCAGGCAGTGGCACCAAGGTGATCACTCAATCCATGTGGCCACAGCTTCCCAGGGACTCCAGCCCGACTCTTTCTTCCTGCTAACAGCTGCATTCAGATCAGGCATGTGCCGGGAGCCAGCTCCCTTGACTGAGGTGGAAGAAAGGATGGATATCTCTGCAGCTTGCTGCTGCCCATGGCTGAATGAGCAACTCCTCATGGTGCCTCCTCACCAGTGCACCAGGTGGATCAGCTTGATGATCCACCTGGTGCTTGTGTGGATCAGCACTGCAGTGCACCCTCCTCAGAGACCAGAAGGGAGCCTCAGCTGGGAAAGGCCAAGGCCAAGTATCTAACTTCTCCCACTGCTTCTACAAACCCAGTTTGGCAGCATGTGCTATGCATTTACCCCCCTTTTAACCAGCCAGAGACTGCGCTACCAGAAAGCCAGCATGGAGCAGACCCTGAGGCACACCTACCCCCAGCTCACCCGCTGCTGCTGTTTTAGCAGTGTCTAACAGCTTTTTCCAGAAGAGCAATGACTTTGCAGGAGCCAGAGACGTCTCCCTGCCCACGGCGTGCCAGGCCAGCAGCTCTCCACCGGACAGAGCCAGCGAAGTGCTGTGACTCACGCAGGAGTCGCCCGTCAGGAAACAGCTGGCGGGATCAGCGGTGCTGGGCTGCCGGGCGCAGAGCCTTCTCCAGGCTGTGAAAGGCATGCTCCGGGCCTTCGTGATAGGCCGTGCGCTTCAGAGCCAAAACTCACGGGGTTTGAGGCCAAACAGATGGACTTCACTGGGAGAGGGGGGAGGCCACCTGAGGAAGGGTAACTCAAGCCAACACCAAACATGTGTAGGGCTCCTTAGCAACAAGAGATTAGCCTAAGCATGCGCCATTGCATTGCAGACCTCTGGATATGCACATGCTCTCCCTTACTCATGCACACTAAAACCCTCCCTAGACTTCAGAATCCTAAGTAGTCTCCCTCCAGCAGCCTCCCTGTGCCGCTCCATCCTGCTCAGCGGAGCCCATGAGCCAAGTCCTGGCACTCCTTGTTGCTTTCCAACACCAAGTAGTGCAATATCAAGCACCAAATATACCTCAGTCTGCCTTTTGTTTTCACCCCAGGATATCACAGGCTCTTCCATAGCTTAGATCTATGAGAGGAAGAAGAAGGACAGCACAAGGGTTTCTAAATGGATACCATTACCACAGCAACACACAAATCATGTCACGGTGCTGATGGCTTGTGAACACTCAAAAATGGCCAGAGCCAACGGTGCCTGTGATGACTGGCACAGCTGCTGCTGCTGGTGTTGCTAATTCAGAACAGCCTTACAGTGGCAGGTGATTCCACTACGGCTGTCCTTTAACTAAGCCCCAGCACCACCTCTGTGGGCTCCTTGGATGCAGTCCTTTGCCTGACTGCACACAAGCTGCCCCACACTCCTGCATGGGTGCAGCGGGTGCCCACTGCCTGTCCTGTTTGAGAGGCCCGTGGCAGAGATATGATGAGAAGCAACCCAGGGAGCCTTCTCCTGGAAAGCATAACTGGGAGCAGGGCCATGCTCAACATTTGCTTCTTTCCCATATATAAAATCCTCCTCAAGATGGGAGTGACATGTGCAGCAGAGAACTGTGCCTTCCTCTCAAATGCTTCTCCTTGGCTTGTTGCCTTTCACAGCAAAGCTATAACTCCTCTAGCGATTTCCTTTCATCAGGCATGCAGGGCTTGTCCTCTTGCTGCTACCTTCCCCAGCTGTGCCAATGCCCATGGCACTGTAACCCTGTCCCATGTGTGCAGGGGTATGTAAACTGAGCAGGGCTAGTGAAAAACCCCCTCTCCCTCCCTATCTGGATCATGTGTTCAAAACCAAAACAGTCTGGAGGCATCGCTGCTCCATGTTCTGGGTCCTGTCATCAGCAGCATGGGCTCTTACCAGGACATAACCCAGCTGGTCCTTTTTCTGAGAGCTGCTCCTCGCTGTCATAATGTGATTGATGACTAGAAAGAGCCAGACAGAAGAAAGACAATAGGGAGAAAAGAAATGGAAGAGAAGGCAGTGGAAGAGAACAGTGAGGAAAACCCCTTATAATAGTGAAAAACAGGCAGAAAATGAAAAAGAAGAAAGGCAGACAATGGTGAGCAAGTAGAGAGAAGAAGGAAAGAAAAACTAAAGAGAACAAAGAGTGTAAAGCAACAGAAAACTGAGAAAGTAAAAAAGGAAAATAATAGCTGAGGCAGTCCCCATCTTGAAGATAAACAATACAAGAGAAAGCCTTTTGACTAGCACACCGTAAATAGCTCGGTCAGGAGGTAGCAGATGCTGCCCTTTCTGGGGGTCTGGGGCAGTCATTTGTCACAGGCAGGATCAAAGGCATCTGAAGAGACTTTTGAGGGAGTTACCACAGTAGGATCAGAGGCAAAGTCTGTCCTGCAAGCTGGAAAGGGTCATTAAATCAGTTATCAGAGAGCTGATCTGTTGCAAGTTCATGCTCGGTTTGTTTGGCAGCAGCGTGCTTCTGTGCCCATGTCCTGCTCACTGCACTCGCCTGGGGAGCACAGGGAGTTCACAACACACCAGCAAGAAAACTTTCTGCCTCCTGAGAGGGTGGGGCCAATCTGTGCTGCATGCAGGGATCTGTGGTCTCTTCTGATGTAGCTATCCACCTAGTTATAAAGCTGGTCTCTCACAAAATAAAAGTCTGTTTGAACTCTGCTTAATATATTTTTTCATTGCTGAGATGAAAACCTTATGATGAAAGCCCACATTTTACCAATTTAAGGAATACTAAAAGAAAGAAATGCTGATACATTAAATGTCAAATCAGAGGAAATGAGTAAAACCCACTTTATTCTCTTTATAACCTTCTGAGGATACGCATGCTACCAATCCAATTCTGACTTCATTATCTCCGTGCAGTTCCACACATGGAAGGAGGTTGCAGGCATGAGTAAGGGGGCAGAAGTTGTACAAGGAGGTTGAGGGAGTTCACAGCACTGCTGCTTTTGTCCCTGTGAGGACAATTACCCTGCTGAAGCACGTGGTTGCTGGCGCACACTAGGCTCGCTAGGTCAGAAAATGCTGGAGCCTGTCCATGGGCTCTTTGCTTTTGAATCTCAGCTCTCTGTGTTCAGAGTGACTAATTACACTGGTTTTTGGAAGGAGATTTTACTAATCTGCAAGACCTAGGCTAAGTTTTTCCAAAAAATCCCAAGGGATTTAAAAGCACTTCTTCTTGCTTTCTAGCAGAGCATAGACGCCTGCACTGCTCTAAGGCACCACCACAAATCAGAAAAAGCTCACCAAACTGTGCTTGTACATACTTGGTAGACAGACAGCAAAAAAAAACAGGGGAGGAGACACAAGGGGGGATCCTGGCCTCTGTGTCACTGCAGGAGCAGAACTGGGGGCAGAAACCAGCTTCTCACTGCCTCCAGCTAGTGCCAACCATCCAGTTGCTACATTCAGCAAAAATAAACAGAAATTTTTAAAACACGATTTATGTTTTGGCCTGACATGAGCACTGGAAACACTCCTGTTGCAGATTCTGTAGCCATGAAATATTTCTTCAGTAAAAAGCTTCTTCACTCATACGAAAAATTTCTTCACTGGAAGAGTGGTCAGGCACTGGAATAGGCAGCCCAGGGAGGTGGTGGATACCATCCCTGGAAGTGTTCAAAAAACATGTAGATGCAGTGCTTAGGAACATGGTTTAGGGGTGGACCTGTCAGGGCCAGGTTAACGGTTGGACTTGATGATCTTAGAGGTCTTTTCCAACATTAATCATTCTGTGATTCTATAATATTAAGTAAAAATATTCATCCTCAAATTACAGTAGATAGGAAAAGTTTACAGCTGCTCTAAACTGATATCCCTATGCAGGAATCAGAGCTGGCTTCCTCAGAAAGAGCTTTCAGAAAGCAATGGGAATTTGCACCACATGAATCTCTCCCCCTGGGCGCCCACTCTTTACATGTCAAACTACAAAAACATCTTTAGCATTACATGCTGAGCTGGAACAACAAACTCAGACTCTTCATTAATGAAAAGAAAAATTATCAATAGATTAAGACAGTTACAGTAGAAACACTATTTCTGATCCATTAAGGTATTTTGGAAGTCTTGGTTTAAAGCACTACTCGAATCTTCCCCAGAAACAAAACAACAGGGAAGCAGCAACAACATGCAAATTAGACGTGACTAAATGAAGGCTTTTGGTAAGTAGAGTAACTAGTTCAATATTTTTAAACTGTTAGTAAGGATTGGGGTTCATTTTGTTTTAGAGCAGTGATGGCATAAAAGCATTTATAGGCGTGAAATGGAGGAGGGTGCAGTAGTGACGCATGGGCAAGGACCTTGCTCATCAGATGGAAAATGCAAAGATGTTTATTGCAAAGTCAGAATTCCTTAAATACCAGCACCCAACAGGATATAACATCATATAAACAGGAAGGATGTTCACCACAGTGTCTCCCAATCACCTGGGGTATTACACAGATTTCACCTATTATGGTAATAGGCAAACAATACCCTATAAGGCCACAAACTACAATTAACACTTCTCATAGGCCCAGTCTGTCCATAAACACACAATCTTCTCTCAGTCCGTCTCTGGTGACCTGGATGCACTCCCAGGGTCACCTCTGGGCCCAGGAAAGAGGCCCTCTCTTTGATCCTCAGGGCCTATCTCTCTTCCAGCACGTAGTGCACCCCAACAACTAGTTCAATATTTTTAAACTGTTAGTAAGGATTGGGGTTCATTTTGTTTTAGAGCAGTGATGGCATAAAGGCATTTATAGGCATGAAATGGAGGAGGGAAAATTTTTAATTGCATCAGATACAAAAACATCCTTCTAGACTCACACATATGCGGGTAAAGAAAAAGTGTGTCAAGAAAAAACAACACATACAGTTATATTGCTGGTTTGTTGTGTGTATTTCTTAGATTAGCAAGTCTTTTAAGTCCTGTTACAGTCTTTTAATCACCTCGCACTGAGGGAAGTTATTTCTGTTAGATAATGGTGTGGTTTGTTGCATTGTGGTTGATGGATGAAGGTGTAGAGGGGTGATGCTGTCAGGCAGTACTTCTCCAGGGTTCCCCAGTCAAGGTTATAAAGAGCTCCCAATAATTCTTCACTGGCATTGGGGAAAAGAGTGTCACAACCCTTCTGACCCTGAAAGCAGAGTGTTTCTCATTTCTGCTGTTTCTCACGTTGTTACCTTGTCAGTGCAGGCTGCAAGGCTACAAGAGGGTATCAGCAGTTCAGAAACCTTTCTTCACCAAGACACTTGAGCATGACCCTTCTTGTTCAGATCCATTGTGCGTGTGATGTCTTGAAGCTGGATATGGAGCTGCTACACTTTAACATCTCAGCTATTCCTAGTGCAAAGCCTTTCCCCTTCCCTACACCACACACCATCCTGGAAACCAGTATCCCATTCTGAGATGGTGGCCACTGGGATTCAGCTTTACAGTCACTCTCAGTAACAAGTGACGGGATTTACCCTACAACCGCACAGACCCTCTTACCCATGTCATTATCAGATCCACACTGTGACTTGGTTAATTAACTGTGGTTGTGCTCTCGGGCTCATTTGAGGTCCATCTGTTGAAGCAGGAAAGCAGTCTCTGGGAGGAGGGGGGCTGGTTCTCTCCTTTCTGGATTTCTTCCTCTGGCTGTACCTTGCAGGATGTCTCTTCTTCAGGTCTCACTCTATATCTGTGCAGCAATTTCGTGCCTCAAACTTTTATGGTGTTCCTTCAGTTTTACATTTCATGGTAGCAGGTTTGTTTTAGACTGAGTTGGCCAAAGCTTTAGCAATGTGTTAATAGGAATGTGAAGCTGACATTTTCTAGAAACAAACTCAGGAACCACCTCATCTATTTTCAGTGTCTAAACTGAAGAAGAATGTAATATGTAAACATACAGTATCAACTGCCATAAGCGATTTCAAAATTATTTTTGTAGTTAAATTTTAAAATTAAAAGCTCTTGGTCATAAAATCACAGAAAATGTTTATTTACTTTTTAAACAAAAGCTTTTTTTTACATTCTTAGGAGATGGTTTTTGTGATGACCTGCACTCAAGTCTTGAGATATTCAATCCAACATGATATAAATGCATATTCATATAGCTCTTAATAATGAAGCTAATCAGCATGTTATTCTTTCTCCAAAGGATTAACTTTTTCCTTTGTCACATCTGACTTTTAAAAACATCAGTCTCAGCACTGGGTAGACTGCATTAACAGAGGAGATGAAATCACTTCATGACAAATACTTAGTGTACTGTTGTACGCTATTATTTCAAAGACTAACTGCAAACCTCAGCTTTTACAAGCAGGACACTGGCCAAACTGCTTAGTTACCAAATGTGTTTGCGTTTGTGTTTACAAACTGAACACATCCCTCCCTTCTTTTAATTAAAATAAAAAATCCTTGTAGTTTATTACACTAATCCTGCACTTGCTCGCCAAAGGTTGGACAGGGAATGTCCCTTCCAGTCAAGCACCAAAACTGGTGACTGCAGTTCTCCCCATCATCCCTTTGCCACACCCTGTGTCAGTGGAGACATCTCCACCCCACTCAGAAACGATCCATCTCCTCCAAACAAAAACATGTTGTATGCTAGGGAAATCAGCTGGCCCTTGGCAACTGCATATTTCTGGGCACTGGAAAAGCTCCCAGGTTTCTGGTGTAACGGGGGGCGATAATCCTTCCTCATCTGACAGGATTATTGTGAAATTACTCTATTTATGTATGTAAGAAAGGCTGATATTCTGTGCAGTCTGAAGGAGAAGAGCCTGTCAAAAAAAACCAGGGATGTAGCTCAGCAGAGGATGCTGGGAACTGCCTGGGAAGTGGGACGAATTGGTCCAGCAGAAAGGACATACCAATGGGATGCAAAGGTTCAGGAGAAAGTCAACATTTCATAAACTCATTTTTCTGAGAGCTGATGGAAAGCTAACAAAAAACCCCTCCAACCCCTCACCACCCCCCCCAACCAACCAACCAACCAACCAACCAAAAAACAAACAAAAAACCAGAACCACAAAACCAAACAAAAACCACAACCAAAAAAAACCCCAGACCAAGAAAAAACCCCTTCATCATGTTACTACAGGAGACACCAACCAAGAATGACAGACTGACTGACTGGACTGGCCAATACTGTAACATCATATTTTCCAAGGAGGTTATGTTAGAAAACAAAAGTGCACAGCCAGGGCAGTCAGCTGGGATTGTCTGTACCAACACGGAGCCTTTGAAGAAAAACCACAAGCATCGCATGGGACTAGGACTGCTTTGGCATGTGACAAACATAAATGAGCAGGAAAAGGGCTCTTTCTGCTCCTTCCCTTCAGAGAGGCTTTTCCAGGCTTCTCTGTCCCTGAAGGAGACACAACCCAGTATAGCTTTGGTGGAAAGCATCTAAACAGATGTAATATCAAACACTTCTTTAGCCAAGCACTGAATTTTCCCTGGCACACGTTACTACACAGTTGCAAAATTTCTTATGAGTCTGTAGAGGAGATTCCTGTACTGCATGATGAGAGACAAAATTCCCACCCACCTCAGCAGGGCTGGAGTTTTACCCAGTCTCTCATTCCTTCATGCCTTTTTCTGTCTGGAGGGGGAAGTTTGCACTAATTTTTCATATCATGGGCTGGTTTCTATATACAGTCAGTTACATAAGCCATGCCTTGGCTCTGCACCATCCTACAGGTGCAGCTCCCCGCCTTTATGCCCTTACAAAGCACAGCAGCCAGAGCTGAAGGAGCATCCAATTGCTTTCAATAAAAACACTCCTGTGGCCTTTGGATTTTTCAGTTTTGTTATTCACTCTAATGTTCAGTTTTGTAATTCACTCTAAGTCAGTCACTCTAATTTTGTATTACGCAGCCTATATTTCAAAGTATTTTGCCCCTGTGTGATCTGAAGTACATTAAAAGTCATCATAAGCTAGATGACTTAGAAAAGAAAAAGTGCACTCACTATCTGAGCAAATGTGCAGAAATGAAGTCCATTGTGGGGTTCTTGCCTTACAGAAATCCTATCCTTGATGTGCAATAGATAGCAAGGCTGCCTGCCAGACATTTATTCTTCTTTCTCCTCATAATGCACAGAAAAAATCAGGGGCTAAACCACAGTGATATAAGGTAAGCATAAAAGTGACAGCTCAATCTACTGTATCCAAAAGCTCCAAGAGTCTCCACTATTCCCTGTATCAGGGCAGGCTGGTGGAAGTCCTGTGACACCAGATCCCTCCTCCGCTGCCCAGCACGGGGAGTTGAGTGAGCTAGAGAAGAGCCCTGCTGGATGCAGGTCCTACAGTGGGGCAGCCCATGGGACTGCCGCATCTCATCCCACTGCTGGGGTCAGGAAGGAGTGCCCTGGTCCCACAGCTGCTGGCCCGGGTGCCGCTAAGGCCAGCCAACAGGGAAAACCACCAGTAAAGCTGTTGCAGCATCCCAGAGAGAAGGAGGAGTTCCCCCTCCATCCCAAAGTGTCCTGTGCTCACAGCGAGGCACCCAGCCCCTCCAAAGTGCTGACACCAGCAAAGCCATTTGCCAATGGAGGTCAGATCCAGGTGTCCCCATCACTACTGCAGAGCATCTTCCTGGTGGAGCCACATCATCCTGCTGTCTGTGGGAACCATCACCTTGCACCCCTCCCAGAATCTGCTTGGCCCCCACCTGGCTCTGGGCCAATCTCCAAGGCCATCAGCTCCGATACCATCTCAGAGATGTGCTAGGGAGGGCTCTGCCTCCACTCACACTGGCCACTGAAGGTACCCACCAGACTCGACAAGGCCTCGGGCAGAATAAATGCATTTTTAGTATGTTTTCCCTAGGAGGAGAAAAGGTACCACACTAAGAGAGAAGCTGTGCGAAAATTGAACAGACACATGCAATGCTTTGCAAAGGAGGTTTGGCTTTAGGATTAGATCATTTTAGTAAGCAACAATAGCAGTGTCTGCCAAAATACTTGCCATGTTTAGTCTCTATCAAAGCACCGAGCAGTGAAACCTGCACGCTGTATGGCAACCCTAATCACCTTCTATAAAATCACATTTATCTCCATACCTTACTTACAAATGGTCAGCTGATCAGTTCAATTAAGCTGCACTTAACTGATGTTTACTGCATTCGCATGTCAGTGTTACTCTAAGAAACCAGCCAAGACAGGAATGAAGAACAGTGAAAACCTCAAACCACAAATAAGGGTGAAGATTTGTTTTTACAAAATGAAGTAAAATGAAAAGTATTCTAGGCATAGGTTGGAAAGTTTTTTGACAAAGGTACAAAAACTACTCTCAGACTGTGTTTTAAATTAAAAAGATTATACAGAAGGACTGCATATCTAACTGAATAAAATGCTAGAACAAAAATTAGTATTACCATAAAAAAAAGGATGTTAGGAGCAAGCACAGTCTGTAGGGCATGGGAAAGACGAATTAGTCAGTAAAGAAGCTTATGGTTAAAAGTTCAGGAAGTACAAGTATAGAAATTAAAAAGGCAAGTAATTGTAAGGAAATTAAATCTTTTTTTCTGCCATGTATAGAAGGTAGAAGGACTGAAAAGTGAGGCTGATGGGCAAAATGGAGAAGGTCGAAATGAGGGATAATCTAGACAAGTCCCACAACCTGAGTTTTTAATAAAGATGGTGATCTTGAACATGGAAACAAAGATGCAATGGCTGACACTAGTTGGAGAGAGCAGGTGCCCAAAAGTAAGATGAAAGTAAATTTGAAAGAAGATAATTCATGAAATGTCGATGGCACATACATTCCTTACCCCGTAACTCTGGAGAACCTAAAACAGGAAAAGGGTGAAGCCAAAGTAACTAAAGGCACTGTGACAAGTAGAAAAGGCAATGAAACCTAAAGTGCATTTAGTAAGGCTAACATGATTTTTGGGGTACAAGACAACTGCTTTCTGGAAGAAGAAAATGCAAAAGACCTGTTCTTTTTGACCTCAAGCAAAACATTTCCCACAGCATTTCTTGTGGGGATAGCTGCAAGTGACAGCAGACTAAAAGCAGAGAACAGACTGTGTTGGAAGGGATTGGTGGAGTTTATCCAGTGGAAAATATTGGATCTTAGAGCAACACTTTCAGAAATTACTTGAATGACCTGCTACAGTTTTTCATGTGTTAATGAAATTTTTGCTAATGGAACAGAGAAATGAACTGCCAAGAGGGAAGGACTGCAATGTCATTTGGGAAAAAAAAGGGATGACCTTGAAGTCTGGAACAGTAGAAATTAAATTAAATGTACAAGTTCATATACTTAATGTGTAGTAGGAAGGATCTCTGCTATATCCCAGGAGTTTGTTTGTGAGAGGATGGAGGAGACAGACTGAAGTGTATTATTTAGGGTGATGTCAAAACAAAAATGTGGTGCATCCATAAGAACAGCAGATGTGATCACAAGATGAAACAGATATTTTGAACACAAGAACTCATGAATCAGTGAGATTACACAAAGTTCTTGTGACACCTAATTTGTACTGCTATGCACAATTTTTTTGTAAAGAGTAAATTTAATTGGAGTAGTACTAAGCAAGGTTACTGGGGTGATCAAGTGACCAGAGAAGTTATTCTACACAAGAAGAACAGAAAAACAAGGCTGAATGTGTGCAATTGCTCTCTAAAGCTTTATTGATCAAAACACATCAGGGATGGAAAATACCTTTTTTTAAATGAAAGGTTAATGGCAGCACAAAACTCCAAGTCAATAACAGTGGTCCTTAAGTGACAGGATTTCCTTTAGCCAGCTCTGAAAAAAGGTTTGGGACAGGTATGCAGGCCTAAAACAAAGCCTGATCCACTCATCCTACTAGTTGCTTTCAGTAGTTATAGATAAACAGGAGGAGAGGAGAGGAGAGGAGAGGAGAGGAGAGGAGATTAAGATGGAGCAGAAAAAAAGCTAACTCTGCACTGGAGTTCTTNCTAAAACAAAGCCTGATCCACTCATCCTACTAGTTGCTTTCAGTAGTTATAGATAAACAGGAGGAGAGGAGATTAAGATGCAGCAGAAAAAAAGTTACCTCTGAACTGCAGTTCTTACTTCACTGTAGAGGTCATTGGGTTCCAACCCCACCCACGGCAGCTGTGCTTGAGTTTTTCAAACCAAGCCCAAAGCTTGTGACTTTTTTTTTTGGCTGAAGGAGAGAATAGAAGACTGCTTGAAAGGAATTCTTGGAAGGAACAGGGAGGGTGGGAGAAGAAAGCTGCACATGATGTGCTGGTCAGGGAGGATGCAAAGGGGCATCTCAGAGGTGGTATAACGGAGATCCAACAATGGCTGGAAATACCTGAAAATCAACAGGATAAATTAAGGGCAGCCAATATACAGCAAATGGGCATGCACTAAGTGTGCCTGACACAAATAGCACAGGCAGCCCTGAATACCTCTTCAAAGGTATTCAGGTATTTTTTTTTTTTTTTGAGAAATGAAATTTACAACTCATCTGGGATTTATTTCAATTTTATTTTATTTTGTAAGGAAATGCTCTACATTTCATCTAATCATTTGCAAATGGATGGAAAAGGTAGAATGTGTTTAGGAATTCCCAATACATGTTTTACAAACAACCCTGCAACTCACCTCCATCATTCCTCCGCTCCGAGTGAGTCACCAGCAGACATAAAAGACAAGGAAGGAAGCACTGGGGTTAATGAAAAACAGCCTGCTTGTAGACTTAATTCTAATGTTAACAATCAAAGAAAACAGAAGATACAGTATTCCTTCCAAAAGCAAAAACACTCCATTTTTTCAGAGCAAGCCAAAACCTACACAGGAATAATCTATTCCCCACAGTGTTGCAGAGGAAGAAAAATATAGAGTGAACACTACGCACAGGAAAGGTTCTGACATTTCTATAGCACTGTCAATGGTAGCAGGAGCTGTACATGTGGAGAAGGGAAGCAACTCCCAGCCATGGTTAGTCTTTAAGTGGGTCTCCATACACACTAGCCATGGTCACTGGGTGGCCTTGCAGATTTTCTCAACATCCAGCAGCGATGGTGAGTGTCCAACAGAGTGGATGTTCACAGGATACTGCTATCAGCATTCCTGCTTGAGCTGCCCTTTCAATTTATTAGCCTCCTTCATTTCAGAGATGTGGTTTTCCTAGTTTTCCAACCTCTTCTCACCCAGTAATGGTGGGCATACTGGGAAACACAGGAACTGGAAAAAGGACACCCTGCAGAGGCAAAAGCAATGAAGCCTAACCACCTAACAAGAGCTACTGCATCCTGTGGCCCATATTCTAATTACAGTATGTAAATCATTACTTTTATCCTTTCCTCTGTACTTCTCCTCGGAAGACTTATTTAGTCAGAGGGTCCCAGATAATTTCAGCAGCACAAAGAAGTGCCCTTTCCAAACAGACCCGACCTGGGAATGTAGGCCACTGTAAGGATGTCAAGTGCTGCTGATGCAAGCACAATACTACTGGTTGTTGGGACAGCTGGACCCTGCTCCTGGATGGAGCACTCTGCTGGCATGGTCAGCACTGTCTGCCTAAAACTATTGCTGTATGGTGTTCTCCTTCTTCAGAATCCCCAAATGTGGCTGTGCTGGCAGAGCTCCTCTGTGCAGAAACCTGAGCTTAACATCCCATCCTGTCACATTCCCTACACCAGTCAGAACAGGATTTCATGCAGCAGGAATAGGTCCAATACCCCGGGGCACCTCTTTCAAAATAAATCTACAGATACTGTCTGCAAACAACATCTTGTGTGTCTATAGAGACACAGAGAAGTCCATCAATCAATCAATCAATGTACCTATCTAACTCAATCAGCATCCCCCATCCTTTACCAGCTGCTCAAATGATCAAATATTCACCTGCAGGCAGGTCATTAAAGGGCAGTCTGTACTTCAAGCCTACATCAGACTCACACCTCTGGATCTAGCAGCATTATTGTGCTTCTATCACATCTGGTCAAGTGACTCTATCACACGCATTCTGTCAGAAGGCATAGCTGCTAACAAGAAAGGAGGCTCCCTGCAGATGAAAGACAGGAATTCAGCTGCCAAAGGAATCATGCCCAGAGAAATTTCCCCAGAAAGTGTATTTCTTAGCCCACATCACATTATTTGAAAACTTCAAATTCCTATAATCTTCAGAAATTGATAAAAGCCTGTCCTTTCCTAAATGGCAACTTACTTCAGGGCCAAGCAGAGAGTCAACTTTCTACAGTGCAAGTTGCTTCTCCTCCTAAAGTCCTGAGCCATAAGGCTTTGCACCCAGTATCTGTTTAATTTACTGGCCTGCTTGAAGGTCTTTATTGTCTGTTAGAAAGACCTGCAGCTTGATGAAATTATACTGCATCGTAGTTGTTGTAAATTCCTTGTGCCTTCCCTTGGCATTTGATCAAATAAGCAAATGTGTGAATAAAAACCTTTTCCTTCTTAATGAGAAATCCTATAAAAATTAGAAAAACAAATCACATTTTTACAAGTACCGGATAAATAAAACTAAATTTTTTAAAAATTGTACTTCCTGTAGGAAATGTTATAAGCTGTTTACCCTGAAAAACAATCGAGAACATTGACTCTTAAGTGTTTCACTAGGCTAACAGTATGGAAAAAAGTTGCAGCAGTGGAAACTATTTCAACACACTTCTGCAATGTGCATCAGGCATGTTTAAGCATAACCCACCCTAGAGATGAACACAGAAAGCCAGGCCATGAACGTCCCTGCCCGTTCTGCTCCATGTCTGTCCATAGGACAGAGCAGGTTCTCTTCTGTGAACAAAGATTTTAAGTTGGATGAAACCACTAGGCCTTTAGACAATGATTAGTTCTTTTTTCTTTCACACTTAACTATGACCAAGCATCCACACCATGGTAGGTGATGCCATTTGGATGTGATGATTCTCCAACCTTTAAGTCCCTTTTTTGAGGGAATATGACGCTTGAGTATGAGCAAACCTTCCTCTACAGAGGTGGCTGCAACACTGGTGGGGCAGGACGTGTTTTGTCCTGATCTTCCTCTCTCACACTAGCTTCCACTCCAGTATGCTCAGGCATCGTGGGATGAAGAAGTAGTGGTGCCAGCCACTGGTGTGGGAATGGGAGCAAGGCCACCCCTGCACAGGAGGTCTGTACAGGTGGCACCATCACAGTTGCAGAGAGGGAGACCAAGAGAGGATACATTTATGATGACTGAGGTTCACCAGGTCATTTCCATAATATGAAACACCTCTAGAAGAAACACCTGAGCAGGTGCTATGAGACATGGTAGAGTTCACCACCTGACATCCCTCCATTAAGATCCCAGCAGCTCTGTGATGCTGATAGAAAAGTGCTGAGTTACAGCTGCTGAAAGGCTGGAGCTGTTGTTTAATCTCTGAAGCAGCTCCAATTCAGAGTGATCAAAATCATTGGCAGACAAAGCCTGCATATCTTTTTCCAGAGTGGTGTTGATATTTTTGATATGTCACACTGATACATCAATATCTGACTGGAGATTTCTCATCCAGTCCTATTGATATTATAAATGTTCTGCAAGAGTAAAAAGTTCATCACTTTTGCCTCAAAAACATAAAAGCAGACATAAATACATACCAGAGAAGGGATCCACCCTGAAGTCTGTTTCCTTTATAAGTGCTAAAAATATTTGGGTAACTCTTGATGCAGTCCCACAGAGTGAAGTCATTGTATGCTATTGACTTTGATGTAATAAACTTACTATTATCTACTGACATGCTTTATTATAGTTTCATACCCTGATTGGCATAAACCACTACAAAACCTCATCTCTGAACTCAGATCAAAAGAGATTATGCACTAGCTCAGACAGATGCTTTTTATTCAGTTCTCTCAGAAATGCCTGGAATTTCCATGGCAAGCCTTCTTGGGACTTTCTGCAGATAGCTGGTCATCCACTGAGCAGTCTGCAGATTTCCAGAGGTTGCTGCAGAACTTATGAGAGCTGGAAGGAAACTCATTTTCCATAGCTCAGGCCACATTTTTCTCTTGGGGAGCCCTGCATTCCATGGGTTTCTCTGTCTGAGTTTAATATATATGACATTCAAATTTCTAAATGTGTTCTCCATGAGAGAGGTTTTTTGGGTTGATTTTTTTTGCTACCACAAATACTTTAAAACAGGCATCATGATAGGAAAAACGCTGGAAGAGAAGTGTTAGATGATAGAAGGGTGAAGTAACAGTATCATCATCTCCCAAAGGCTGATACACTCAAAGAAGTCTGCACAAACTGGGCATTAATTTAGAAAGGAGGGTTAATGGGAGCTAACTGGCAATTTTTTTTTTTGGAGCCTGAAAGTCCCAACCCCTAGTGACCAGCAGCAACACCTCTTTTCGAGGCTTCCCAAGGTGTGACACTCCTTCCAACACCAGAAACACCCTCGGTGTCAGGAGAGCAGACACGGGGTTTCTGAGCATACTGACAATTTTGACATTTTCTGACAGTACCAACAGTCAGGACGAGTTTCCTGCGAGCACAAGCAGCAAGTGCCCTATGTCATAAGCCTGGCACAGAGTTACTTAGTTAAAAATTGGATCTTGACACACTCCCCGCCCCCTACATAGCAGTAGTGCTGGGGCTGAGCACTGGGATTCTGCAGTGACTTGCTTGACTTGTGCTCCGCAATCTCTATGGTAGCTTGACCAGCCTACGACCTGCTTATCAGTGGTTACTGCAAGTGTTGGTGGGATCTAGCTGCAAGAAATTGCTAAATGCACAATGACAGGGCAAGACAGGGTCTCGTTTCCTGTGCAATGCATGCCACTAAGCTGATGCCACCCTTGGGGACAGGGGCCTTGCTATGGCAATTCTGTGTGCAAAGCTTTGTGGGAGCCTTGCTGTGAGGTCCAAGAGCAGCAGAAGATCCTTTCTCCTCCCTCCTCCTCCTTCACACTTTGGTCACCTTGGCCCCCTCAGCCAGCTGAAGGCAAGCACACAAACCTGGAAAGATCCTAGTGCTACTCACTGTGTTCACGAACACCCTTAAGTTGCTGCCCACGTCAGCAGAGCTGGAAGGCGAAGCCCAGCTGTAGGAAGGTTTCCGAGAACTTGTCAAGTTCTGGGTGACAGCTATCTCAGCAAACACTAAAAACCTGACCCCCGGCCCAAACACTGTCAGCTTTCAGATGGAGGAGTGGCTATTCTGGGCTGTCCTGTGCCTGGCCCTGCCAGCATGGAGGGAAGAGCTGTGCACAGGGGGAATAAGGTGTCCAAGGGCTTGAATTTGGTTGTGATCCGTCCCCCCTTGGATGCAGGCAAGGGCACTGAAACAGGCAGAAGAGCAGTTCTGCCCAAAACACACTTCTTTACAGGCAGCAGTGACATGAGAGCAGTCCAGATACACGATGTCATCCTTTTTATCATCCATAAAGCTCCTGCTTTCTTTACTCCGAGCCAAATCCATGACGTGGATCAAAGTTTGCTAGAGAAGGAACAGGAGCCCACTTGTTATTTCTTATGAAATACCCTGTGGATCTGCTACAAAGGGATATCAAACACTGTTTATCCAAAACTATAAATCTTGTAAGATTTAACATAGGGATTAGGATGTAGTTTCAGTGCAACTCAGTTACATATGCTGTAAGAGAAATAACTTTACCCTGAAGGGATGGCACTTGCCGGTTTTGAGAAACCAGTGCCATAGAACATTTCCTTTGCTTCATATAAATACACTCACTGAAGACTTGAGCCTTTAGCTCTGCTGAAACCATCAGACAGGTAAGTATCCCTTGTATCCAGATAAGCATCATGGGGGAAGAGGTGTCACCCTGAATTTTAGGACTGGTTTCACGTAAATGCAGCACCATAGAGCAGACTGAAATAAAATAATTCAGGAGACATGTGGGAGAACAAAGATAAGGTATGTCCACAAGTAAGTGTCTTTTTATCTAAGATACTTCCGCCAGTATCTAAGTATTTAAATCTCATAGGACATAGCAAAAATCCATGTTTAGCCAAGGTCAAAGAACAGTTGACCACTACATTATAAAGAACACTCAAGAACATGTTCTTCTCTGTTGCAATATATTACCTCAGTTTGACTGGCAAGTTAAGAGAAACAACTTGCAGAGTGCAAAAATGTTGGTGAGTTGAAAACCCTCAAACACTCCAAAGCAAATGTGACAACCCCTGACAGCAGTCCTAGCATAATGCATCCACCCCAAATGGACTGTCCTAGGGAGAGGAAGATGCTTATCTGAGGCAGAGCCTGGACCTACAGTCTCTAGCAATCCCTAAATTACCTTTGTATAGAAAAACCACTGTGGGGACTCAATGTTAGTGCCCCAATCCCACCTCTGTTCCTGTGGTACCTTGTATTTGTGACTTTTGCACCTTTACTAAGAGTTTGTTAAAAGCTATTGGGCAGTTGTAGCTGTGGGTGAGATGTGAGGTTGATGTCTGTCAAGTGTGAGGCAGGAGAAGCAAGTGTTCCATTGCCCTTTCCAGACTGAAGCCTGGTCCCTACTGCTGATCTTGTGGACTGGGCTCATCCCATCACATTCACACCTGTACCCACCAAATAAAGAATAAATTCAGGTTTATTGTTCTTCTTCACAATATATGTGAACTCAGCCACAGAGAAAGGTGCCAAAGTACCTGAGCCTCAAGGTGTACTTGTATGTTTCAGAAATCCTTGAAGAACTGCTCACACTTAGAAAACTAATACCCTTAAGGGGCTGCCAAAGTTATGGTTTGCATGGTTACCAACAACATAAATGGCAGATGCAGAAAAGAAATGAGACTTTGCAGCAGGACTGGCTGCCAGAACTAACTCCTGCAAGCGTTTTCTGACTCATTGGGTAGCTTCAGCCTTTTCTGACTCATTGGGTAGCCTCAGCCTTGCCTGTCACTGTTGCCAGGCACAGCACATAACCGGCTTTCCATCCTGCAAAATCAGCAGAGTGACAGGAGCACGGATGAGGCAAACATTGGAAAGAACAGGTGTATTGTTTGGCTCCTGCTTGGTTATTCACATCCATCCTCAGCTGGACTCTCATATCCATAAACATTCTTGCCTTTGAGCCAAGAGATCTGTACATTGGTATGGATCAACATCAATATATGTAGGGTATTAGCAAAATCACATTCCCTTCCTCACTTCACTTCAGTTTAGTGGTCTTCCCTTTGTGCAAGGACAGATACCTTTGATTCCTGTTATGTGTAAAATCAGCAGGAAAATTTACAGTGTTTATTCAGTCTTTGCAGGAAAGGCATTTAGTCTTTTTTTCTGAAGAGCTGTGTGGAACATTTTTTCATCCAACAAAGGAAAAGATCATCCTCCAGTTCCCCACATGATCTCAAAGAAGTTCTGCCTCCTGAACACTAAAATCAGGTTTTTATTTGAAAAGTAACATACCATGGACACCTCAGTCCCCAACACAATATGTGTATCAACCCTTCCTTCCCTGCAGCAAAGACGGAATGGGAGATACCTGCCGTTGCACGGAAAGGAAAATTCCATCTCCCTGCTGCAGGGAAAACACCTAAGATTAAATGCGAGCATTCTGTGATCCTCCAGCATCTCCATGCCTGATGTATCCTGCCAGCACACAGTCCTTACCAGTACGTGCAAAGTAATTTTAAAGGGAGTCTATTTTGTGGAGGAAGAGCTACAACACTGTGCCACCACGGATAGTCAATGAATCTGGTCAGAGCTCAGTGAGAACAATACGAAGGTACTGTCTTGTGTGGATATGGAGTGGGAGATGCCCATCCTTGTGTCCTGCAGCCATTAGCAGGTTCTGCTGGATTAAATGCAGCACCGATGCAAGAGATGGGTGCATGCATGTGTTAGATGCAGGTGCTGACACTGCTCAGTTTGGTTACAGCACCTTCTTCCCCTATACCTCACCCCTTATCTCATCTAGCACCAGTGGCTATCCAGAGCCATGTTCTTAGTAAGCAAATGGCATTTAAAATCTGCACCGCAGAATCTGTAACTATTTAGGCTGTTACTCAATGATATTTCTTAAACAGTACATCTGGCTAATTCTCACGGCCTGTGGGGCTGGAGCTCTTCTGTTTCTTACTTAGGCTGTTTACAGGAACATCAAACTTACTTTTTGAAAAGTATAGATTATTCATATTTATTTATATCAAGGACGTGCCTAGAAATTCTAGGCATGGACCAATGCACAGCTTGGTAGGGTGTTATTCAAACATGTAACAAAATGATTGTCCACCCCACTTCAATTCCATGATCAAAACAAAAGAGAAAAACAGAGCAGCCACATACGGAACATAAGGAAGCAACCACGTATGACAAATGTTTACTGTATGACTTGCTGGGTTTGATTGATTACAGACAGGGAATGTAATTTTGAATGAAACATCAGAATTAAACATAAGAATGGTTGTGCTGGGTCAGAATAGGCTACTGAGCTCCTTCTAAGTTCCCTCCTCACCATCATTCATGATGTCCTTGCTTTTCCAAGTCCAGGGCTGATACCTTTGCTGGACTTCTCTGGGGCGATGGCTGTTCATGCAAGAGGTCATGCAAGACAGCACATCCCCATCTATCTTCCTTGCCTAGTACTCCACATGCATTCCACAGAAAAAGTGCATTGTGACTTAGACACCAGTCCCAGAGGTAGCTCAGATCCACACACAACTCCCAGCTCTGTCACTGGGGAATTTCCTCTGACCTGAGTGACTGCAACAAAGCAGGAGTTTGACGGGTGTACTTTATATAAGCTGCACATCATAGTCAGGCGATGGTGGCTTAAAGCCCTCTCAGAGGAATGCAGAGCTGTTACTGATTTACATAGCTGCTCTGAAAAACAAATCCATCCTTCCTTCCTTCCTTCCTTCCATCCTTCCTTCCTTCCTTCCTTCCTTCCTTCCTTCCTTCCTTCCTAAACTTTGCTCAGTGAAACATCTTGTACCCATCTTTCGGATCATTCACTTTACTGAGAAAATTTAAAGCTAGTAGAAGAAATGCAATTCCTGTAACACTGCTCCACTTCCAGAAAGATACTCATGAAAACGAGATGCACGTGTGCATTTCTGCCTGTGCCTACACATCAGTTACTCTCTCGAAGAAGAATCCAACTGTTGTTCTTAGTTTTCCATTCCTATTTCTTGCCCTCCCAATGGGTTTCAAAAGTTAATAGAGCTTCTTCAAAATGATGATAGTGTTCCCTTTTCCTGAATATCAGGAAAATCTGATACTCACAGTAATGATTTATTTGAGAAATCTTTCCACTCACCTACAGTTATGAGTAATACTTAAACATACTGTAAGTTCATCAGTCTGAGACATCTGAGCAAATATTCTTCTTTCTGTGATATTTTGCAATGCAACTGAGGCTAATGGGATTTAGTAGAGACATTTATACAAAGTGAGCAGTGTTGGAAGAGAGTGTAAGAGCCCTTTCCAGGTGCAAAATGTCTGTCACTAGGTCACCCTCTCAGCAGATGCAGGTGGGTGGCTCCAGGGATGGAAATGCTTGTGAATATGGCACTCTCACCTTCTGAGAACTGGAAAAAAAGTAGGGGTCCATTGCCTTCCTCTCAGGCATTTTGCTTGTAGCTGTTCACTTCCATTCTTTTCTTGCAAGTTCTTGAAATAACACATTTAATCTGGAGTCAGAAGGGGTATTTCCTGCCAAACTATGTAGACTTAGTTTGATTCTGCTTCACTGGGTGAGAAACCAGACTTCCTTTTTTACACTACTTCAATCCAAAGCCAAATAATTTTTTCCCTTCATCTGGCTTGACATAGCCTCATGAAGAAAAAAAGTACAGCCATGTCCCACACCACCAACAGTTCAAGTGCAAGAGGAGAGGCAGGAGATGAGCACAACCCTCTTGACTCCTCCTGTCTTTGAAGAGGTGACAAGAGTGGAGGAAGTCTGTCCTGGTCCCCAAATTTATGGCAAGGGCTGTTGTTACAAATGCTGCAAGGCGAGCTTCTCATCCTTAATTCCATGATGAACCTTCGTGTGGTGTCTGACATCTCACCTGGGATGATACAAAGGCTTGAAAGATCATCTCTTTTCAGATATGCCAGAGACCAAAACAAAACTGGCATACTGAATGAAATAAAGAGGATCTCTTTATTTTCTTACATGAGTTTCTTACATTTCAGTAGCTGCCCTCCATCATTTCTGTACCTTGGCATTTAACCCCATCAATAGTTGTGTCTCCCTTACGAGTGAAACACATCAATCTCAAACTACAAGGATGTATTGGTGGGGGAGATACATCAGCAGTACACAACAGCATTAGTTGTTGCTCAGCAGGTGTTTGTGTCCCAGTCCCCTCAGGAGCTCCAGACACCCCAGTCTGCAAGCAGAACAGCCTCCACTACAATGAGCAGGAGAAACCACAGTGGCAGCATCCTCCTGCCAGCCCTGTTCTGTGTTCCAATTAGCTTGTGGGTGCCTCTGCCCTGGCATAGGTACCCTGGTGTGGGTAGAAATAGGACTAACTTCCCCCCAGTGGTAGAACAGCAGCTTCCTCTCTTGTGCTGCGCATCTGGAAGCATCACTCCAACCACCTCAGCCAGCAGTGCAATCTCCTCCAGGCTGCTCAGGAGCAACACAGCCTTGTATCCTGTGCTTAAGTGCAGGCACCTCATAAAGGGCAAAAGCAATTTCCATGGCAGTAGTCAGTCTTTTCTCTCTAGAGTAAATCTCCCCAAAAAGCCTGTATCAAGTTCTGAGTGCTTGGGATTTTGGTAGAGGGTGTGTAATTGATACTGAAGAGCAACAGTCAGTATATTGAATGCTTGTGGCTAGAAGGGCAAATGGTTTGGCTGAGGCAATCCCCAGTAACTATAGGGATCACTGTAATTAGGAGGTTAGTGCTGTCCCAGGAGCCTGGAAGAGGAGCTGTCTTCCTGCAGGGATCAGCAAGGAATTTCCCCTGCCATTCCTCACTAAACAGCATTACTTTGTCCAGGGGATGTCCTGACAGACAGGCACCTTCCCCAGCCTCCAGCCTTGTGATCTGGTGGCCAGCAGGGCAGCACAGCAAATGACCAGTGCTGAGCTCCAGCCTGCAAGGGGAACATCACAAACTTGAGATCACCATGGAAATGAGCCATGGAAAACCTTTGTCTTACACTAGAAACCACAGCCATGCCATTACAGAGCATTATCCAGGCTGTTCCACCAGTGGTCACCCCTGCACCCTGCTGTGGCTGCCCACACGGATCAGGACTGCTTGGCTTGTGGTACATCAGTGCTCCTGTCCTCTTTGCAAAGTCACTCTGGTTTACCCAAACAACAATCCCAAAAAACTCTTTTCCTTCTCTTCCCCTGGCCCTGCAGCAAGGCAGTATTTGGGGAAAGTGCAGCTGAGGCAGGAGATGTTTGTCCTACAGCTGCAGAGGTAAGTGACAGGCTCAGGCAACAAAGCTAGACCCGAAGACAAAGGTCTTGTTCACAGCTCTCCACCTTACCAAGATCTGTTTTTGGGGTGGGAGATGACAGTGAGGAGGATGGAACGAGTTATCTTTAGGACTTCCTAGTCAGCTATAGAGCTATAAGCATGGGCAGATACACTTGATTATACAGAAATCATATATGTATATATAAATGTATCTATATGTACGTAATAATATCCGTGTGTATATAGAAGAGATCTCTGTACATGGCAAACCCATCAGTGAGCAGTCCTACTGTTGGAGCATGAAAAACCTTGGCTCAGATCACATTCTCTATAAAGACGTAGAACATTATTTTTCCAACCTGTAGGCTGAGGTGACAGGCTGGGTTTTCCTCCTTCAGCTGAAGAATACTGAAACATTCAGAGGTCCCACGTGGAGGGTAAATATGCCAAATCCATTAACTTCCTTAATCATTGTCACAGCTTCACCATGAAAACACATTTGTCCAGAGGTGAATTTTTCCCTAATGGGATAAACAGAAGCATCTGTAAGAAGTACTGTGCCCCTTCCTCCTCCCACAGAAATTGCTTGAGAGCCCAGCAAGGACAGGAATCTGATGAATCCAAAAGAGCCCAGTGACAAAAGCAAAGGGCTCTCTTCAGTGGCCTGGACCCAGCCAAAACCTTCCAGCTGTTCAGTTTACTTTCAGTGAGCACAAACCTGGCAGATAAAAATGGAGAAACACCTTGGGAGCTGTTGCTGCAAGTTCAGGTCTTCCCTTCCCCATGCCCCACATTCTTTGGGGGCAACCCAACAGAGCTTTTGCCTTTTCCTGCAAGCTGCCATCAGGCTACATGGATAGGAGATGACAGCCAGCTCTCTGAATCAAAGGGACAGGCAGAGGCTTCCAACCATGCTCCTAAATGCCCTGTTTTCAGTGCAATTACTTCAATTCTTCTTATTAAATTGTCTTTCCACTGCAGCTACTCAAACAAGAGAATGTTTTCTCTGTGAGTCAGGGAAGAGTTTGGCTTTGGTAACAATTAAAGATGACAAACCCACATTTTGCCTTAGGTAATTCAAGATGATACAGCCCAGAGCACAAGTGAAATTTTTAACCTGCCTGACAGTTATGATCCAGATCTTCAACTGGGACTCTTAAAAAGAGATGGGAACAAAAGTCCCCTCAGAAAACATCATCAGTGGAATTGCTGATCAATCCTACACCATGACATTGCTGCAGTATAATTCTCTGAACAGCAAAGAAAAAATAAGCTGAAGTAAGTTGCTGAGAACCAATGAACACACTGTGAGATTTTACCAGAAAAGACCTGAGGGATAAATGCAGAGGGATGTAGAGAACCTGCTTCAGGAGTAGAAGACATACCACAAAGGCACGTGTTAAATGAAAATAAATTGCAGGGTGAGCAGTGGTGGAAAAGACAACACCCACATGGTCTCCAAGGGGAGGCAGGTGGAACAGGCTATTGAAAGAACTTCGAAGTATCCATATAAGGATTTAATAGTATTCATAATGTTTCTGAATTCCTATTTCAGCCACTGAGCATAGTCAGCAGATGCTTTAAGTCAAAAATTATATCTCACTCCAACACTTTGGCAGCAAGTTACAAACAAGTTTGTTGTGGCAATGACATGCATTCATGTTCAAATGCTTTATTCCATCTGAAGTTCACTTTTCACCCTCAAACAAGGATTAGAGTGTGAGCACTTTTAAACTTCTAGAATAAAAACTTTTCCTAGAAACACATTCATAAGTCTGTTGCCTGACTGAACTTTCAGCTAAGCCTCAGCCAACCCAATAAAAAAAGTTAGCCAGTCACTAATGATTAATAGTATGCTGTTGATAGGAAATGTTTCAGGCAAAGCAGGTCCCATTGATGTTCTTGCAAAGAGCGAGCCCTAGAAGTCCAGTTGCTTGCTGAAGTGTGCACACCCCCACGCCGCTGTGTCTCCAGAGAGGACATCGTCTCTGCAGAAGTGCCACGTTTTCAGCACTAGAGCTAAGAAACATCTTAGGCTTTTCTCTTATGTTTTGAAGGAACAGGAATAATTGTTCTTGGCAAGCATTCTCTCCAAACTGTGCAGATAGTTCCTATACAGTAAAAACGAAAGATAAAATTGCACTGTACAAGAGGAAAACTTATAAAACAGACCTTCCTGAGAGGAGCCAAGCTAAACGTGTCTAACAGTCTTCAGCAACCTGCTCTGCTTCAGCTCCTGTTGCCCAAACCACAGGGCAGTGGTGGGCTTGGCAAAACCCTGAATGCTTATGCTGTCAACCTGGTGCTCCTAAGAGGCTGCACTCCCTCCAGATGCACTTCGAAGCCAGCACCATCATCTTTTCTGACAGGGCCAGAGGCTGCCCCCATCACATGGCTTTGCTTGTAGAGCAGCACTTCTACACATCTACAGGCTCATACTCTTTGATTATTTCTAAAGTCTCTCGTGGGCTTTCTCTGAACAATTTCTTCCCTTCCCTATCATCCTTAGAGGTCTTCAGATGAAAAAATATCTTCAAGCTTATCCTCCTTCCTACTTCCCCAGTGACTGTACACCTTCTCTCTTTCCTTCTTTCACAGGCCTCCTGCCCACTGTGCCTGTGACTGTATGAGCACAAACACTGTCCAGGTCTTACCTGCTCTATTGAAAACCTTCATTATGCATGATGTCTTGCCTGGCTACTGGCAAGCTTACATCTTCCTGTTCTTCCTACTGGGTGGTATCGTCAAACCTGCCAAGGTGCATCTGCTTTCATGAACCAGCTGAAACTGCAAGTTTCTCATCGTTTTCTCGTGCAACCAGAACCAATTTCTCTCACAACCAAGCTTAAATTTATCCTAAGCACTCAAAGTAGAGCTTTTTAAAGAGTTTAACACAATACAGTGAAGAGTGTGAGGTCTGGGCTGCATCAAAAGAAGTGTGACTAGTAGGGTGAGGGAGGGGATTCTCCACTGGCACTCTACTCCCGTGAGACCCCACCTGGAGTGCTGCATCCAGCTCTGGGGTCCCCACCACAGGAAGGAGGTGGATCTATTGGAATGAGTCCAGAGGAAGGCCATGAAGATAATAGGGGGTTGGACCACCTCTCCTTTGAAGACAGGAGACAGATTTGGGATTGTTCATTCTGGAGAAGAGAAGGCTCTGGGGTGACTCTTGAGCAGCCTTCCCATACCTGAAGGGGGCCTAAAAGAGAGCTGGAGAGGCACCTTTGACAAGGATGTGTAGTGACAGGACAAGGAGGAATGGCTTTGAACTGAAAACAGGCAGGTTTACATGAGATATAAGGAAGAAATTCTTTCCTGTGAGGGTGGTGAGGCACTGGATTAGGTTGCCCAGTGACACTGTAGATGCCCTATTCCTTGAAGTCTTGGGGAGGCCAGGCTGGATGGGACTTTGAGCAACCTGGACTAGTGGAAGGGGTCCCTGCCCATAGTAGGGAGATTGGAACTAGATGATCCTTAAGGTTCCTTCCAACCCAAACCATTCTATGATTCTATGAAGTCTCATGGCCAGGTGTTTCCACTGTTGTGAAGAGGGTGGAGGATACACAGCTTGGTGAACAGCTGCAGCTCCACTGAGGCCTGACCCACCTGCTGCTGCACTTTGTGTTAGCAGTCATTGCTGAGTTAATCTGAACCATCTGGCTGCTGCCATCCTCTAACAGCCACACATTTTCTGCATATTTTCTTGTCATTGCAGTGCTGTGTTCCGGTGTCTTTGACAAAACATCTGCCCTGAGGATTCCCCTTTTATGATATATTTAAAATATGTCACCATCTGCTTACTCTTAAAATCTCTTCCTTGATCCCACCACTAGTAACTGGCCCCTCAGTGACCTCCCATTTCATAGCAAGGTGCTTGAGCAGGAATATTCATTTCTTTGCTTCAAAACATGCAGTACTCTCTGTCAGGTTTTGATCCACTGGTTTGTTCAGTGTATAGCAGAGAAATGCCTCTGCTTTAGCAAATGCCTCTTCTCTTGACTGTTGTAAGCTTCTCTGCTTCTTGGCATTGGTGCAGTGTCAGAAAGAAGACCTCCACCCCATCTCCCTCTGAACTAGCCCAACTCCAGGCAGAAATTCCTCTGGTTCTTGCATTGTAACAAACCATTTTTTCCACTGCCCCAAAACCCATGTGCGCCACACACCAGACATGACCACTCTGGAATCTCCACTGCTTGCTCTTCCCCTTTGTCACCTTGTTTCTCCTCTGCCATGTACATGCCACACTCTTCTGCTGCGACCTCTGGCAGCCCACCATGTGCCGTCTCCTTTTACTTTACCTATTTTCAGGCTCATTTGTCTCAAACAGTAAAAGCCAAAATGCATGACATGTCATGCCCTTCAGACATCAGAGTGGCTGATTCTTTGTACACCCCTGGATACTTCAATTCCCTATACTGAAGAAAAGAAAATTATGAAAATAGATTGTGAGGGCCCAAAAGCTGTTCCCCCATGCACAGTGTGGATGGCTCCCCATGTAACTGTTATGTTACAGCCAATTCCTGATAAGAACAGTTAATACCTGCTTTAAGATGATAAAATTATCCCCAGGTCTTCTCCACAGCACAGGTTTTAGCTGGAGTTTTCTCATGTTTCACAAAGAAAGCCACCAGGATGCTCACAACTGCTAGGCAAATTATTTGGGTTTTAGCTCCAGACTACCAGTATAAAGAAATGCAACCTCTTTTTCCAAAGATTTGAGAGGCATGAAAATCTGTCTTGCTAATGTGTCTTGAAACAGAGAACAAGGAGTAAACCTTTCTTTCCATCTGTCAAAACACATACTTTAAAAAGTGCTAAATGATTTGGTTTCCATGCAAATACAGGAAGATCATAAAAACAGGCTTTTATTTCCTCAAGCAAGTTTATATACTAAGAGAGATTTATTTAGCTGATTTGAAAATGTGAAGCATGGAAAGAGTAAAACAGTTCTGTAAGAACAAATCCTGGGCAAAAAACATGGAGGAGAAACTGCCCAAAGAGAAGGATATCATTGACACCAGCGAAAGGGCGACAAACTGGACTGTAATAGCATTAACTTGCAAACTGGGAGAACCCCCTGGACTGGAGTGCTATGAGGATGAGGGACAGCCCCTAGACTCTGCTGGGACAAGCAGATGACCACATGCAAAAAAGAGTCTCTTTGGCTCCCCAGAAGGGGTCTGCTCTGGCAGCTGTGGCTACACAGCCCCTTTGGCACCCCTCAGCAGAGCCTGGAGCTAATTTGTGGCAGGTGGTGTCTTTCTGCATCTGAGAGCTGAGCCCTACCCCAGCAATCCAGCTGGTCCTGGTTAAGGAAAGCATTGCAGAATGCGAGAGAAAAATTCTAGCATCTTGGAGACCCAGAAGAAGTTACTGTTGTCATTGGACATTATTTTTGTTTGTTTGAATGCAGCATTCTAGAGCATTACCTGTGTTACTGTGAGGATCTGAAACTGGAATCTTTGAGATGAAAAGAACAAATTGGTTGATTTTTTTTTCCTTTCCTTTTTTTTTCCATTTGCTTTTAATTTATTAAAATACATGTGAATTTTCCTGGAGATTCACCAGGAATAATTCCAGAGGGACTAATGCTCATAATTTTTCTGGATCCAATTAAATCTAACATCCACTGTGCTCATCACTAACATATGTTCAACAGAGCTAAATATTTCATCTTACTGTAAATTGCATATAATTTGGCTTCTTTGTTTTTCTTTTGTGGGCACTGATAGATGTTCACTGCTCTGAATTTGTCATCAATAAACCAGAACTCATCCAGAGAGAGCAGTTAACTGCTTGTGTAAAATAATCCATCAGAAAAGGTGCCCAAAAATATTTGTAATGGACATTACAGAGAGTTACAACCATTTCTAAAATGGGGAAAATGTTGCAGTTCCTGCCACTGTTCGTTGCATGACTTGGCTTCTAAAAACACTGGCAAAACAGAAATACAGCACTGCCAACTTTTGCAATTGTATCATAGTTCCTGATACTGAACTTTTTTATGAAGTCCCCACTCCCGAAAGCATCTGGATTAGATGAAAATCTAAACTTTCATTTGTTATAAAAACACTGTCTTCCTAAACCACATGGTTAGAAAAGCTTGGCAAAACATGGGTGTCATCTCATCTGGTTATACTGTCTGTAACTTAGACACCTCATACAAGCAGGTCACCTACTCCACTCTACAGTCCGTGGAAGAGGCTGGTACCTCCACAGACGAACCTGTCCCTCTCTACTCACTGACAGCTCAAGGTGAGCCTGAGCTCAGGCAGGTGGAAAGAATAGGGCACCTTCTCCTCCCCTGTGCTCACACGAGTCCTGCTTTTACCCCCCAGAAACTAGATTCAGCCCCAAATAACTAGATTTCAAAGGAAATCCAGCAGTGGAAACAAGAAACAAATCCATGTGGCTGTGTGGCCCCACCATCACCAGCACCCCAATATTCCCTCTCCAAAGGTGATCTTAGCCTGAACCCTTCAATGGTGCCAGCCTGAGCCACAAAAACCATCAGCTGCCCTGGCAGAAAGCTGTAAGAAAATAGAGGTGAGGGATCTGTGAGCCAGACTGGTCCCATGGGTGCCAAATGATATAGAAGAGGACAAGAACCACAGACTGTGACTTGGGAGATTTTACTTAACCTTAGTAAAAATCTTTTCCTCAGGAGGCACTGCAATGCTGGAGCAGGTACAGGGTGTTCTTCCCTTCCTTGGGGGTTTTCCCAGGACTAACCTTGTCTGATGTCAGTAAAGAGTAGGGCTGAACTAGGTGATCTTCAGGGGTTCTGTCCTGCCTGGGTCTGGAGATATCATGATATCCTCACCCTGAAAGAAGTGGATTTCCCATGAGTGATTATGCCAGCCCTCCCTAGAAAGGACTTCTGACACACTCCTCAGGTGCTGCTGCAAGTTGACAGAGAGCCTGTTTTGAGAGGCATGTGCTGGCACTTGCTCTCTTTTGGTTTTTAATACTCATCTTTCGTCTTCACTTTCTTACAGCAGCTGTGAAATAAGTCATAATGTTTCAAGAGCTTCCTTCAAAAAATGGTCTCCTCCCCTCCTCTCCTCTCCCCTCCCCTCCCCTCCCCTCCCCTCCCCTCCCCTCCCCTCCCCTCCCCTCCCCTCTCCTCTCCTCTCCTCTCGTTAGAGATGGGGGAAGTTTGATGATAGCTGGAAATATTGTGTTAATAGAGGAAAATGCAAGTTCTGTAAAAGAAAAGTATCATGTGCTACGTAACTTTAGTAAAAGACTATTTGAAAGACAATTAGTTTATCACAGGTAGATTAAAAGTGATTTTGAAAGAAGTGATGGTTAAAAAAACCTAGCACTTGCTTTCACTTTCTAAGAAAGATTCAAAATTTTAAAAACAGCCAGAAGACAACCTGGAAAACAAGATGTTTTTTCTATGTAAGATGTAGCTAGACATGGGAGTTCCTTAAGTATGCTACTGAAAGGGCAGGAAATGCCATGGGAGGAAGAACAGAGTAACATCACAGTTTGAAGCTCAAAAGCCTATCAATATGGGGAATGCCTCCCCATAGACCAAAAAATCACTGGATTTCTGCTTCATGAAAACCCTAGATGCTCAAAACACTGCATTTTAAGAAAACACAGGGAACAAGAAAAATGTCAGCACAACGTGAGTAGCAGGTGTGTCTGGACACCAGAACTGGAAAGCAAACCGAGCTCTTTGGGGGTTGGAAGATCAGCTGCACTGGTTCTGGGGTGTGGCATCTGAAACACCATTAAGGATCTGCTGCAGAAAGCATGCAAGGCTAGGAAGAAGAGGAAGATTTTTTTCCAAGTCAAAAATTGGTACAAAAAAATCAAACACAACCCTACCCCAGTGGAGCAACAGCCTATCACTGTGTGGCCGTACCTCTCACTTGGCATCTCCACAGCAGCATTACCTCATCTTGGCTACTGTGGCTGCAGAAGAGCAGAGGCAGAAACATGCTCCTAAGGTCACATGCAGACTTAGAAGTTACATTAAGGAGTACCTGCGTTGCAGCCAGCAGTAAACAATCTCTGTCCTTGTAAATTTGCTTTCAAGTTGCCATGTGTCCAGCACATGGGGAATACCCTGGGGAAACAACACGCTTAAGGGCAAAACGTGCAGGAACACACACAAGGGAGAAACGTCAAGAGCAGTGAAAAATTCACCCTTAATCATCTGCATGTTTTTCACAGACTTGAAACAGAGTTTGAAAACGCAGAGCTCCCAACACCCCAGCTGTAGCAGGCTCTTGGTGGGACATCCTCTCTCTGAAGGACAACTGTGCCCCTGAGTGACTTCCTCCCTACACGCATCTATTGGGCCCTGACTGAAAATGGCTGGCACAATGTTAGCCAATGCTGCCCTGCATGACCAGTCTTTTCCATCTGGGGAAAAGGCATGAATCAAAATGATCACAGGACTTTTACACTCCCAGGTTCCTCACAATATGGCTAACTACAAGAACTGAACTCAGCAGAGAGCAGCACAGGGTAAACACACCCTGGGGCATCAGAGAACGGCTCCCAGGTGGACAGCTGGGCAGGAAATGCGTTTAACCTTTAATTCCTGAAGCAACAGCATTCACATTTGCTCAGGAAAAACTGCCAAAAAAGCCCTTCAGTAGTTCTGATGGTAAGGACTTGAGACTAAGAAACAGTAACGCTGCCCATCTTCAACCACCAAAGAGAGAGCTGCTGCAGCTTCAGAGGCCATTCTCCCCTTCTCAGAGGGATGGGGCAGAGAGACCCTGAGGATATCCACGTGGGCTTCCAGTGAGGAACAAGGAGGAGGTCAAGCCATTGCTGGACAACGAGCAAAGTGAAGAACACTTTGAAGGGTAGCTTTGTAATGTTTTTTACATTACTTTGCTGGCTGGACGGCAGCATGGAGCATCTGTTTCCAGCTACAGAACTGCTCATGGAAAATACTCTGGTGATGGCAGAGACTCCCTTCCCCCTCCCCAAAGCCTCCCCCCAAACCGCACAGGGCTGGATTGCCGGCCTCACCGCTCAGGGCATTTTGCCTGTAATCACTGGCAATGGATTTAGACATGTAGTCCAATTATGTCCCAAAATTTGTGATTATAACAGGATGATTTATGCTGCAAACAAAAGAGCTAATGGGTCACAAGGCTTGTCTTCCTGTGTTTCTATTTGTTTCCCTAATGTGTTTTTTTCTCTTTCACTTTTGGGGAGTTGGAGTTTGGGGGTTTGTTGCTGGTTTGGGCTTTTTCCTGCCAGAGGAGCTGCTTGCCCATGGCTTGACTGTACCAGGCAAGACAGAGGAGGCATGCCAGCAGGAAGCAGTGACTCGACGTGTCACTTAATTTATGAGCTACAGGCAGATGGTGGCTGCAGCACGTTAAAGCTTCTTCAGGAAATAACACATAGATTTTTCCCTCCAGTGCCTGAAAATTTTGCATCCTGAATAAAAAGTATGAGACTGTACAGCCCAGCATCAGCACTGGCGTAGCACCTGTGTACAGCTGATGAGCCTTAGGCTCCGTTCTTTTCCAGGGCTTTTGTTGCATGAAGGCAGCTAAAGAAATGCCCAAGAGCTCCGATGAAATCAGAAAAGCTGATGACAACAGATGCTTGCTCCCTCTCACCCTGTGCAACACTGTCTCCATATCCACTTATCTTCCCTGAACTGGCGAGAAACCTCAAAGAAAAAAGAGCAAAGTAAAAGCAAACAGAATCTTGGAAGAGAAGAAGAGCTGCTGCTATGAATAAAGGATGCCAGGTGGGAAAATCACAGCACAGAAATGCAGGGTGAGACACTACAGCAAGAAATATGGCTCTTCTGGTATACCTGGACCACAGAAGGCAGACGTAGTTGCAGACACCGTGTGTCAGAAGCTTGGCATATACTATTACTGTTACTAAATATTTCATCACCGGTCACTTGGAACATCTGGCTATAGAAAATGTTTGCAAGAAGATTGAGCAGCTCTCTGGATCTCACTGCTGACATCTGTAGAAAGGCAGATAAAACCTTTACTTCTGTTCATGACATGACAACTCCATCATCAATATCCTTCCAGCCCAAATAAACTTGGCACTGGATGCTGCAGGTATGAAAGTGTACTTGGATTCAAGTAACAACTTTACACATTCATGAGCCAGAAATACATCAAGAGCTATTACATACTCACTTCTAGCTGACACACAAATTTCTGGAGGATAGGGAAGCATCCCTTTGCATTTGTCCCAGTCTTTACAGCATTCCGTGGATTCCAGTGTGAATAATGGCAGGGCTCATCTTGCTGGGCTGGGTGAACCTCTGTTCTGACCACTTGGTTGGTCTTATGTTCCTGTAAGATGCATTTTATGGCAAGTCAGGTCAATTATTGGTGGATCCTTTCCACACCTCCTCTAAGATCTTCTTCCATGAAAGAGCATATGAGATGTTACCTACACAATAGTTTCCACTGTGTAGTAGCTATTAAGTCTTTTAGTGAGTCTGATTGAGCAATGAGAGCTTACACACAGGCACAAAGTGCTGTAATACTGTATTTTGACTTTGCTTAAACTTTTTTTATTTTCATCAAATGAAAAGAAATCAGAATAAGCCACTCTTTATCCCCAGTAGCCTACACCTATGCTGTCCTATATAGCCACATCAGCTAAAATATGCAATGTTGATCAGTCCCTGGTATTTTGCATGGAGAACAGGCCTTTCTTGCAGTTCCTTGGGGAGGCTTTGTACAGCACCATGAAACCACAGCTGCAGCTGTGGACAATTTTTTGAGAGAATATATAGAGGTGATACAATTCTAGGGTGTAGCATGTCACTCTGCATGCCACAGGGTTCCAGCAAACCCCTCTCTGGTTGCTGGGGGTTGAAATACTGCAGCATTGACACTCAGCACTCGTGCCTCAGATTTGAGGAGGTGGAGAGATATCTTTTCCCCGGGAAGGCTGCTTGGAGTAATAGAATGCCTTCGAGGCATCCAGTCCCCCTATGGGATGAGCAGTTTGTTCCACTGCAGTCAGGAGAGCAAACCTAACTTGGATTTTGGACTGGTTTAGAATACAAGTATAAATAGGAATTATACCCAACACATACTTCACTCCTTGCAGTGACAGAATGTGCTTAAAATTGTTCTTTCCATTTGTCGGTCCCTGTTTCCAGTAAAATGATTCAGCCTTGCACACCATTCAGAGCTTGAACCTTGCGGGGGTTACTTTACGTGCACGGGCTTGCAGAGATGAGAAACTCTTCTGGCCATAAGGCTGTACTTGATGTTTAAAACAAAGTCAGTGGAAAATATATTGCAAAGAACCATACTGGGGATCTTGAAGCTTCAAAAATACAGCATTTAAAGCAGCTGGCTTCTACTGAAGGACAGTACAGAAGAAGTTGGTAAAGATTCATTGTATCCTAAACAAATCTCCAAACAGAAGACAGCTCCCTTCATAATTCCAGTCTGATATTAAACAGCCTCCTAACACTACAAGCAACATATACCCTAAGGCCAAAGCAATCAGCTTTACCAGGTCAATACGTTCAAGCTGCCCTTGTGCTCAAGAAAAGAAAGCATTGAAAGCCTCCTGGGCTCATCACAAAGAGCAGGACTGTGCCAATCCACATCATCAAAGGAGTGGAGCAACAGCACAGTTTTTGTTGGCACCACTTTGTGTAACTCACTGCTCAGTGCCTGCTGCTCCAGAGCACGAGCACAGCCTCTGTGGGCAGGCGGCTGGGGAGCCTGCTGGTGCCGAGGGATGGTGCTTTTGCCCACTGGCGCCGTAGATCCATCCATGACCTTGTCATCTGCAGGTGGGACAGCTGCCTTGGACTCCCCCAGGCTGCAGCTCTAGAGCAGTGGGGGCAGAAGGCGGCGGAGGCACAGCCGTGTCCCTGCCCCGGGCACAGGGAGAGGGGAGCAGAGCCTGGGAGTCCCTTTCCCACACGCTGGGTTTCCGGGAGCAATGCGGTCCCCATCCAGTGGCTCCTGCCAGCACCGCTGTTTTCTCTCTGGGCTCCTCTTGGCTTCATCCTGTGCAGCTGTGCTCTCCACATCAGAAGGGACTTTTCACAGAAAAGTGAAATTAGCAAAAATAAAGATAGTTGAATGCATTTTGTTTCACCAGAGAGACTGTTTGTGGTTAGCAAATAGACATGAAATGTTATAACATAATTTCTAACAGTACCCTATAGAGATGACTTGTCTGTTAAACATGAAATAAAGCTGGCAGGAAACCACCATATTGACTTAATAAGGCATAACATTAACTGACACCAAAAACAACTTAGTTGAGAAGCAGAAAACTTTACAACCTCAGTTATTTGAAAAACACAGAGGTAGCCCAGCAATTAAAGTGAAAGTGATCATTAGGGTAATTTGCACTATTCAGATCACTGCAATTAAATGTGATGCCATGAATGCATGGGGTTGGAATTTCTTTGACTCTATTATTCTCCTGACAACTCCTGATCAAAAAAATATTAAAACACTAACTGCTAGTTGAAAACCATACACTGTTTGGCAATATTAATTTAGAGATATTTCTAGCTGAGCCAATTAAGGCTTCAGAGTTTATGGAGCACACATCTTCCCAGTGCACAATGGTACATACATTCTTGATGTACTCTGTGGCTCAAACCAGGTAACTAGAGGTACTGCCTGTGTCTAAGTGAAGCCCTGAAAGCAGGTATTGTTAATCCTTTCTGTTTTTTAACAGGGATTTTGCAAGAACATCTGTGCACAACAAACGTGGAAAAGATAGGAAGATGCTAAGCTGGAAGATAGCTTCTGGTTCATACCTATGTTTCTGTAGTGTTCACCCTGGTCCTGACTTAACCCCTTGTTGCCATGGGGCCCAGAAGAGCCTCACAGTCTCTGCTGTTCTGCCTGTCCTGAGTAGCTTTGTGGAAAATCACAGGATGCTCAAATGGCTGGTGAGGTGGGACCAGTGTGAAATCCCAGAGAGATGTACATCACTTGTTCATGCTGCGAGCAAGCCCTTGTGACAGTGCAGCTGTTATTATTTTAATTGCAATACTACAGTTCCAATTCCTGACTGTTTGTGTTGGGAATCCAGGGTACCAGATCATTTTCTGATGACTGCCAGCAAAGGGCTGGTATAACTTTACCTTGAGGTGGTGCAGGATGTCAAAGCATGCCATAAGGGCCTCTCCCCTAAACGGATGGGCCCTGACCCTACTGCTCTCTATTCTCCTCACTGTCTGAAGTGTCCCCTTTTTATCACATCTCCTCTAATAGCACAGTTACGTCATTTGTTCACTTTTAGATGTACAGCTCCCCTGAGAGAGTCAGCAATTACCCCATTTCTTGCTAAAGACAAGCACAGCCCATGTTGGGGTGTCAGGGTTGATTCCAGCCGCCTCTTTGCCGGGCTGATGCAATTCTTCAAACACCCCTGGTGTGCAACAAGAAATACAGCTACTGTAAACATTTTCCCAGTACCTAGACAGCCACAGAAAGAGAGAAAGGTGGGAGTTTTTTGGTAGTGGTGTGTGTTTAAAAAGTGTCTAGTACCATGGATTATTGCAAGTACCTAAATCTCCTGAGCGGTAAAATATTGTAAGGAAATTAATTAGGAGAACAAAGTAATTACATGGAGTAAATGTATAAGAGCAATTGATTCAGCCTTCCTCCTTAAACTCTAGAGTGGTGGTGCCATTTGTCTAAAGATAGAAGACTTCAAATGCCAACACGCAAAGTTTTAATATGCTTTTTCCCAAAGGCTAAACTAAAGAAAAATTGGCTGCACTTTCCTGGAGTTAACAGGTCACATTTATCATGCTGCCACTTATGTACAAGAACTAGCAATTTAACTGTTCCTAACTGGCTTGGTTTGGCCCTGCTGAAACTGGAGATAGGCTGCGGTTTTTATGCAATCTTATCTGCTAGAAGTGACTAATATTAGAATAAGACAAGATTACAATCTTGGCATTCTAGAAAGCTGGTGAGATTCTACCCCCAAATTCTCCTCCTTAAATGCTGCTGGTAATTTCAGCAGTGTTTGTGTTGTTACTATGATTTATATGTATAGGTCCCAGATAAGTTAACCACGAAGGAAAAGATAATTGACAAATTCTCCACTAGTCTTCTGAGTTGTTTTTTCCCCTCCTGGGATCAAAATTTCTTTAGAAAAAAGATGATTATTCTCTCCCCACAGCTATAAATTCCTCAGCCAGCTCCTCTGTTACCATGAAGTCTGCTGGGCATATTCCAGAATTATTTCTGAAGTTTTCTCAAACTTCCATATAAGTCCAAAAATTCCACAGTCCTGCTCCGTGCCAGCATGACAGTCCACCCTTACTGCTTGGTACAAATTCTTGAAACGCTCAGTTCTGCCGATGCTGAGCAGCCAGTTAAATTAAGGACACAAAATCCACATAGTGCTTTGGGAAAGTGCTGCCACAATAATCACAACCATCTCTCCAGAAGCTTCAGTTCTTTGCAGCAAACCAACCTGCCCTAGAAACCACGGGGGTAGAAAGCATCGAGCCATCACCACATGGTCTAACACTGATCACCACCAGAGGAAGAGGTGTTGGGGGGCAGTTATAAAAAAGAGGGGGTAAACCCCCCCAATATCCATGCAAAAATACATGAATGGTACAAAACAAAATAGCGCTCCTCCACTGGAGGCAAATAAATCATTCCCAGGCTACAAGTCAAGCACAACTTGAAGCACTTTATGCAAATAGATGCAGCATCCTCAGCATGGCGGTGTCCACAGTGAGGGCTTTCTACCAGAGCCTGGTGACCCAGGCATGGTGTGGCTCCCACGCCTACCATGGGCTGGAAGTGCAAGGCCAGTGTCTGCTCATGGCCTGTGCATCCCTGTTCCCTGCTAAAAGAGCAAGTGAGCCAACAACAACAGTGTTTGTTTTGTTGCCATCTCAGTAGATGCTCTAATAGAGCTAATAGGAAAAAGAAACCTCACCAGAGAAGGGAAAGGTCAGAAGGCTAATAAAATAAATGCAGCTATTTTGTGATCACTTGGAAATTCACAAGGGAGTGTAATTTTCTCTTTTTTTTTTTTCCTCAGCAGCATAAAAATCTTCTAATGAATCCAAAATGAAATTTCAGCTTTCATGCAAAGTTTGTTGCTGACAGTCATGCCGTTGCAGAATTACGAATATTAGAGATTTAGGTTCACACTTATTAGATTCCCTCCTCATTTAATCTCTCTGTGTTTTCCTGAGGTTTTCTTCCAATCACCTTTGGCTATCAAAGAGAAGTAGTGTCATACATGAGAAAATGTTGGCCAAAAAGGTAATTTTACACCAAGAGGCCTGTATTGTTCTTGAAGGGCACAGGTGGCCAACTGTTGCCCTTTTATCGCATTGCCCATCAGGTAATTCATGGTTGGTTGCTCTTTAAGCTAGTGAGTGTTCCTCTGTTTGTAATCAAATACCTGCTGAAGTGTTTGGCTGTTCTAGGGCTTTGAGTCAACAAAACATGGTTCGATAAATGATTTTCTTCCGAGCACACTCCTCTCCAGCACTATGTTGACACCATGTCGCTGCTGGATTCAGGGACTGCCATTCGTGACTGTCTAAGTGTACATGCACACCTGTATCCTGTGTGCCTGGGGGTCACAAGGGACACACACAGCTGGAATGCGATCCTCATAGCAGCAGCAAAATCACTACAGTGCTGGAAAAGATGTCCTCGTGAATAAGGGATTTAAATGCAGCTGCTGCCCCTTCTCTAGGAAAGACCCTGTGCTTCCCTGCCGTCCAGCAGGAGTCAGGGCTCTGAAGCAGCAAGAGCAGCCTGGGGCTTTGGGTGAGTGGGCACCTTGGGAAGACCTAACTGGTACCCCAGTGCCTGCCCTGCACCCAGGTAGGACACACAACCAAGGCAATAAATCGTCCTGAGCTGCCAGGCTTTGGCTCTCCTCATACTCAATGGAGAGGGACAGACGTGACTCCAAAGCAAGGCAGCTGTTATAAGGGATCTGAACACAGGCCATGGTATCAGAAATAGCACAGCACAAACTCAGGGAGAAAGCAGCCTGAAGGGCTGCAAAATAAGTTGCATGGCCTCACTTAAGGAGGTTTGTTCCCAGGAACCACAACAGGAGGCCACCAGCTGCAATGAAACTCTCTCAGATCTGCAGAAGGATGCACTCAGGCCAGCCCTCTTCCCTGCTATGGACTCCTACAGAGCCATCAGCTGAATCAGCAGCATCTGCAACTCCCCTAACAGACCAAAGACATGGCCTAGTTTAAAAACCTACCAAACACAGGAGAAGGCTACATCCCAACTTCTTGTACGGCAGGCTGATGCAAGCGAACACCCAAGCAAGCCCTATGCCCTAGGGTTGAAGGAGGGGAGTGTTTTGGTGTGATACAATTCCCTTCCTAGTATACTAGAGAAGAAACTCACTGTACTAGAGAGGAAAACATCAGTCATACCAGCCATCCCTCTACAGCAGTGGAGCTTTTTCCTAGGCAATGTTTATTACTTTAAAGGGTCCGCTTTGTGGCTTTTCACATCAATCATTACTGAAGTTATGCCAAGATCACAAAAAAACTACTTTTGTAGTCTTATCCGGTATATGCGCTTCATGGGTAACAATATATCCTGCCTCAACTTAACTTTACTTCTTTTCTCTATAAAAACAATAGCCTGAGATTCTCCACAAAGTTAATGGGATGCTGTGATAAATTAGTTCTCCCTTAAAGTTTCCTATCCTATTCTATGAAAAAAAAAATTGTATTACATCAGCGTGATTGAGAGGGATATTAGTTATTGCTGTCTCTAAAGCAAGAGATCGTAATTTCTTTTTGAGGCTCTCTTGTATCACACAGAACTGGTTGGCCTCGGACAACCTGGTTATTCCATACACTTTAGTGCAGAGGCTCGGACTAGCCACAGACATCCTGCTCTACTGGGTTACACACATTAGAAAGAGGAAGGCAAGGATCTGATCAAAGCTTTCAGCTTCTGCAAGAAGAGAGGACTCAACTTCTCATCAAAGAGAAAGAAAGCGTGAAGTAAATTATGTGGGAAATGAGAAAGGAAAGAAAAAGATATTAAATTACAGGCTTTAAAACACAAAGAGACACTGTGATCATCCATTTTGCACAAATTCCTGAATAAGCCAGGCCACAATATGATTGATTACCTCCAAATAAATAGGTGGTTAGTTCCTCTACAGCTGTAATTACAGGTGTTTTCAGGAAAAAAATCATTTACTTGTATGCTAATATAGCAGTATTTTACCAGCATCACCCATTCACATTTTAGGAATATATTCCTAAATCCTGTTCCAGATGCTGGATGTGAATTTATGCAAAAATACCTCAGATATGGTCAATACATTCACTAGGGAATCTCAGAAGAATATGGGATTTCCCAAATCTCTTTGTTAGAGAACACATATTGCTATCCAAACTACTTCTAAGTCAGCATCCCTCAGAGGAAGAACTGTCTCAGATTTTTCTGCAAGCTGTCATTATTACAGCAATATTTATGGCCGTGCCTTAGGGGAGCAAGCAGACGGTCTCATCCATCCCCCACACAGTCAGCAGTTCCTGGACCCTACTCACACAGAGGGTTCCTTTAATACTAATTTTATCTCAGGCTAAGAGCTCAGGCAATGACCTTCTAGACACCACCACAGCCCCAGAAATAATTGCTTGGACTGTTATGCCACATTAAATTTCATAACCTTAATCTGCTAAGTGGTACTGAAAGAAGAGCGAGCAAGGACTCTATCAGTTCCCAATGAAAAAATACAAAACCCTTCTCAAGATACTCAGGCCTTCTCCAAATACATACAAATCTCATGTGTTTCCAGAAAGCAGCAGTATTTTTCTGGTCTCTGTTGCTTATGTTCCTTCTGAAATGCATTGATGTCCTATCTCTTAAAGAAATTGCAATTGAAATTTCCCGTAGGAGTTGTTAAGAATGAAAGTCTTACGTGCTGAGGATGCAGGACAAGACCAGCAGGCACAACCTCAAGGACTTCTGCAGCTCTAGAGACGTGTTGAGGCTTGCCTGATAGAGAGATCTCTGAAATGCAGCAGGCTTTTTATTCCATGACACTCTTGGCTACGAACACCACATCAGAACAATTTAACATAAATCAGAGATAAATGTGTTTGTTCAGAATTTAGACCTCTACATATTGACGTATGAGAGACCACAAGAAGCAGATGGGCTTACCATTGTCTGTTCTCTTCTGTCTTTTGCCACATGGCAAAGAAAGTGACATAAAATGGATAATTTTGTTTCTGTGGAAATAAATACCATCTCCGGCTGGTAGTGCTCTTCCTGTGCTGCTGCGGTGGCCCAGCCCAGTGGGCTGTGGTCCACTCCCGCCCATCAGGCCCTGGCCATCCAATGGCTGGATGAATCCGAGTCGGAAGGCTCGTCCTTGGGCAGAGACACTGCATAAACACCTCCCCTGGTTCTGGAAAGATCTTGGTTACTCGGTTGATCATGGTTGTTGACAGTTGAACCCTCCCTCAAGTGTTCCCTGGTTGGTCCCCTCGTGATTGCATCCTCCCCTTACAACTGTTTTTATTGGCCCATGAAGATCGCTCCACCCCATTTTCCCCTCCTTAAAAGGTTGTGTAACTGCCCTGGACCCTCGGAGATCTTCCCCTTTCCTGTTTGGCAGTAAACCCTGCTGGACAGTTGGAAGGTCTTTGTCTCTCTTTTATCCCTTCGCCTCTGAGGCCTGGCAGCCTAACCATCAGCGTCCCTTGGGCAGGCTTCCCAAGCCTGGGAGCGGCTTGGTCAGATACCGGCCACCAGGAAGGACACCGGATTCCAGTGGATTCAGTCCTTCTGGACGGCCGCCCTAGCTTCCTAGGCTGACATCGAGCTATCCAAGGACAGCTAGGTGGACACTGTGCCTGTGTAGATCGTGGCTTAACATACAGGTGTCTGATGGATTCATCCAGCTGCCTGTTCTGCATGAGTCATGAGGATCTGGGCTCTGCAACTGCTGTCACTCAGGAAAGGTGGATGTTTGAACCTGGAATGTCAACACATCAGCTACCAGCAGCTACAGGCTCTTCTGGGAGCATTTCCTTTGGTGATAAGGAGCAGCTACCTCTAAGAGAGCAGAGGGTCCATACATACATTAATGCTGCCTAGTTTCATGTTAGTTCAACTTGAGAGTCAAAACGACACAGCAATAGGATATCGTCTGGTCTAAGTGGGGCCTCTCTGTTATTTGACATATTTTTCTTAAAGATTACTGCTAACGAGGCTGGAGCCGGCTTGGCAATCCTTGACTGCAACCTGAGAACTTGACAGATGATGGCAAAGGAGGTGATGGGTTGTTTTGAGTGGATGGTGGTGACACTACTAACTTCTGTGGGCAGCTTTTAATCTTCACCAAAAATATCCTGCAACAGATAACCAACTGACTGGCTTTCTACAAGCACTCTTTTTTTTGGTTTTGTTGTTTTCCAGTTACATTCTTTTTCTGATTCCTTTATTTGGGCTTTTTTTTTCAGAAAAGCTTTACAAATTTCTCACCATTGTCAAGAACAGTGTACAGATCAGTATGAAAGACAAAAACAGATCCTTTCTCCTCCCCCTGTCTCTTCCACTGCATTTATTTTCCTGGTCAAGGTGAATAATAAAACTCATCATTTCCCCAACAGAAGGTGAGGTTACGTGGCTTCAAAAAAGAAAATTATTATCCCAGTTTTCTGGCTATCATCTTTTTCTTTTCCCTTGAAAAAAAACCCCAAACTCTTAAAAACTAGTGCTGAGACTTTCCAATAATTCTCTCCCATTGATCTGCAGTCTTACAGGTAGTTTTTTGTTCCTTTTCATGTTGCTGGTTCCTACTTTGTGCTAAATTTAATTTTGCACTCTATTTAATTTTGCTCTCGTTAACATAACCCAAATGTCACTGCCAACTGCCACCAAGACAGTCATTCTGACTCGAGATTAACAAATTCATTGTGAATTCCTTTGGAAAAAAAACATTCCACAGCCTGAATATCTGTGGAAGATGGAGCCTAAATTTGATCGTGACGAAAATCAGTAAATCAGAGTTCTTGTTTAGCTGCTGTTACATATTCTCTGACTCAGTCAACAAATTTATTTCATTCCTGTTCCCCTTTCAAGCCAATAGAAAATAGTTTCATGCAACTGAAAAATGCTTTGGGCAAGACTGGGAGAAGCAAATAACTTACTTACTGAATATGGGGTGTTGACTGATTGAAAATGTCTCGCCAATTCATCTGAAGTCACCAAACGCTTGGAGCTGGAAAGAGGATGTGGGGCTCAGTTAGTGGAACAAGATCACGCTGAGGGCAGACAGCTCCCCTTGAGCAGTCAGGATACTGCCCACGGTATTTTTTTGATATCCAGACTCTCCTTTTTAGGGGAACACCTCGGGCACTGGTCTGCAGGGGGTCACCTTTGCCTGATTACCTCAACTAACAAGCATTTCAGTCATTTTGGCTGCAGGAACTCAAAACACATCACCTCTGAAATGCTCCTGCCATGGCAGACAGGGCACACCAGTGGGAGATACAGGTTCAAGTCCATGTCAGCACAGGAAGAATTCCATGCTGCTCTCCTGAATTTTGGAGTGTCCAAAGTGTCCACACAGACAGCAGAAGCAATGCTGCGGCACCCACATCCTCCTTCTTTGCACAAACTGCACTGTTATCCTTTCACTGCACCCTGTTCATTCATCCAGAAATAAATCAAAGAGGCAAGACACAAGGTCTCATTTCCTTGCGTGTGTGTGCGGCGTGTAAGGAAAGCAAAGTGTATTTTCCCTGAATTTCAGTTCAGAGGCTAACAGGAAGCATTCACTTTTATGACATTCAGAGTGCAGGACAGACGTTTCACCTCTACAATATATCTGGGTAACTGCAAGCACAGTTCCAGCACAAGCAAGAGCTTTTAAAGGCCAAGGCTTTAGTGATGAAATACCATAGACATATACTGCCACTTGGATCACCCTGGCAACACTTCCATGTAAACAAAGTCTAATGGTGGACACCTTCTGTCCTTCCAACACATCGTCAGATCACACTCTGCCACGAGGGATGAGTTCCTCTGCAGCACTCAGTCGTAGCGGGGAATCAAAGCATGGAAACCACATGAGCAGAGATTACACAGCCTCTCAAGTCTGGCAGCCAGATGTTGGCTTGCAAGAGTGAGTGTAACCAGATGGTTTTTCTGCCATTTTTTTCTCCAGACATTCAGAAGAAGTTAACTGAATGACACACATAGAGATAAGTTCATTATCATATTTGCATATTTAGACACATACATGTATTAGCCCCTTCAAAACTGTAATCCCTAAGGATTACAGGCAGGGCTACAATTTTCAGATGTCAGGTCCAGCTCAGACTCTGCAAGAAGCTCCAAGTGAGTAACAGCCAGACTAGGACTTCTCCATATTGCTGCCCTGATGTCAGGATCAGCCCAAGGGGGCAGTCCACAGAATCCCTTTACCGTTGACTTAAAAACCTGCTCCTGGATGCAGTACATGGGGATAGCTCATCAGCTGGCCATGGACATCTTTGCTCTATTCTACCCATGCAGAACTGCCCTACAGTGAACAGCTTGGGATTTGGAAAAAAAAAATACAGCAGGAAGATCACTGCACTATTGTGCAAAATACTGGCTGCTGACGCAAAGTGCTCCGGCAAAGGGAAGAGGGCTTTGATGGGATAGTCCTATATCCCAACATGATCTAGCTGCTTGGATACTTCTCTGAGGCCAGAGAAACATGCTACTTTCTAATGAAGCTGACATCAGAGCCCGCTGGAGAGAAATCTGGGCAGGTCAGCTCAGAATCAGTAGATGCAGATGTTACTCTCAAGGACCAGTTTCAAGGCTGAACCCTCATCACTAGCCCACACCTCTGTCCGTTCCACAGTGTCTGTGCCAGACAGCCACATCTGGAACAAAAACATTTAGTTCCATTTAACATCCTGTGCTTTCTTCTATACAAGATATGGGTTTGCCACTCACACACTCCATGTGCACCGCACAGTCTCACACCAGCTGGAGAGAATGCATTTAGGACAGCAAGGAATATCAGCAGATGGACAACAACCAACACTTAACTGCTATGACTTACATTCTAGATAAAACAAAATCCAGGAACAATTCTAATTCCCAGCAAGATAATATAGAAAAGCAGCAATTCTGGCTCTGAGCTGCTTTTGACTGACCTGGATCTCATGAAGGCAAGCAAAAACTCCCACCAGAGCTTTTGACCCTCAGACAGGCTAATTCCAGTTGATTGTTCCCATTTTATTTAGTTATGCAAACAAGCACCAAGCCCTACACTTAAGCTTTTATAAATAATATCCCTTTATCCCCAAAAAAACAGGTGAGTTTTAGTTTTGTGACCCTTATTCTTTCATAAGAATAATAAATCTACAAGGAATACATTTCCTTGTAAATACCAGTACAACTTACTGCAGTTAAACCCAGTGAGAGGTGGGAGAACCCAGATGGAAGAAAAAGTTAAAGTCCTTCTGACACAAGTTCCTCTCAGTGACTTGGGAAACTAATTCAAACACTCATGGGACCCAAGAGTCAAAGTCTTCTCCTGGCAGGCTGGCCAGGCTTGTGTGCATCTTTTATGGGAGGAAGAAATCAAAGACAGCTTGATGATGCATTCTTGGAAAGACTGCATTTCCCCTCCTCCCTACAGCCTCTTAACACAATTCTGCTAGAGGGATAAGAGTGGCTGGAAATATCCCAGTGAAACATTTAGTCAAAGACAGATACATAGAGAGACAGAGAGCTTTCTTAAACAATACCTTTATGAGCCCAAAATGTTTTGTTTGAAACAGCTCTATGTGAATGACCTTTGGAGAAGCCTGAGGCTTGAAGCCCACAATAGCTGCCTTGACAGACAAGACACCAGACTTCCCTGACAGCTGTAGGGCCTGGGGAGCTTCTGGATTCCTGGAAACACTGACAAGTTGTCAATTGTATCCAGTTTTGACCACAGCCAAAGTTCAAAATTCCTGAAAACTGGAAGCCCTTGCTTTTTAGCTACCTCAGGTCTGAATTTCTAGAGGCAAAACAAGGGTTGCAACATCACCATTTCCTGTCAAGTTCAAATATTGAAATAGTGCAAATTAGTCCTCAGGATTGTGAGATTACCTTCAAATCATGGCACTTACATGAACAGATGTTCTTTTCTCTTGCCATCTGATTTGCAGACCTCTGATGTATCAATGGTATTTTTTGTACTAACTGAATAAAAACTTCCAACCTTCTCTTATAAAAACAAGGCAAAACTGAAATTCCTGTGCAGTAATCTTCTGATACTGTGAGTGTTGCAAATGTTATGGATAAAAGTAGCTGAATTACCATGCTACTTGCTTCTAGATCTGACCTTTTAAAGCTACAGTCCTAGTGCCAGTAGCAAAAAGGACAAGCCCTTAAGACGCAGGCACTATGGAGCAGCTGGTGAGAAGGAACACAGCTGCAAGAAACGGAACTGCAGAGCTCACTCCAAAGGAAGTGGAGCTCAGTAAGAGACCTCAGGAGAGGTAGAGAGAAGCCAGGGAAGTATAGACTTGGTTCCCCCTCAGAAAGAAGGTGATGAGAACGAGAAAGGACTAAGGAAACGTAGTCTAACTGAAGACAGACCTGGACTTTGCAAAGTTTTTACCTTTCCTACCAGAACAAAACTCCCTCACAGGAAGTCAGATTCTGAAAGCCCCGAACCTGTCTGCAAATACCAAGTGCAATAACCAGCAACTTTTACATGTTTCCCCAGAGTTCCACAGAAATTAATACTTTCAGAAAACTGTAATTTCTTTTTCAAATTTATATGCAACAGGAGCCCACAACTGTGGGGACTGCCGGTCACTTCACATAGCCCTAATGTCAAGACTTCCCAAGTGCTGTGCTGTAGGGGAGTTCTCTGAGCTCCACGGATTTGCCATCAATCCAGACATGCTTTAAAACACTGCTGTGGGACATGTATCAAAGCTGCTTCAGTGGTGTCGCAAGGCTGTGTGGTTTCACCACCAGCTCCGGCAGGCCCAGCAGCAGGTTTACCAATTTGTGCTAATTGGTCTATCCATCTCTTTAGGTGAGAAGTTCCAGTGGAAAGCTGCTGCAGCAGCAGCCCTATAAAGCAGCACAGTTTTAACTGCAGAGCTCCATGCCTCAGGTTGTGTACTCACTGCAGACTTGGCTTAATTACAGCAGTGTGACAGACTTCATCTCCTGCAGTTAAATCTGTGGTCTCTGGACTTGAAAGACCACTCAGGATGTCATGTATAGAGTGTCCCTACACAGACACGCTAAGAACCCGAGGAGGCAGATGGGAACCCTAGGAGCATCTTCATTGTAGTTAGGACTACTTCCCTCTAGCCTCTGCCCGCCTGGCTCTAGTTACAGTAAATTCTGTATTTGACTGTATGTATTACCATAAACCGCCTTCTCCACAGCAGCATTGTCTCCTCCCCACATACTGTTCACTGACGAGGGTCACCGTGATTATTTAGAAAGTGGAAATCCAAACAGATCCCCTCCTGAGCAGTGAGAACACCCAGCCAGGTTCCTAACCTGACTCTTGGAAATGCAACTTGGAAGCCCGAAGACAACACAGTAAGACAGACAGACACTCCCACCTAGTGGGGAAGGCACAGCTCTGGGTGTCCGGGACAGGAGCTGCTTCAGCTCTGCAGACTAGCACTCCTACCACAGAGCCCCTTGCTTTTTGAATCGACAAGAGTAATAGCAGCTATGACGAAATCTGAGAGCATGACTTTTAATTATTAAGCAGAAGAAAAAGGCAGGTTAAGCCTACCAAGTTACCAGTATTTTTATCTCCTCAGTATTAGACATGACTGCAAACACAACTCTTTCAGTTTATAGTAGCGTAATCATTAACTTCTGCAAGGTCAATGCAACAGGCATGTAAAATATTAGCAGAATGGCACAGTGGCATTTTAAACCTACTTTGCTACACTAGAGAGAACTAAATTCTTGAATGCAAACTAAAGACAAGGAAATCTTCAGTAAATAAAGAGGCTTTAATGTCTAGGACAGCATACCAGCTCACAAGCTGAGTCAACTGTCAGTATTTTCCGGAGACAGTTTAGGGGTTTACTGCTTGGGGGGGGGGGGTTAATAGGTGCTGTAGATAAAGGTAAAAAAAAAAAAAGAGGGGGG
>VZTI01002385.1:428918-438946 GCA_013397865.1 Struthidea cinerea | reverse complement strand
GGAAATTAGAAGCTGGAGGGAAAAAGCATCTTCAATCTATTTCCATTTCTGCATGCTCAGTAAAGACACCCACAGACCCCTCCTGTTTCCCAGCAGGATGTAGGTGCCATCCTGAGGGCTCACTGGGGCTGGCATCATCCCCATGGCCTGCCACAGGGGGTGGCAGACAGGCTGCAAGAGCTCAGTTTGGCTGGCCTTGAACTACTTCAATCTGTTCTGGTACAGAACGAGATACGCACACTTTGTGATTCATATTAGCCTTCAAATGTCTTTTTATGGGCCAGCAAGAAGTCACAAATGTGCACTTGCATTTCCCAGCAGTGTATTGCCCTTTTGGACCCAACTGCATGTTTCTGAAAAACACTTCGGCCATCAAAATCTGTAATGTGCAAACCAAAGTCTCTGTCTGCAGCAGCTTTGCCACCTGCAAGTATTTATTATGGGATCACCCTGATGCACCCTGTTCTTTCAGCCCATGACACACTATCATTTCCCAGGTTTTGGGTTACGTACCACACTTCGTTCCCCTCTTGAAAATTATTCCAAGTTTTTATTTGAATATACTGTGGCCTACGCACAAATTAACTGTGTCTACAAACACAGCATCTTCATCAGCGACATGGCTAAGCACTGGGGACTGTCAGGATGCAATTTTGCAACTCTTCTGTTTGGTCCAGGTCAAAGACCAATCCAGCACTGAAATTTGCTAACTCATTGCTCCTGTCATGCAGGTCTGCAAATAATTCCATGCTCATGATGATACTCTGCACAGTTCAGGTTGGGGATGACTTTACACACACAGCTATTTTTACCACTAGGGTTAGGAAGCTCTAGGTAGAACTGTTAATTTCATGTTTGAGTAATGGCTCTCAGACTTGTCCAAACAGGGCATTTGAGATCAGCTTTAAGGCTTTCCCTTCCTGTTTCTCAATTCATGTAGGGAGAGACAGACCTGCCCACCTCCACAGCAACCACTGTAACACAAAGTGCTAGTTCTCAGCAGCAATTCCAAGTTTACTGCCTAGCACAGATTAGTAAGAGGTTTATGCACTTTCACTGCCCAGTCAACATCTTTGCTAGCAGACTTGCTAAATTACAGGCACATACTCCACCTCATAGTGCCACAAGAACCACTTTCTCCAGATTTCACAGCAGTATGGAATTAAGACAGTTTAACCAAGCCCTTACTTCAAATGAACCACATAAGAAACCTTTGTCCTTTACAGCTGTCCACCAGAACAAGCATTAAATCATTTTCACTGCTTCACTGTCCCTACTATTTGCCTTCAACAGTTAGTAAGCTCTCATCTTCCTATCCCACAGACATTCTTGTTTGCATACAGCTGAGGACGTTCCACATTCAGACTTACACAGGACACAAGGTAGCAGGACTGACTCACCAGCTGACTGGAAGCAGGACATGAGCTGAACTTTTTCTTAACCTGATGCACAGCAGAAACTGAGCCTTACCAGCATGTGCTGGGTTTCACACTCCTGCCTTTAGAGCCTCAGCAAGCGCTGGCTGTGCTTGAGGAGCTCTCCATGGTTTAAATCCTCACCACCCGGAGCTAACTCAGGCTTCCTCCAAAGCTTAAGCACTCCTTTGCAGAGCACCAGTCTGCAGGCATATTTACCTCCTGTTCCTTTGGAGTGTGCAGTACCAGGATGTCTGGAATACACATTACAGCACTCGCTAACAAAGCCCTGCCTCATTATGTGGAGCAGTCCACGAGTTGTTTTTAAATTTCTGCTATGTGGTACTTCACCGTACGTAATAAGGAACAGAAAAAAACTCCAGTTTCCTTTTCCTTTGAGCAGACACTGTGGGTGGGAAGCACAACATGCCAACCATTTTTTTCAAGACCACGGGCATGCTCTGTTACACCACACAGGTTACTGCGTCCCTGCTTCAAGCATCAAGTTTAATTTGTTACTACTGGTTCAGGAACACGGCTGTGCAGAGACAACTCATACTTGATTCCTCCATGGAATCAGTCTCTTTAGTTAAAGGATGTTCTAAGACATACCTGAACAGTTAGTATGAAATGAGTGTCACATGCTGTCACTGAAGCCGTATGTGAACAATTTGCCTGAGCCAGTACTGTAATCTCTTGCCCAAGGTAATGCTTCCAACGCCCGTGCATCAGTGCGGTATACGAAGATCTCACTTAAGAGATGCAGGAAGGGGTAGGGATGACTGAAGACAGTCAATTCAGACAGGCACAGCAACACCTATTTCTGCTTTCATTTATCTTTTCAACCTTTATGAAAGCTCCGCAGCCTGTAATACAACAAATCACAAAAGGCATTTTTCTCTTCCAATTGTTTTAAAATCAAGTAACTAGACCAGATATTACTAAAAATTAATCTCTTGTAGACAGTTACAGAAGATTCTTCTTTTGAGTTTTATTTGTTTATAGCAACAGTAGCACGTATTTCCACTTAGGTATTTTAGTGCAACAAGGAAATCCATTACCTTATTAAACTTCAGCAAGGTGACCTATGTTTCTATATGCAATGAACAGACTAAAGTGTCTCCCTTTGCTGCACAATAGTTTAAAGCTTCAGAACTCTAAGTAAATACCTCTCACAGAATTAAACAAGCAGACACTTTGCTTGATTATAAAATGATTTTGTTGGATGAGTGAAGTGCTTTCTGCAGTAGAACAATTCACTTGTAAGCCACAGGCACTACTACAAGAGTGGTATCAGAGTAGAACTGGTGACATTTTAGTAGTCCGTGCAAGAATTCCACTCTACTTTTTGCAAGTTGCATATCTTGAAGATACATTCTCCCAGTTGATCACATTCCAGATGGCTTTCAAATAATCAGGTCGAACATTTTTATACTGAAGATAGTAAGCATGTTCCCATACGTCAATGCCTAGCAAAGGAATGAGACCTGTGAAAAAAGAGGACAAATTTTTTAAATGTATGAAAACACACTTTACATGTAAAGTTTTATATTGCATCCCCAATTGTACCCAGTTTCTGAGTCTTAATCTGCAGGAAGACAAAGAGCTCTGCAGCACACAGGTCCTTATTGCAATATTTAACAAAACTGTGCTCACACACAGACACACTCTGCACAAACTCAAAGAGCTGATTTGGGTAAACCCATGTATAAATACTCTGGAACTGCCCTGAAGTCATAACCAAAACCAGATGAAGTAATTTTTGAAAGGTTTGTAACTTTTGCAGAGTTACGCAAGCACTATCATGAAAAGTTACCTTATAAAGGTTTCTTGCTATGCCAGCCTGCTTCCAATACTTTAATTACAGGCTATTCATTAAGTGCCTAATTACCTCCTTGCTTTTGTGCTAAAATACCCTTGTCACTGAATTTTTAATGATAAATTTTCACAGGAGGGAGGATGAAACTTACCCCCATTATGCTCTATGTTCCTATACTAAATCTATAATTTCTTTTCCCCCTACTGATAGGCAATACACAGACTGCTGAAAATACACGAAACTCCTTGCCATTCTCTATGAATTCTGCAGAACACGTTTTAAAGGTATCTGCAAAATGATTTGGGCGAACAGACACTGCAGGCAGATTCTCACGGGCCATGACCTCTTCTCTCTGTAAAGGATGTCCAGCCTGCCATTACCACTTCCATGTCTCTCTAAGGAAGTAAGAATATCTTGGGTAGAGATCATTGCCAGTGCTGTACTGCTTGCCCAGCTGTAACATTTAATCACATCGTAGACTAATTTGGTTGACACTCATTGCTCTTTGTCAATATAAAGGAAGCAAATTATAAGGCTTCATTTTAAACCCCGCCATTGGAACAGGAGTTATTATGTTCATCTTCCCCTCTCCTGTTGTCTGGCCTTCACTGGCAGTGCTGTGAATAGCTCCTCTGCCAGAGAAAAAAAAATCTGAAGGCAAGAGGCTTAATTTAATCTTGCTTGATATGTGCAAGTTACTTCAGCTACTCAAAAATCCAAGGAAGCCGAAGCTAAAATATTGGCCAAGTAAAAAGCAGTTTCACAAGCCCATCTATTTTCCCTTGGACTAGAAAGACACTTAATCCTACTGCTCTTCAGAGTTTTTAAGTCCTGCTTTGCAAATGCTGCTCTAAAAACTGTGTTTTCTCTTCTGCTAGAAGAGACATTTGATTTTCCAGATCTATTTACCCATCAATTTCTTCTCAGCATTGTCCATAAACCACTTTTCAGATCTCATACACTTGCCTATCAAATCCACAGAAGCAGAAGGGAAGGAAGGAAACCTGACCTGTTGTTCCTTGCAAAGGGTCTTGATTTGCACAAGCTGCTATCTGTAGGCGCCCCTGCTCCTTGTTATAGCCAAGCCACCCCCAGCCTGATCCTTGAACACCAACTGATACAGCTGTCAGCTTCTCCTTGAAGTTTGCAAAGGAACCGAAGTCACGCTTGATGGCTTCCATCAGTTCTCCTTTAACAGAAAAAAAGCACAAAAAGACCATAGCCACATAAACCTCAATCAAAACCTCTGAAGTTTATCACAACAGCTTTTGTGAGATCTGTACTATAGGGCCTTTACCTTTAATTGCAGGTCACTTGTAGGTAATCAGTACTCTATCCTCCCCAAGGGGATTCCTTCCTTTAGGCTTTAACTGCTAAACTATCCCTATCCAAACTGGAGCAAAACTCCAGCCACTAGGCTGGGTGGGTCTGCAGCACATTTCTTCCCTTTCTGTAAACCAAATACATACAGCAATTTAATTAGCATGGCTTTGTACAACTCTTTTCTCTTATGAAGATGGAAAGGATATATACAGCAACAGCCAGGCATTTTGCAGTGTATATATAATCAGCTCTAGAAATTTAAAATATTTTGTACAGGACTAACTTTTTATACTCTTGGCTTACATCCAAAACCCCCTCGAATACCTCAGAATTTTGGTAAATGTCACATAGAAAGGTGAACTAACTCTGAAAAATAAAGGTTCTCTAGACTTTTTCAAAGTGAGAAAAGATCATCAATTCTACCTGTTAATTAAAAGTGATGCAATAAACCACTGTAACACACACTAACCTTTAGGCTCCCCTCCTCCATCAGGAGAAAGGTTTGTCCAGAAGATGCTGTGATTGATATGACCCCCACCATTGAACTTCAGTGCGGGCTGAAGTGACACCTGAGTTGTAACATCACCTAAGGATGCAAAAGATAAGAATACATAAATAAAAACATTATCACCACCACAACAGGCAGTAAGTTTCTACTAGGCCTCCACTGATCTCCAAAATCTTTCTACAAGCATATAACTTATCAATGGAAAACATAAGGTTTGTACTGTTATCCATATTTTAAACAGTCACAGAAAAACTGTATTAAAGATTTATTATCTTTGACCTTTTCTTATGCTGTAGTAAGTGATCTGCAATATTGCAACTATCGTGCAGCCCATACTACACACATAAGACCTACTGCCATTCTACAGCAGAATAAAGCAACGAGCACAGCCAGAACTCTTTGAGGACCCAGCACTTGTAAATTCTTCAGTATCATCACTACAAGGCAAGAATATTACTCACCCATTAGCTCACTGATTTGCAAACTAAAAATTTTCAAACTTCTTAAAACAATTTACAGAGCAAATAGATTGTGCTTGAGAAAAGTCAGTAAGTACAGTGAGCACATACACAAACAAAATGTTCTTCTCCTTCCTATCTTTTGTTTCATTTGGGTTTTTTTTGGAGGGAGGTACTTTCAGAAAAGTGACCCAAATCATTTTACTACACGACAGAATCCTGCATCTGAAATCAAGATCAAACAGCTCTGTACTTCCTCTCCCTCCACAAAATGCTGTATTCCTTGAAGAATTCACTGGTGCCTTGTGTCTCTGAACAGTGCTGCACCACTTCAATACAAATGTTTTCATTATTTTTTTGGCTTTTAAAAGCACTGAAGCATTTCAAAGGTTTTAAAGCTTTTTCCACCACTCCAATACATTCTTTAGTAAGGAATCAGTGGGGGCAACTGTTTCCTCCACTCTCAGGATTGAGTGGTAGAAATTTTCTGAGTCACCTCAACAACACAGACATGAAGACAAGCCTCAGAGCAGTAGCACAACTCAAAGCAGCAGCGTATCTGTTACTAAGGTTTTAATTCAGGATTCTATGTTCTCAGCATTTCCTCACAACCTTCACAGATGGCTTCAGCACTGAAACAAAGCATTCAGTGCAGTTTGTAAAAACATTATTTGCTGGACTTAGATATCGGGTTAAGGATAAGAAGTCTCTCACAGCCACTCAGATGGCATCTTCGGTACATTTTCCCTGAATTTTGCATGCCTTAATGACACTTGCAAGTTCATCCAGAGCATACAACATATAGCAAGCCAGAAACCAAAAAATAACTTAGAATGTCTTCAATGTGTTCATCACTCTTTATTCCACCATCCTTTAAAAGAACCCACTCCTCAGGACCACTAGGAACCAGACATGGCATTTGACCATTGTCCTTAAAAAAACAGTATTTGTGCTGCTGAACTTTGCACTGGGAGGAAAAAAAACCCACCAACAACTGAAGAGGGGTAACCTGCCTTTAAGTTACAGCAAAAGTATACTGGAATTTATTGGTATAGAGTCCACGGACAATTCAGTAAACCAAGACAAGAAGCTCAGAGGTGCTCAAGAGAGCAGTCAGCTCAGTTTCTCAGTCTAAGTCATTCGTTCTCTTGTAAGAGTGCAATCACAGATCACATCATGGTCAAAGAAGAGCATGGAAAACTATGGTAGGAACAAGTTTTCACTGAAAGTAAGTTTCAAGTAAATATCCTTCAATTAGCAAATCTGACACATTTTCATGGGCCAGTAGTCAGGACCAGTTTATGTTGAAACAAAGTCCTGCACTGTCAGAGAAGTGCACACTTATTTTCAAAGGAACTGACAACGTAAGCCAACAGGATGGCTTTTATCTGAGTTTTCTATGCAGATATAGATAGGTGAAGAACACGTTAAAGATAATCTGAAGAGAATACTTTCTGTTGCTGAACATGAGACACTGACAAGGTTCTGCTGTCTGGAAAAGAGACAGTGATCCGATGTTATATAACCCAACACTGATACACAGCCCACAAAGATTTTTGCCTGTGCTCAGTTTTAAGCACGAAAATATAATGACAATATTGACAGAATGAGGTGACAGTTCAGACTTTGCCCTGGTCTTAAAACTTTTTCTAATTAGAGTCAAAATACCGCACACAGTGTACTGGGATACCAATTAGGAAAAAACCAACCAAACCAACCGCACAATCATGAATATCCCGAGTAATTATTTGTCTGCTTTGGTGTGCACAACCACAACCAATACATAATCCATTAGCAAAATAATCTCTGCAGAATCCTTAAGGAAACATTAATCTCTATCTCTAGGTAAAACATTTCAACAGCAAGTGATGAGATGCTATCAAAAGCTATGATTTTTAAAAAATAACTCAAAGGATCCACAACACTGCAAATACTTCTGATAACCAGAAATTCTGCCTCCACTAGTGGCTGAAGCCTTGGTCATTAAACAGCATCAGTAACAGCAGCAGCAGACACACTGCTTTCTTACAGTTCAGGTTCCCTCCCCAGTTGTGTTTGCACTAATTACATCTCCAGAACACACCTTTCCTGGATCTGCCACTGGCAGGGCAAGGCAACAGTCAGCCTTGATGATGTGACTCTTAATCAAATCTCATTAGTTCATCAATTCAGACTGTACAAGTTATTTTTAGGCTTACTTAGGTACTTAAAAATCCCCATTCTCTATTCAAATACACTGGGATTGTCAAGGGATACACGGTTCAGGTTTACTCAGCTATTGGCAATTCCCACTTTCACCCAAGCTCAAGCAGATAAATTCCACTGTGAAGCTACCCGGCAAGCAGAGAGAACTGAGTCTATACAGTAGTAGTTTACTTGAGGTAAACTGGTACCTTTTAAGAAGATCAACACAACAGCAAAAAAACCCAGAAAGTATTTCGCCTTCTTAAAAAGATATACACATTATTTCATAAACTTTCATCAGTTCAACTGAAATACTCAAAGTTTAGAAAAAACGCATCTTGTGTTTTAGGGTAGCTCTGCTACAACTGCAAAGTTTTGCAGAAGGAAGCATATCTCCAGTTTTGAGATTGTAACCAAAAATTCCATGATGGCTTGCTGCGTATTTTAGTGTCTCACATGGGCTTGTGACCTACATGACCCCTTAATCTGACCCAGTGACATAACTGACACCCAAATTCCAGTCTCTCCACTGCGTGTTGTACACGTTAACTGCACCTTTGTCTTACCTCCACTTGTAGGCAGCTGAGATTATGTACCAAGAGTAAGCAGAGCATCTGATGTGAAAACTATCAAGGCCCACAAATTTCACTTTATCTAACTTTGCTACTAACCTTCTATTGCAAAGTACTTGTCCAGCAAAATGACTGCAACTTCCTACTGACTCAGTCTCTGTTTGGTTCAAGTTACTAATGCAATATGGACTAAACCCACAACAATCAATAAATCTTCCTCTAGTTTTACAGCACTACAGAGAACAGAATTCATGCTTTTTACTTACATTTGATTTCCAATTATCTGCACCACTGAAGCAACAATGAAAGATTTTCTCCTAACGATATTGCAATGGCATAATACAAAACTTTTAAAAGAAAACATTTCCCTTTTTTTTTTTCTTTTTTAGTTCTCCTGTATCATCTATGCCAATAAGCTTCTATCTCACCTGCTGACTGTGGATATACAAACCTTTTGCCAGTGCTTCTTTGTATTTCTCCTCGGCAACGTTCAGGTTGTTCACGTAGGTGGCGTGGTGCTTGCTGTGGTGCAGCTGCATGATCTCTGCATTAATATGAGGCTCCAGAGCAGCATAGTCATATGGCAAGTCAGGAAGAGTGTGCTTTTGCCTAGACACCAAGCACCCCAACGGTGCTACCAACTTAGCACTGCTTCTGAAAGAGAAAAAAAAAAACAACCCAGAACGAAGTAGTCTTATTCAGTAAAACTTGGGCTTTTCCAGTGAAACAGACTGAAACCACTGCTGTTATGATTAGCTGCTTTAAGTACCTGGGGTGATATCAGCCAAAGAAATCCAATTTCCATTTCTCAAGAGCTCAAAGCAAGCATACTTCACAGCTTGCTGCAAAGATGAATTCACACAAAGGTCACAAATACACGGCTTTGCAGCGTGAAGCTGCTGCTTCTCAAACCGAGCCCCCAGGCCACTGCAGAGACTAGTGCACCCTCCCAAGCATGCAGGTGAGGGAAAAGCAGGGGCAGCAACGAAAAGCCAGTAGTAACCTGATGACATTCAAAGCTTCACCTAATCTTTATTGATTAAAAATAGAAGCAAAGACAGTTGCCGAAGTGTCCTTCCCTCACTATCCACAAAGCCCCTGTACTGGAAAATAAAAAGGCTAAAAAGCCTGCAGTCATCGGGTTCCCAGGACTGAATCTCTCCAGCATTTACACGGACATGTGTTTCCCTGTCCCCACAGGGGTACCGGGAAACCACACGGCGCGCCACGGCCGCGATGCCCAGCACAGACACCATGCAGGTTGTGTCATCCTTCCCCATTTTAACACCTCGTGCTTGTCACGCGACATGACAAAGGCCACGTCGAGAGGAGAATCGGCAGGACGGTCAGCTCTGAGGCCCGCCGCCGTATCGCTGGTGACCTTGACATAAGCCACGGACACACAGCGAGCAAAGCCCTCGGGATCCTGAAGAGAGGCCGAGTGTGGCGACCCCGGCCAGCAAAGACGAGAGGGTCTGGCAGCACCGTGTCAGGGCACCAGAGCCCCTCGGCGGAGGGCGCATGCAGCACCTGGGAGCGCTCAAGGACGACCGCCAGCAGCCCCCGCCCGGGCCGGGGCCGAGCCGGGGGGGCAGCCGGCAGCAGCGCGACCGCCCTGCGCGCGAAATGGCGGGGGGCAGACACCGAGGGGCGAGAAGACGACCCTCCCGCCGCCTCCTCCCCCGTTCCTGCCCTCCCGTCCCCGGGTCGGCGCCGGCCCGGGCGAGGGCGGTGTGGCCGCCGCCTCCC